>BFEA01000270.1:939186-949525 GCA_003427395.1 Chara braunii
ACAGTTTGTCACAGCCCCTCATTTGTTGTCCTCTTCTCCCTCTCTGCCTACGGTTTACCGAGCAGTTCTATTTGACGATATATATATATATATATGACTATTCTGTTAACTCTATTATTCGGTCAGGGATGGTAACGATAGAATCAATGGGCTCGAGACTATGCCACGGACACCGAAAGCCCTAGTACTGTACCTTAGGACTGACGGGCTCGCAACGGGCGGCACGCAATAGGGCGCCGGATCAGGCGCACGCTGCAGGTCCGCTCCGTCGGTACTCAGACTGAGGCTTCGGACATGGGTATGGGACCTTGCTCCAGGTCCGGTTGCAGCATCGCTGCCCCGGTCACCATTGTCTAAATAGGTTGACATTTCTGTTCTACTTCTTTTATTACACTGTCTTGTTCCCAGTCACGTTACTGAGCTAACTTAGCGGTGGTTTTGCAGGTTGCAGGAACCCGAAAATAGCCCTCCTGCGGGTGACAGACGTGGGGTGGACATAGGGTTAGATCCGCTGGCCGGCAGACTCCTTCTGCCGGTCGGCAACGTGGAGCATCTGGAAGGAGAGGGGGGAGCTATCTGAAGTCCCCTGGACGAAGTATTGGGTCACGATCACCATGCCAACCCGCCGGGAGTAGAGCACGCATGCTTTGCTGCTTTGTCCTTTGTCTGCCTGTTGTGCTGATAAATGGGTGATGAGGGGCAGGCCAGCCCTACAGGGGAGATGAGTACCGGGCGTCTATAAATAAGCACCGACGGGGTACCTTCCATTGGCTGTGATCGTCGTCCTGTTTGCGACGTTAAAGAATTTCTGAGGACTTCGGGGGCCGTCCTAAAACACCTCCTGATCAGCCAATCAGTCGGTGTAAGGCTCGCTGCATGCGAGGATAAAAATAATGCAGGGCTGGCCAGCTCAGGATACACTCGGGGCACAGGGGTGGGCCGTGTGCACACCTTTAGACACACACGGTATCCGGATTGCTCAGGAACGCTGACGTCAAGTGACATTCAGGAAGAACTGAGGAAGGGGTAGATTCCAGGTAATAAGTTCGGGCAAATTCCATTTTGCAAACAGACCCAACAAATGATTCTATTTCTATTTTGATTAGTTAGATGTACAAACCATTAACATCCGACAGACAACATAGGTAGAAACAGTTTCCTCTCATTTGCTTCTCTGTTTGCGGACTAGTCAAAGTAAAATAGTTTCATTTGGAAGAATTTTGACTACCTGTTGGACCCGAATGTATAGTCTCTGATATAGCCACCAATTGTTTATTTAATCATTTTAAATTGGTTTATACATTACGCTGCGGTAGGCATCGTGAGTGACCTAGTGCAGATTGTGTGTAGTTTTGTAGCTTATGAGCGACAGGGAGGAAACTAAAGAGGACGATTGGATTCTACAATCAATGAGGCGCAGAGAACGCAAACGGGTAACCGTTGCCTGTACCCGGTCGTACCCAACTGTAACCGCCAGGTTATGGGCGGGTATGGGTACCCCTTTTGGAGGGGGAGTTGGGTATGGGCAGGCACAAGCAAAACGTGGTGGTTGTTAGGACGGACACAATGTCCCTTTTTGGAGATCAAGGGTGGATAGGGGCAGGTAGGGGTAGGGGTAAGAGAGAAAAAAACGGGTATGGCAGCCAAAAAAAAATGGACGGGTATGGGAAAGTACGGGTGGCCAAAAAAAAAAAAGGGTGGGTACGGGCGGGTAGAGGTTCCCATCGGATAACCGTGGTATACCCGATGTGAGTCTTGTAGCTTCGCAGGCTTTGTATTTTTGCTCAAGCGTAACACCTTTCTCATATTCCAAATTTCTCGCTTTCCCATGAAGCAAACGTTTTTTTTCTCGCAAGGGTGAATTTTATATCTCTTCACTTTTTTATTTTTTGTTTTCCAAAATTTCAGACTATTTTCATATATGTGTAACCCTGTGTATGTAATATTTATGTGTGTGTGTGTGTGTGTGTGTGTGTGTGTGTGTGTGTGTGTGTGTGTGTGTGTGTGTGAGTTTATGTGTGTGCGGCAGGCCGAGGTTTGTTGCATTTGCTGATGCTATACAGGTTGCATAGGTTGCTGTGCACCAGATGCATCCATAGCAGCATCAGAGTGATTAGATGTAACAACTGTTGTTGTTGCATCAGTACCTGCAACAACTGCCACATCTAAAAAAAATAAAAAAAAATAATAATATTAATAATAATACACATGACCACGTCAATCCTGTGACGTCCAGGGGGTTGGGGACAGTTGGGGGCTGTTAAGGACAATCAGGGGCGGTTAGGGTGGKTACAAAAAAAAGAAAGTTAGATGCACTTAGGGATAGTTAGGGACAATTAGGGGCGGTTAGGGACAATTAGGGGCAGTTAGGGACGATAAGGGGCGGTTATAGGCGGTTAGGGGAGAGTGGGTGACGAGCACGGGTGGTTGCGGGTGGGTGCACACAATTACGGGTAGGTACGTGTGAGTACAAATAACGAAACTTGGGTAGGGTAGGGTAGGGTATGGGTGGTTAACAAACGGTTTGGGTTCAGGTGGCCATGGGTGGTCTTGAAAAAGAATTGTTAATGGGTAGGTATGACCAGCTACATGCCAAAGAGGTTCAGGTAGGGTAGGTCTTGGTATACTTTGTTTTGGGGGGGGCAGGTGGAGATGGGTAAAGGTCTGCTAGGCCAGGTATACAGTGGGTATGGGTGGTTGGTTTTCAAAGAGGGTGTGGTTAGCTCAGGTACAAGTATTCCTAAGAATCCCAATTGTGAACTCGCCGAGGCGCCCAATAACCCACTTGGCATTAGGACCAGAGGGCGGCAGATTCTTGTTCCGCTAACACAGAGAGAGGCAGCAGCAGCAGCGAAGAGCTAGGGCCGCAGAGGCAAGCAGGGCATTAGCAAGCGAGTCCGCTACTTCATTACTCATGGCAACTGCCGTGCATCAAAGCTCTCGGGCTAGTAGTACAGGGACTGTAGGGTCAACGGTCGCACAGACCCAAAGCCAGTCCGCTAACGTCATGGCAAGCCAGCCGTTAGTATTGACCCCCGAAGAGGTCGCCATACAACAAGCAGATGCTCAGGAGGCACAACTACAGAAGGCTTTAGGAGAGATAAAGGCAGAAAAAAAAGAGGATGATTAGGAGAAGAGCCAGGATGTAGCGGAGACAAGCGAACATTAGTGAGGAGATGGACCTGACAGAAATGGATGATGATGTGAGGACCCTAAGGACGGTCTTGCTAGATGTAGTAGAGATGCAGGATCGGGCGAGCTCGGCCAGCGCCATCACCATCAGGGCCTAGTGTCTGGCCCGTGGTACAACCTCCTCCTTTTGTCCCACCGGTGACTGGGGTATCCCCATACATAGCTCCAGCATTGGTACAGGCCGCTTCCCTAGGAATGCCTTTGACAGGAGGGTTCTCAACAGGTTCTAGTGTACCGATTCCTGTACAGACAGTGTATTCCCAACCTCCGTCGCAGGTTGCCGTGACTGGGCAACTTGTTGTCTCGCAGCCAGCACAACAGCTGGGCACACAGCCCCAACAGCCGTTAGTGCAGCAACCTGCGCCCCAGGGTCCATAGCCCGGAGTGGGGCAGGTATCGAGACAAGGCCAGTGGGTTCCAAAGACGGCCATTGCCTCACCCAAACCCTTTTCAGGGGACAAGAGGGGTGAAGACCTCGACGCATGGTTGAGGTCAGTGTCACTCCTTATGGAATCTTAGATGTCAAGGTGTGAGTCTCATATTCATAAAATCAACCAAAACACAAGAGGGGCGAAGACCTCGACACATGGTTGAGGTCAGTGCCAGTCTACGTTAAGTGCAAGTTAACCTTGCCACACGAGGAAGTGCTTGTGGTTGCCTCCTATCTTGAGGGAAGTGCAGCAAGATGGTTAAGTGGGTTAGTGCAACTGCAGGGATACGGACATGACTTTCGCGCTTGGACAATTAACTAGAAACTGGAAGACTTCCTCAAGATGGTGGAGGAAAAATGGCATGATCCTCAGGAGGCCCAAAAGGCCACTGATGCGATCCTGAAGCAACAGACCGTTCAGGTCAGTAAGGGATGCCGCAGACACTGTAGAGCATTTGATTTGTGTTCCTCTTCGTCCACTCTGGCCCCTTCCATCTCCAAAATGCACCTCTACCACATCTCCCAATGGATGGAGCGCCTTCACAAACAAAAGTGTTTCCTTGGTCGTCGGGGTAGTGTCCTAACAAGATAGGCTCTTGGGTCCCATGGCCATAACGAGCCAAAAATCACGTGTGCCAAAATATGTCCCACTGTCGCCATAGTAGACAAAGTTATCAAGAAATGAATCTGAATCAGGAATGCATACAGACCCATGCGATGTGTATAGTGATGATGAACTCATACAATTATTTTCAACAAACTATCTAATGAGTATGAAGTAACCGTAACTGATTTGGTGGGTGTATGTGCACTCAACACTCTGACTAACACTAAGCGTGATGATCTATCTGCTTCACTGCACAATCAATGACTTGATTATATGTGTACCTATCCCAGAAGGGCGTCGTAGTGCAGATAGCGAAAGCAATAGGTGAGAATGGATAAATAAAACAAAGGAAGGAGGAGCGTGAAGAAAGGTCGTCACACAGAACTGGCAGGAGGAAAGGCGAGGACGACCGAAATGAAGGGGAAGAGTGGAAGATGGAGAAACACAAGTGGAGGGAGAAAATGTTGAAGGGAAGCAGCAACGACAACGAAAAAAAAAGCAGCAAGGCGCATGTGACGTGCCAACTTCTGTACTTGAACGGAGTTATGAAGCCCTGAGTTTTGCTATCTCTAACGAACTTTAGGGGTACCCTTCTTTTTGACTGGTGGGTGATGCATGAAATCAATGCCCGTCGAAGCCCTCCCACTTTTAAAACTTGTTGTTTTTCTCAGACGTTTTCGCAATATCACGCCGGCGAACCATGAATTTACGTAGGACGTATGTGCGCCTTAGTGGGCGTGCTATGAATTTTATTCGGTAGTCGGGAATTCCAGAATTTGCGGTAGCACTTCCCGCTTACGCGTCCTTTCTATAAGTGAATGTCCATAAATTCGCCCTAAAAGGCTCTGTGAATTTTCAGTAGGGATCTGAATAGGCGTAGGATTTTCGCACGCGCAGATATCGTTTTTCAATTTGTCAATTTTGAATTAGTTTTAGAGTTAGAATGGACGGAACCTAACTGTTTTGGTGCCTTTTTATCTCTATGCCAGTGCCATGCATGCAAACTTTCCCCACTTTCCGCTATACCCCGTGTCGTTTTTATGCATGCAAACTTCCCCCACTTTCCTCTCTGCCCCATGCCATTTTCATGCATGCAAACTTCCCCCGCTTTCCGCTATGCCCCATTCCATCTTAACCTTTTGCTCCTTCGCGCCTTCCCCCTTCCACCCGTAACTGTTTTCCATCCCCTCTCCATTCATTCTTGTCTCCCTCTCCTTTCGTCTGAATCTTGGTCCCGCTTTGCAGTACTCTTCGCACCCTCTTTCTTCCCGCCTTCATCCCCATACAAGAACTCCCTATCGATCCCCCCCCCCTTCCCCTCTCCATTCATTCTTGTCTCCCTCTCCTTTCGTCTGAATCTTGGTCCCGCTTTGCAGTACTCTTCGCACCCTCTTTCTTCCCGCCTTCATCCCCATACAAGAACTCCCTATCGATCCCCCCCCCCTTTAGTGTTCGAGCTATCACACGACATCGTGTAAGGAGGATTAATCCCCTCATGCTTTGATTTGATTGACAGTGGAAAAACTCGTGGGAATCGATATGGCTCTTCCCAAGCGATTAACCTTTTTTTTCTCTTCACTCCCACTGACCCCCCGCCCCGTTCTCTCCCATCTTCTATTTCCCTCTTCGCAACTATAAAATCCACAAGCGCATCAAAAAAGTTTTCTCTCAACCCATCTGCCAACTTCAGGGAAGTCGTGGCTAGATGATATGTACGGCGAGTCGAAAAGTCCTGATGATCTGACTGTAGTTTTGCAAGGCTATGCGCCGGGTGGCCGCGACGGATTGCAGGATCTGGGCAAAACGGTGTAGAAGTTGAATTGGCGGGGTCACAATCACTGTGGTGTGGAGGTCCGTATGTGGCGGCCAGAATCGCTAGTACCTGGGCCAGGAAAGTGTGTGTGTACGAGTGGTTGCATGGCCCGAGGCCATGATCAAAGAGTAGAAGGCTTGCGCGCCTTGATCTTCAGTTCCTCCTCTTATTTTGGAAGCTAAGTCCATGGCGGATTGCCGATTTTACTCAGATCTACTTGTGTGCTCATAACTCCTCTTTCCTTAGTCCCCTTCTTCGGTCAAGCTACGGCTCCGTCTCTCTCTCTCTCTCTCTCTCTCTCTCTCTCTCTCTCTCTCTCTCTCTCTCTCTCTCTCTCTCTCTCTCTCTCTCTAAATATTTTATTTATGAATGTCTGGATTTTTTGATGACTCCCTCGTCCCTACCAACCCCGAGGTCATGTCTCGCTTGTCTCGTTGAATTCGATCGGATTTTGTGAGGATGAATATCGTTGAATTATGAGACTAGCGAGCTCGATTGATCTTGCCCAGTCCCTCCTTTTGCTCCTTTGTTTCTGATGGTTTATGCATAAGTGATATTTTATCCCCACTTTTCTTTGATGGTCGCAACTCGTTGGGTGAACCCACGTGAACATCAAAATAAGTCAAGTGAAATGCATTTTCATGTATGCATCGATTGAACTGTTGCTTTGATAGCGGAAACGAAATAGGATTCTGATATGATTATTTCCTCACTTGCGCGAATGAACGTATTGGTTTTCCCTTTTTTTGAGAATGATCGAGTTTCTGCCTCCGCCGATTTTTAACGACCACAGTATCATCGGGTGAACTCTCTCGAACGCAAAAAACAGTTGAGGGAGAAGCATGCTTGTATGCAGTTGACAACTCTTTCGGGGCATCTGATCCTTGAACATGATTTGTTTTTATTCCCTCCATTGAATGAATGATGGTTGTCTTTTTTATTGGGTCGGGTTGCATAAACTCACATATCGGGCCGGCTTGTACTGTGGATGAAAGATAATGAGAACCTAGCGTTGTGTATGTTTACTCCTTTCATCGAATAATGAATTGAGTAGACATACGCAATCAGCCTTGCTCATGCCGTGTGGACTGATTATAGCGATATGTTTATTCCTTTGATCAAATAACGGATTAAGTGGACATATGCAATCAGCCTTGCTCATGCCATGTGGACTGATTATACCGATTCGACTGGGCGCCGACTTCCCGCCACCGCGCCCGTTCCGGTGTAACGAGGAAAGGACGCATGTATGTGAGTGAGACGAAGAAGAAGCCGTTGCAAAGATCGGAGGGCGTTATTACTTGCGTCTCGAAACAAGGTGCTCGACACTCGTAGGCACTGGTTTTATCATCGGTGATACTCACTTTCCCTTGTACTCCTTATTATTGTCGTTTAACAAATTGATTATCATTCCATGGACGACGGTGACACCTCATTGGCCCAACACTTTTTGTAGCGATTGTCGCCGCACCGAGCATTATCGGGAAAAGGGTTTCCACTATTGGTCATGTGGTGAGGATGAATACAAGGAAAGGGTAACCAGGCTAAGGCCGTCAACGTCGGATTCCGAACTCTGTAACGAGCGGCGCCGGGACTCAATTCCAAAACGAGATCCCACGTGCGTACCCTCGCCTTTCCGTTCGAAAAGACGTCGAGTAGCCCGCACGGAAGGTCAGAGATACTTTTTGGATTCAATGAACATTTAAAAGCAGTACACACTATTTCTTCCCCGCGCGGCAATGGCCATTTCTCACTAAAACTGGAACCACATGGGGAATTTCAGTTCCCTTTGTATCCCCACACTCAATTTTCCAAAAATCCTTGTCACACCCCATTTTGCTGTTCTTCCAGGGCCTGTTCCACATTTTTAATCACTCCGACCACAAGACAACACAGGGCGGGAGGTTTGAACGTCACACGCAGGCATATGAAGGGAGAGATATGGCATGCAATGTGAATGGCAGGGTCATGTGGAAAAGCTGCTTGAGGGGCATGTGGAAAAGCTGCTTGCTCCGTACCGGGGCAGAGTACACATGGAATGCTGCAGGCTCGACTGAGACATGCAGCCCCATCGCGCAAAGTTTGACGACCCTGCGACAGTGGCCCACCAAAAAGACACCAATTGGAGGGGGTGCACTGTATTTAGGGTCCATGGGGGGGGGCAAACTGCAGATAAACGCATCTTTCTTGGGCAAAACACAATTTCCCCGAAGAGAAAGAAGAAAATTTAGGGCAGAAGAGGGGAGGAGGGGGAAACAAAGAAGGGAAAATATAAAATATGTGAAGATAGGGAATGCTAAAAGGGGCAAAAGGACGGGAGGCAAAAAACAGAACAACAAACTGGGAAAAGAAAGTGAGTGAGCATATGTCTGTATTGCCCCCCCAAAGGTGAATTTCGAGGATGCTCTAGACCTTGTCTGCTCCAAAAAGTTGTGTGCATGTTGACTGTTGCTCTGACCCGTTTCCTCGTAAGTTCTCGATATGAGAATGCCCTCAGCCAAGGAAACGTCCATTTGGGGCTATCTCCTTGGGCCTTGAAGCACGTTCACGGCCGCACTTTCAGAAAGTACTGGTGGTTTAACCGGAAATGTGAGCTGGCATAACATGAAGAGCAAAGCGATAAAGAATCACTAATGAGAGACTTCTGATCGGAATAGCTGGTGGGTGCTAGGAAGGGGTTGTGCCAAGGGTGGAAAGAGGAGCCTCTGGAACTTTGCCTTTCGTCTTTTTACGATTGAGCCCCAACCTTCATGACGTATGGGTTCTCTAGACGACTCCTGACTTTCCTGACCCCTTCCACCCCATCCAATGTGGAGTACTAGGTGACCTGCTGTTGTGGGCTTTAACTGTCAGTACACAGCCCCAACCTTGCAGAAATATGTTCGTCGCCAACTCACAAAAAATTCACGGTTTGGGCCTACTGGACCATGATGGCTGGTTGCACCAGCCACAAGAGAAAAGAAATGCGATACTGGTGGTTCGGGAAAGCTTGCCGTGCAGTGCACCGCCTCCAGGCCTAGGTGTACAGGTGGTTTAAGAGGCCTTCGCTCATGGATAGTAAATATCGGGAAGAATTGGGGGGTTGTGGGTCTCAGCAGGAGGCCAAAGGGAACTACCTTCTTCCCCCCAATACAACATACAGTCATTATAGCCGTATTTAGACTGAAAGACCCATCATAATGACGGTACGTTGTTCTCGGGTGAAGACAGTAGGCTATTTTGTGTTGCCCGCAGTTGCCAGTACGTGCTGCGCCACATAGTCATCATCAGAATGCCAGCCTGCAATCTCAAAGCAGGCCAACAGTGTCTTTGGCTTATGAGCCGGCCACAACAATGATAGAGAAGGGAAAATAGGATCTGTACCCTGGTTAAAGCTGGAAATTCCATTTATACCCAGTCCATTTCCTTGTGCAAATTATGTACATGCCTGGGACCAGGATGGGCCATAGCGACTGTAAGTAAGATGGCAGAGCCTTGGCAACTGCGACCTGGATGTTGTGTGAATGATCAATCAAATATGTGCTCTTCATAGGACCCTTTGTGATGACTGGCATCAATCACTGCTATGGTCCCTCTGTCGCCTCCTTTGTTGCACTTTCGGGTGATCCCGAATGTCCCCCCCAGTGCTGCACCTTGGGGCGATCCCAAATGTCATTGCCAGGGTTTGCACTTTCTGGCAATCCCAAATGTACCCCCCAGTGTTTGCGCTTTAGGGCGATGCCAAATACCAACCAAGTGTGAACTTGGGATGCTTAGGTGTCCTCACATCTTACCACAGGCAGTGTCTAATGGTCCCCAACCAGGCCAAGGCATCGCCTACACCAGCCTCGGCCCTGCCCTTAGTACACCCACCCCAGGGCGCTGTTGTGATCTATGTATATATTTTGTATGCTATCTGTATTTACTGTGCACACTCTCTTCTGTATGCAGTGTGTAGGTACGGCAGGCCACATACGCATGTAGTCCACATGCCATTCGGGCTGCAGAAAAGTGTAAATCTGGAACTTTGTGTGTTATCTGGGTGAAGTCTGGAGGCCTACAGGCCATGTATTTTTTTTTTCCTTGTCCCCTCCAATTCATGGGCAGGCCATCTTGGCTACAGAAAGGTGTAAGACGGATATGTCATCCCGTCCACAGGCCAACTGGGCTCCAGGCTCATCTAATCTGTGGTAGTTTGTGTTCAATCCATGGGTTCTATCATCTACCCTGATTGCCCCCTTCCTACCCTCGGAGTGAAACAGCCTCTACCTCCTGTTATGCTACAGACTCTTACAGAGTGATGCCCCCCTAGGCTTGA
>BFEA01000270.1:949725-960135 GCA_003427395.1 Chara braunii
TTTATCCCCACCCCCGCACCCTTTAATGCAGAGTGGGATAATCCTCTCTCTGCTCCTGCTCCCCCCTGTCGGCCACCACACGAAATAGTCTTATCGGTGAGTGGTGAAGTGAGGTCCATAAAAGTTGGATTTCTGTAGGGTGTACTTTGCAAAATCTGGAACTTTGCTTTTTTTTTTTTTTTTTTTTTTTTTTTTTAAGATACCGCAAGGCAATTCACAAAGAATTTTACAGTTTTAACCCTAAAATTATTCCGAAAGCAAACTAAATAATCCCAAACAATCCCAAGTTTCAACTGAAACTCATGCCAACTTCAAACTGAACGTGGTGATAGTGTCTCCCAGAAATAGAGAACAATCCTACAGCAGTTAATTAATCACACCTGCAGAGGTAACACTATTACCCTCCCTATTCCACTACCCTGCAAGAAGCCTGATCTGCCATGACGGGTTTCCCACCACGCACCCTTGGTCCTTCATAGTTTTAGCGGACACAATGGGTACAGCTCAAGTTTGCTCCTCACCAGTTCTCTCATAGCATCTAACTAATAGCGTTCCCACCGCCTCTTGATACCCTCATAAGCTCATAGTGCTCAAGATGGCGCCGCTATCAGAAATTCCCTGGGTTTCACCCTGACTATAGTGCCGATTGCTTTGTTCCCACATTCATTAACTACTGTATCGAGCTACCCTTTCTCCCACTCTGTTCCCACACCCTGCAAAGAGCCTGAGCTGCCATGACGGGTTTCCCACCACGCACCCTTGGTCCTTCGTGGTTTAGCGGACACAATGGGTACAACTCAAGTTTGCTCTTCACCGGTTCTCTCGTGCCTCCAGTAACGTTCCCACTGCCCCTCGCTACACTCCCACTGCTCAAGGTGACGCCGCTACTAGCAATTCCACGGGTATCACAGTTCTATCACCAGATTATCGTCATTTCCAATCATAGGCCACCGTACCCCCTTCTCACAAAGCTACCAAAAACCATACTAATAACAACGGCCACAAATAGAAGGCCGAGACAATTCCCATGTTGGATCACAATTCAAATTTGAACTGAATACATTGAGGTTAGAGACAATAATATCATGCTGTCCTGTATTCCCCCTATATATCACGCTTTTCCTTTCCCCCCCCCCTATGCCAGCGGGAAGCCATATTTTTTATCCTACCCCTTAAACCACCAGTACTTGGCCCAGCTATCGATGCCGAGCCTGAAAACGTGCTGCGCGTCGTTTCGTGCTGACCCGCCAGTGCAACAAAAAAAAATTGTTTTGGCTGGCTGCTCCAGCCTTTGAGGGCTGGTACCCCGAGCCTCTGGAAGTTGCGGGGCATTAACGGCAACGCCCCGCGGCCGATGTATGGGCCAAGTACTGGTGGTTTAAGCAGCGTTGGCCGCGGGGGAAAGGTCTATGGTCTGCTGCGCACTGGATTCGGATTGACGTTTCGGTGAGGGCTGGCGGATGAATGCGAGGGCGGGAGAGCATGCAGAGGGGTCTACGTACCGAAATGTTCACAGCGTGCCAATGAGAGAACGCGCCCGGGGGGCGTTGATGCGGATGAATATCTTGTAAGGAGAGCAATCCGATAGCGGCCGGGTGTCGTTTTGCTCCCCCTTTTCTTTTTTCCGTTTTCCCGACAGTTGTTTTGTGCCCCCCGCTTTTCTTTTTCCCGCTTGTTGTTTTGTGCCCCTTTTGTTTTTTATCATTTGGCCGCGGGTTCGGTCGGTCTTCCCGCCGCAAAAGACAAGGAAAAAATAGCCCACCCGCCTGCCCGCCCATGCATCTGTCTCTTATACACATCTAGATGTGTATAAGAGACAGCCTGTACACAGCATGCATCAACATCCTATAGCACATATACAGGCATAGACACATCAGCATMTGGCATYGACTATATAATTAGTAATGAATAGTATTCGATAATCAACAGGTTACAATATCAATACTGGGTCATAATAATATCACTATGAGCCACAGCTCGCTGAAGTCTACATTTAGGGGGGGGGGGGGGGAAAAAACCAGATCTGAAGGAGGGATGGGCCCTGTCTCTTATACACATCTAGATGTGTATAAGAGACAGACATAAAGCATGCTACCTGAATGGCTGCGTCCCCGCATTTGACACAGTATAACAGTAACACTATTGAGCGACAGCTCACTAAAGTCTACATTTAGAACAGATCTGAAGGAGGGATGGGCCCTTGGTCTCCAGGCCCATACTGACAATTCATACTTGCATTGCTTTCGTTTCATAGCTCTTGTTTCTTATATTGTACTCTACAGGGACGCTGGACCCGATTTCCAGCAGGTGATGCTCTCCACCAACACATGGAAACTCCCGGACGGTGCTAGTGGTGTCTGCTCTTATCAGCACCCCTAGCAGCTGATCAGGTTGTTAAAAAAAAAACAACAACACATTCCATATTTTTCATGTATATAAGGGACACTGGACCCGGTTTCCAGCAGGTGATGCTCCCCACCAATAGATGGAGCGCTTTTCAAAAAAAAAAAAAAAAAAAAAAAGGCCTGATTGGGTCCATGTGTGATTTTGAGAATCCTTTTCTTTTTAAGTGTATTCTATGTCAGGCAGCTGTCATGTCAGGATGTGTCTGTGTATCCAAACCTTAACCTTGCAGAGTGTGGACAATCGACTAAATGACAGAAATGGAAAATGTGTCGAATTGCCGTTGTGATGCATTTTGCAACCAAAACGATTTGTATTTTTTTTTAAAGATATTTTTCCTAGAAAGCCAACGGTCTATGGACTGAAATTTTCATATTTTTTCTTCTGAGCTAAAAAAATCACGGAAGATGTAGTACTTTTCTCTTGGCCGGCACATGGCATAGTGGCGAAAATGGAAAAAGTGTCGAATTCGCATGGTAATTTTTTCACGATCAAAATGACTCTCGTATTTTTAAAAATATTTTTACTGAAAAGATGAAAACGAAATCGGTTGGCCCTGCAATTTTAATTTTTTTTCACGCATTCGTCTGAACGCGAAAAATTAGTAAAATTGCAATACTTTTCCCCTTGGCCGGCACGTGCCAAAGCGGCAAAAATGGTGAATGCGCCTAAACGGCGCGGGAATCATTTCATGATGAAAATAAAATTTAAGATGCTTTTGGTTATTTTTCCTGCGGAGATCACAACCTAATCTACAGGATCGCATTTTTTCAGATTGCTGTGTGCATTATTCTGAGCGCGAAAAATCATCAAAGTTACCACATAAAACTATCTTTTTTGCTCACTGTCGTCCGCCTCTCCGTAATACCCAAGTCCCTGACCCAGGGTCAGATTCAGTTCCAGGACATAGGCCCATACGCACCCCCTTCCCCAGATCCAGGATTCAGGCCCATGCCCTTTTTTTTTGCCGACTTTTTGGAAACCTTGATGCCGAGGTCCAAACCCAAGATTCAGGCGCAAGGCCCCGTTTCAAGCCCTAACCCTTTTTTTTTTTTTTGGAAATGCACAGGCCCAGACCTCTTTCTCTTTCTCAAAAAAATGTCTCAGTTTTGTTAGTATGGTTACACTAGCCTCATGGAAGATAGTGTCAAGCATTTACCAAATTGTCGAGCAATTAAATAACATTCATAGGTAAGTGTTACATGCCGAGCCTGCACACGGACCCAGTTTCGGAGGCCTGGCGGTTGCTAGGGGCCCCTAGGCCGCACGCCATTTAAGGAAACGCCCAAGAGACCCACAACCAGCCTTTGGGCCCGTAGGGTTTGATTTGAGGCATCATTTATTTATTTATTTATTTGTTGTTCTATTGTTGTCTGTTTCAGGCGTCGTTTCAGACTTGCAATTCGTTCAAACAGACTTACGAGTAATCTTTCGACTTTTTCAGGGTCAGGAGTGACTCGTGATCGGTAACCAACGTGAATTTTTGGCTGCATAAGTACGCTCACAAATGACCGATCCCCCACAAAGCAGCAAAGCATTCCCCTCCTGGCGCAGAGTACTTCCTCTCTTAGGCAGGTATAGTCTTGGAAGCATATTCCACCACGTGTTCCAGTCCGTCTGGTCCCACTTGGGCCCAAGATCGTCGAGATCGCATCAGGCTGCCAATTGGTGATGATAATAAAATGTTTTTCTCGGTCCAGCCTCATAAGGATAGCGGCCGAGATCAAAGCCGCCTTTAGTTATTGAAACGCTTGATCGCATTGGGGGTTCCACATCAACGGTTGATCTGTCTTCAACAGATTTGTGAGGGGTCCCTCAATCGCCGCAAATCCCTTGATAAACCTTCGATAATATGAGGCCAACCCCGAAAACGCACGAATTTGCGTAAGCAACGTGTGTGTCAGCGTGTCCCACACAACTTTCTCTTTCTGAGGTTCCGACTGCAATCCTTTGTCAGAAACCACGTGGCTAAAAAAAAAGATCTTTGTCAGGAAGAACTGACATTTCTCGTCAGAAAACTCGAAACCAGAGTCTTTTAATGCATGAAGCATCCACTCAATGTGTTGCATGTGCCCTCGTAGGCACTTAAGTACACCAAAATATCATCCAAATATACAATCATACAATAGTTCATAATGCTTTGTGCTAGATGCGTTTTTCGCAGAAAATTTTGCAAAGCCATGTTCATCACACGCTAAAACGTAGCTGTGCATTGCAAAGTTTTATCGGGTATCGCATCCATTGTCAGGTCCCTTAAAAAAGGACAAATGCCGTTTTCGTGCAGTCCTCCATTTTGACAAGAAGGTTATGAAATCCATGGCGTACATAAAAGTTGTTGAAAAAGCGCGCACATCGAATACCACCAACAATTGATCAATCTGAGAGAGAGGATAAACATCTTTAATTGTGATATCATTCATTTTTCGATAGTCAATATAAATTCGAATTCTTGTTTTCTTTGGTACAATCACCATAAGAAATTACCAAGGCCCAGTAATGGGTTCGATCTACCCGTTAACTTCAAACTCCTTGACTCTTTGGAATGCGGCAAGCCGTTGGGGGGGGGAGTATCGATATGGAGTGCAACTAACCGGCGGATGGTTTCCTGTAATGATTTCATGCTCGATTACATTCTTCATACCGATATCGTGATCATGCACACTCAATACTCCAACATACCTATACAATACCTCTTTCAAAAACTTTCATGTTTTTTTAGAAACATGAGATGGGAGTATGACCGTTGGATTAGTACCGAAAATATGGAGTCGGATTTCAGGCCAATCAGTGTCAAACGTACGCATTCCTTCTACGTTGGAAAACATTGAACTGCTTGTTCGGATTGAGAATATAGTGACAAACATTTGTGACTTCGATGGACTGATCATTTGAGTTTTCTTCCCTTCTCTTTCAATCTCTGGATCAGTGGTGCTTGGCACAATCGTCAATCCCGTTAGCTCCATCATCTCATTCATCAAGTCTGAAACATCATTAATCGTTGTCTTTGCATCTTTCTTAATCAATCCTACAATTGAGTCTTTCGTGAACAAAATCTAATCGACTCTACTCTATTCTATTCTACTCTTCTCCACTCTACTCTACTCCACTCTACTCTACTCTACTCCACTCTACTCCACGCTACGACTCGACTCCACTCGACTCCACTTGACTCTACTCGACTCCACTTGACTCTACTCTACTCGACTCCCCTCGGCTTGACTCTGCTCGATTTGACTCTCTTCGCCTCGACTCTGCTCGCTTCGACTCTGCTCACCTCGACTTGGCTCTGCTCGACTGAGCTCTGCTTGAATTGGCTCGGCTCGACTCGTCGACTCGACTCCCCTCAACTCGACTCTGCTCGCGTCGACTCTGCTCGCGTCGACTTTGCTCGCGTCGACTTTACTCGCGTTGACTCTGCTCGCGCCGACTCTGCTCGCGCCGACTCTGCTCGTGTCGACTTTGCTCGCTTTGACTCTGCTCGCTTCGACTCTGCTCACGTCGACTCTGTTCTGCTCGACTCTCCTTTGCTCGAATCGGCTCACGGCTCGAATCGGCTCGGCTCGAATCGGCTCGGGTCGGTTCGGGTCAGCTCGGCTCGACTCGGCTCGACTCAACTCGGCTCTGCTCGGCTCAGCTCGGCTCAGCTCGTCGACTGGGCTCGTTGACTCGGTTCGGCTCGTCGACTCGGCTCTGCTCGTCAACTCAGCTCTGCTCGTCGGCTCGGCTCCGCTCCTTGACTTGGGTCCGCTCCTCGACTTGGGTCCGCTCCTCGACTCGGCTCCGCTCCTCGACTCGGCTCCGCTTGTCGCCTTGGTTCCGCTCCTCGTCTCCACTCTCGTCACTGCTACGCTTCTCTGTTTTCCTCTACTCTACTCTACTATCCCTACGCTTCTCTACTCTACGCTACGCTTCTCTACTCTATGCGCGCGCGCGCGCGCGCGAGAGAGAGAGAGAGAGAGAGAGAGAGAGAGAGAGAGAGAGAGAGAGAGAGAGAGAGAGAGAGAGAGAGAGAGAGAGAGAGAGAGAGGTTGGTGGGGGAAGGAGTGGGAAGAGGGTGAGGGGGAAGAGGGGGAAGAATTACAATTTGTTACACAGGGATGGAACTGGGAGACTCGGATGTATCAGTGTGCTTGAGTATATTTTACCACGGTAATCCCTTTTCCATCCAGATGAGTAGATCCAAAATTGAAGCAGCTTATACCTCTATTGCAGACAGTGAAGAACACTTAAGACGAGCCAATCCAACAATGAAACAGTTTTATGTCGATAGCAAATGGAGCAGAATAGATGCATTATATCCATTCCTTGACTGTCTTCACTTTGGCTTTCTTTGGGCTACCACCTTTTTATTTGTTCTTGCAGCTCCTCTTTTACCGTGCCTCTCACGTACAAGGCTGGCCACATCGATTGTGGTTTAGCGCCTGCTGCCCGCATCCCCGTGTGCCTTAACGGCCCACTTGCACCTTATTAAAGGAGGCAAATTAGAGAGGGGGGTATTCTCCTGTTCATTTTCTTCAGATCCTCAGCTTACATTTTGTCTGTCCTCTTACTGATGCTCATTCGTATGCATTTACTGGTAGTACACGAGGGAGGAAGGAAAGGGGTGGGGATTGGAGGTCTATATGAATCGAGGGACCGGGAGGGAGAAGCAGTAGATGAGGGAAGTGGATGGGCAAAGAACAGAACAGGGAAAAATAAACTTCACAGGGTTCTCATTATTCACCGCTGGAGCAGACTACTCTAGGATGGCACAAGAGCCCAGTAAGTGTTTGTGTTGCAGGAGATTTTGAGTTGAGGAGCTGCTGGTGCCTATGGTTAGTTGCCACCACTGCAGACCGGAGAGGACCGATTCGGGTGTGGACTGTGTAAGAACTGTATCCGATTCTCGCAGTTGCAGTTGCTGCATCCGCATAGACAGATGTCACAGGCTACGTGGCTCCTACATGCTAGGAACACACAGGCATGCCCACCGCATTGCCATTCCATCTCTTGTCTACAGATCGGACATGACATGTCCTGATGCCGTACATGAGTGCAATGTTGACTGTGCAATCAGACTCGCTTCACTTCGACTTCACATACATGCAAACAGATGGAGATTCACACTGGCGCAGGGCGCCCACTCAAAGCTTAGAGATATGGAAATCAAAAACACAGTTCAGATGCAAGTTCTCTTCAACAGGCTACGGCGCATCGGCGCCTGAACATCCCAACCTTCTTAACTGTGTGGAACCCCACTGTTCACACACGCTCACTCTGGATCACCCTGAATACCACCACACACACACACTTAATCTCACTTCCTCCTACAGCGGCTATGGCCGCACTACCACTACTGACTATGGCTACGATCTCCCTTCAGCCCACTTCGTCTTCTGGCAACCTGCAGACCACCTTCGCACAAGACGCTGTAGCAGCGCTTCCGCATGGCTTACGCAGCGAATGAATGAATGGCTGGGCGCTGCCTCTTGATTTATACTTCTGTAACTCGTTGGTCTGCCCCTTTCATAGGCCCTGGGTGTACACAGTCCCACACAATACTTGCTTGACTGGACTCTGACTGACAGGGACCTGTACCGCTGACTGCATGGGTTTGCACTGCCAACTCGATGCAGTCGCACTGCCGACGTAATGCAGTTGGGCTCACCACTTGCCCACTTGCCTCTGACTAAACGTGAGAGACACTTTGAAAGGCCACTTCTGGACCTTCCGGAAGTCTGTGGACTTGGCCTTTCAGGTACTGTAGCAGCTACGACCTTGACCTTTCAGGACTGTAGCAGCTACAACCTTGACCTTTCAGAGCATCTACAGCCACGACCTCTACAGAGCTGTGACTCCTGATCGACAGACCTACAGATCAAACCCCTACCACTACACAGACCTATGACAGACGACAAACAACTACCAAAACACAGATCACGGGTTCAAACAGTCGCGGGTCGACTCAATACTGTACATGGGAAAAGTGAGGTCTGGGGATCAAACTCTAGGGCCCGCATCTGTGACTGCAGAAAGGTGAAAACCGTTTCAACTGTCATCATACGCATGAAAACAAATACTTGGCAATGTATGGTTTATGCCTCCATAATCCTCACCACACAAAGCATCACATGCTAGCCTAATCTCAGGTGGGTCATCACTGAGTGGCATTGAGCAAGTTTATTGGGTTTCCACAGTCATTATTCCTTATCTATGGGCAGGCGATGGGTGTCTAGCTGTTGGGATGGTTTGCAACAGCTCGCCCTGGTGGTGATAACAGTATAGCACTCTGTAGGTGGCTCATGTAATGGTCTATTTTACTCCTCAGACTGCAGCGTCTATAGTTCATCTGGCAAGGATGAAGGAGATATATACAATTGTGGTTGCAGCAGGTCCATGCCCAACCCTACATGTGCGACATGGCAGGAGACGATGTAGCGGGTGATGGCATCAAAGATAGTCCACTCAGCAGAGACACATACTTTCTATGACAACTTCCTAGAAACGTTGAGGACTTGTGGCATGGTGCTCTGTGTGTGTGTGTAAGTGTGTGCGCGCACACGCGTGTGTGAAGTGTGTGCGCGCACACGCGCGTGTGTGTGTGTGTGTGTGTGTGTGTGTGTGTGTGTGTGTGTGTGTGAGTGTGTGTGTGTGTGTGTGTGTGTGNGAGAGAGAGAGAGAGAGAGAGAGAGAGAGAGAGAGAGAGAGAGAGAGAGAGAGAGAGAGAGAGCATGTATATTCTTAACTATTTAACAAAATATATTGATTTAGTTTAAGAAATGCGCATGAACGTAGAGTTTTGCAACCCGTAAACGATACACGTACATTGTTTTCTATGTGAAAGTAGCTGTTGGTTGGTTTTTGTGTGTGGTCAAGCAAGATATGGATCCAAGTCCGAAGGGGGGGCAGTGCGACTCCCCCCGGCAACTTGAAAAAAAAAAAGAACAATGTATATTCTGAACTGTTTAATAGAATGCAAGGAAAATGAGCGATAGCGAATTCCAGAAACCAAGCAGCATCATACACATGAAACCAGATAGTCTTGACCTCGAACCAAAAGCAGAATTGCAACTTCAGTTCCACCAAATAACGCACAGCAAAAGCTCACAAGTGACAATGTTGGAATAGTCTCATCATCATCAACAATGAACCAATGTCGAATCCTTATCTGGCGCTCAGCGCCCAGACTACAAATGGCAGATCTACAATGCCGCTGGTGACGTCAACAGCTTCCTGAAGTACGATCACATCTCGGCCAATGCTGTTCGCATCAAGCAC
This sequence comes from Chara braunii, assembly GCA_003427395.1. Classification (NCBI taxonomy): domain Eukaryota; kingdom Viridiplantae; phylum Streptophyta; class Charophyceae; order Charales; family Characeae; genus Chara; species Chara braunii. The sequence goes on from BFEA01000270.1 coordinate 959,386, forward strand.
CAGGTATGTCCCTCGCTTCACTCACAACCCCGATCCTCCACACAGATGCCACATGCACCCGAAGACCACCATGCACCTCATCCAGCAACAAGCAGGCTAGCTTGGCTATGGCTGCCTGCTTCTTCCCTGCTCGCCTGTGAGCGCGTAGGCACTCGCTCAGCAGCGCTTGCACATAAGCAGTGAGTGCCGAATGTCCAATGCGGAGGCAGGCACTTTCCTTTATGGAAGTGGCCTGCCAGCTGCGTGCTGCCTGGCTGCACTGGGCCCTTGCCCAGATGCTTCCGGTAGGCCCGAAGTGGCCTGAGGCCAGAATATTCCGCAGGTTCCTGGGTGGTTACGCGTGTCCAACTGCGGTGCGTGCTGCGTGCAGTTTGTGCTTCGTGTCTGGCCCAGGGCCTGTTTCCAGAGAATGTAGGAAGGGCCTAGAAGCCCTCAACCGGATACTGTTACCACGGCCTGGGTCCATTCAACCAACTGACGCAGCGTAACTGTCTGGGGCCCATTTTGCTAAGAAAGGACAAAATACTAAAAATAGGCCTCATGTGATTTTGCAGGACCACCTTCACTTAGGGCGGCCATGCTTGATGAAAGGCCCCGAAATGCTCAGAGCGGGCTGCGGCCTCGCAAGAATATACTGTTTTAGTCTATGAAATGTGCATGAAAGTAGAGTGTGGCAATCCGTAAACAAAACTTGTAGATTTTTTTGATATGTGAAAGTAGTTGTTGGTTTGAAACAGTATTCACCAATTC
>BFEA01000270.1:969161-989897 GCA_003427395.1 Chara braunii
TGTGTGGGCGCTCAGTCGCCATAGCCAGTTTGAAGAGAACTCTTATGTGGATACGATATCTTGAGTACTGAGTGGGGATTTGGGCGCTCAGTCGCCATAGCCAGTTTGAAGAGAACTCTTATGTGGATACGATATCTTGAGTACTGAGTGGGCGCCTGTCGCCAATTTGCTGTTTCGCTGTTTGCATACATGACAAGTTGAACAATCGTAGTGTGATTTCAGGTTGGTTTTTGTGTGTGATCCAAGTCCGAAAGGGGGGGGAAGAGGTTCTCGCGTTCCATCGAGGTGCTCAGCGTGCCCCCCGACAACTTGAAGAAAAAAAAAAAAAATGTATAAGTCATGTGAAAGTAGTTGTAGGTTGGGTTTTGTGTGTGGTGAAGCAAGGTATGGAACCACAGTTGACGGGGGGGGCGTGCCCCCCCTCCCCCCCGCAACTTCAAATGCCCCCCTCCCTCCTCCCCCCCAATTTGAAAAGGAAAAAGAAGAATGTATTATTCTTAACTATATTAGAACATATTGTTTTAGTTTACGAAATGCACATGAACGTAGAGTTTTGCAATCCGTAACTGATACATGTACGCTATTTTAGTATTTTACCATGTGAAAGTAGCTGTTGGTTGGGCTGCTGTTGGTTGGGCTTTTGTGTGTGTGTAGCAAGGTATGGATCCAAGTCGGAGGGGGCTGGCGCAACTGAAAAAAGAAAACAAAAAACACGAATGTATTATTCTTAACCATTTATTAAAAAAAATTGTTTGAGAAATGAGCATGAACGTTAAGCCTGTGTTGATTCTGTTGAGTACATGTTGAATGTGTTGTGCTCTATATGTCCATTTGAGCACGTGTGAGTACTTTGACTTTTTTTTTTAATGCGGGCGTAGGCAACATATTCACACTCGTGTACATGTTTTCTCCCTATGAATAGCCAAAAACTCCTCCGACCACGGGCCCTGCGAAGCGGAACAAGGTCGAGATCTACAAGGAGAACAGTGGTTTTCTTCGTCATCCATTGATTGAAGAGATGCAGACGGAAGCGAAGGGCATCAACGATGCTGCTGCGCAGATCATCAAATTCCATGGCACATATCTTCAAGACAACAGAGAGGAGCGCACCTTCGGTGGCGAAAAGCCTTATCAATTCATGATTCGAACAAAACAGCCCGCGGGCAAAGTGACCAATTCTGTTTACTTGCTAATGGACAAACTTGCGGATGAGTTCGGCATAGGGACACTGCGATTAACGACACGCCAGACGTTCCAGCTGCACGGCATCTTGAAGAAAGATTTGAAGACGGTGTTGTCCACAATCATCCGCAACTTTGGATCGACAATTGGCACTTGTGGCGACCTTAATAGAAACACGCTGGCCCCGCCGGCACCGTTCAAGAATGACCCAGCGTACCTGTACGCTCAGGAATATGCGGAGAAGATTGCAACGTTGCTAGCACCCCAGGCAGGATCCTACTATGAGGTTTGGGTAGATGACGAGAAGTTCATGTCAGCGGAGATGGCGAGAGAGACAGAAGATGTGAAAATCGCTCGGGCGGACAACTCCCATGGCACCAACTTCGAAGGCTCTCTGGAACCGATTTATGGAACACAATTTCTGCCACGGAAATTCAAGATTGCTGTCACTGCCCCAGGGGACAATTCCGTCGACATCCTCACAAACGACATTGGCCTGGTCACAATCACGGACGAGAACGGCCAACTGCAGGGCTTCGATATCTTCGTAAGTGATCCCTGAGAGGTATATCTGCCCGTAGGAAGTTATTCATAATCTGTTCGTGTCTTTATTTGCTTTCTTGTTTGTCTGCTACTCTGCTTGATTTGATTGTTTGATTTTGTTTCATTGTTTGATTGTTTGTTTGCTTTTTTTTGTTTGTCTGATTGGTTTGGCCGTTTGATTGTTTCCTTGTTACCGAGATGCTCATAGCTTTTAAGTTTGAACTCATAGAAAGGGGGGGGCTCAAAGGGCCTCGCTGCACGCCAAAATGAGAATGAATGTTCCGCTAGAACATAAGATACACTGCCATATTTTTGTTTTTTGTGCATGTGGTGAGTAGTGGAGTGAGGCCCAAGTTTGCTGCCGACTGCACATTCCTTGCTCTCTCCCGTGTTCAGACCCCAGAACAGCATCTACCTGCCTGTCTGTCTCTTTGTCTGCATTTCTGTTGGTCTGTCTGTCTGCCTGTCTATGCTCGTCTGTCTGTCCATCCATCCGTGTGTCTGTTCCTCCGTCAATACTGCTCGGTCCCGTCCATCCGTCTACCCGCTTGCCTGTCTAGATTGTTTGCTCTTTGTGGGATGTATTTGTGTGTGTGTGTGTGTGTCTGTGTGCGAGTGTGCGCACGTATGTGTGTGTGCGAAGTGTGTGCATGTGCGTGTGTGTGTGGTGTGTGGTGTGCAGTGTGGACTTCATTTGTGTGTGTACGTGAATTAGGGGGAGGGGGGGGGAGGGGGCGTACAGTGCACACCCCCTCCCCCCAATCGTCTTTCTGTTTGATTGGGGGGAGGGGGTGTGCAGTGTGTCCCTGCCCCCCCCCCGGCCCCCCTCCCAAAGAAAAGCACTAGTTTGACAGAGTTTTCTTGGACTTCATTTGTGTGTGTACGTGAACTTTTTGGTGACGGTTCCGTGAACCAGGTTGGAGGTGGGATGGGCAGAACTCATCGTAACAGCGCAACATTTCCGCTTCTGGCACAACCACTGGGTTTTGTTGCCAAGGACGATGTTCTTTATGCAGTGAAGGCCATAGTAGCTACACAGCGTGACTATGGCCGTCGGGATGATCGACGACAAGCGAGGATGAAGTACCTCGTCAATGAGTGGGGAATTGATAAGTTCAGAACAGTTGTGGAGCAATACTTCGGAAAGCCCCTGGAGCCATTCAAGGAGCTCCCTCCGTGGGAATTCAGGCATTACCTAGGATGGCACGAACAGGTGAGAATTGCGTTCCATCACTCTTTTGAACCGTTTGGGAAATTATTCTTTCACTCTTGCTATCTCTTAGGACCGAAAGGAGACAAGAGAGGAGGGGAGAGGGGGCCCAGGGGAAGAGGAGAGGAGGACGCTATCTCTGCAGAGCTAAGAAATAACCAAGTTTCTGTTTGATTTTCCCTTCGGAAGACAGGAGAGGCGGGGGGAGGGGGCGGGCAGGGACAAGGAGAGATGAAGGAGCGTAGTAGCAGTGCAGGGTGAGGGTAGTAATGCAGGGAGAGTAATTGGGATTTGCCTGTTGGGGAGGGGAGAATTGGGGGGGATGAGAGAGGGAGGGGGGTAGTAGCACTGCAGGGTGAAGAAGTAATCAAGTATGAGTCTTGTGAGTGATAGTTTCATCTAACTGAGGGTTGCAGATTAGCAAAAATGATTGTCGCCTCTCATGCCTGAAAGCTCACAGCACCACCTGCAGCATCACCAGTGTAGTTGAGTTCTGTAGCAATCTTTGCAGCGCCACCGGCGTAGAGCAGCAGAAAGAGAAGAACATGAAGAGTGGGCGTATGAATGAACTATATATGAAAACAATGAAACACACATTATATGATTATACCTTTCTCAAGGTTTTGGCAAAAAATAGATCAAGTGTAGTATCTGTTCTGATCAGTTCAGTATATGATCTGGGGTCCAGCAGACCACAAAAAAAAAAGGAAAGAAAAACATTGCACTCAGCATTGCCCTCAGAGAGTAAACGATGTGTACACTCACCTGAGCATGGTCCATCGGGCCCTTGTGATACCATTCCAAGTTCCAACGCATCTGTTCGGGAGATGCAGAAACTCACAATACAACAGAAATGGTGGGCCACCGTGCCCTTGTGGCTGATCGGTACCACACATATAGCTGTGGGTGAACACACATGTGACTTTTAGGAGTTCCCCTTCTTCTGCGAAAAAGGGAAATAAACATAGACGTGGGCTTGAGCATCGAGGAGAAGAAAATGCAGGAACTTGACAGCGAAAACAACAGAATTACAGGCTAGGGTGAAGGAGGAGAGGGGATTGAGAGTCAGAAGGAGAACGGTCAGCTCTCATGCACAGCAACTTCCATGCAGGGCAACGGGTCAGTGCCATGGAGGAGCCAAAAAAACAGAAACTTACAGCACACACCAAGTGGGGATGGAGGAGAAGACAGGAAGACTCGTTTGTCATAAAATAGGGTTAGAGACGCAGCCAAAAAAAAAAAAAAAAGAGGGATAGAGAAGCAGAAGAAGGCACTCAGGGTAGAAGCTTATACAGCACACAGCAGGTATAGTGGAGCAGAGAAGACCTGCGTTCATACCCCTCTTGAAGAAAAAAAGAATAAAAAGAAAAGAGAGGTGGAGGAGCAGTCAGGTCAACGGCTTACGGCACAGGCACGGAGGGACGGAGAAGACTGCTGCCAAGTTTCCCTCGTTCAAATGGCAACAGAAGCGTGCATGCAGACAAAAGGGAGAAAACTGTGGGGAATAACTGGTAGTATGCATGTGTAACAGGCCCTGGCTGTTAGTCTGTCTGTTGGCACACTGTGGCCACGACCCTCTAACCTGTATGCTGATGAACGTCACGAGTTCAAACCCTGGTAAAGGACAAGGTAATCATGGCATGTGTAATGACCTGCCAAACACGGGCTGAGACACACAGCTGATTTCTGAGTTTTGCTCCTGGAATGTATGCTTTACTGAGTTTCCCGCTTGTTGTTGAGTTTTCTAAGTCTGTGTGGGTGCGTGCTTGCAGGTCTGCATGCCTGTCTGAGTGCCTGTCAGCTTGAGTGTGTGTGGCCCGCAAGGGCACTTGTTTGTTCGGAAGGCCCAAAGGGCCGGTACCTACCTGTGGCCGTGACATTGAGGGTTGCAGCGGGGAAAACACTCGAGTGGCGGGGAAAGAGGCCCGCGACACTTACAGTGGCGGAAAACACTCAAGTAGCAGGTAGGCCGGCACCACACCAAGTAGAGGTAGATGTGCCGGGTACTCGAGGCCGAGCAGAAGAAGACACAAGTTGGCATTTTTAGAGGCCCAGTAGTTGTACCAGTCCAACCAGTCTGAGTCTAGGGCCTGTACGGGCAATATCAGAGTCTGTAATGATGTTTTCCTTCGGAAGGGAGGAGGTACCGGTTGCTTGGAGGCCGCGCGGTCTAGGAACTCACTCGCCAAGAGGCAAGCAGGCCGCTATATCTCGAGGAGGAGCAAGCTGCAAGCTGCTCCTCCTCATTATCGGTGTTCAAGTTTGACGACACACTGGTTGGAGCACTGGCTGGAGCAGCGCTAGCTTGGAGCGGCGCTGCTGGGGAGGAGCAAGGGCAGGAGGTGGAAGAAGACGAGGACTAGGAGGGAGGAGCACCAGAGGTACTTACCTGGCTATGGCGGATACCATCTCAATCACCTTGGTGGGCACTGCATCTGGAAGGCCCCCGTTGGGGTAGAGCTGGACCAAGACACTTCGAGGCAGCGTCAGGCATGTCGGCCTGAGCTAGGGCAGCCATAGCTGCTTTGTGTTGTCCTTTGCACAGCAGGGCGGTGTCCTGGTAGTCTGCCATAGCTTCGGCCGTGAGAGGAGGAGGAAGAAGGGTGGCCATGGCTATGGTGGACCTCATGTGATGCCTGCAGTAGAAGAGGGATACAGACATTGGTTCTGGTTCAGCCATTCAACATTATTGTTATTATTTCTTGTTTGAATAAGAGAGGAGGAGATAAGGAGGAGGAGAGTGGTTGGCAAAGAAGAAGAGCATTATCATTGGTCTATGCTGGTGTACATCATCTTCTTCTTCTTTCTTTCTTCTTCTTCTAGAAGATCTAGCATGCAAAACACAGCAATCATGAAAGCTTCCAGAACTAAAAAAGCTATCATGTACTCTTTCTTGTAATTTTGAATACTAGACCAACCTACTAACATGCAAATAGGTATTAAGAACGTAGTCAACACCACAAAGAATAAAGAAATCCCATCTAGACCTATATAAAAATTGATATTTCTTCTTCTTCTTTCCTTCTCTCTCCTCTCAAGTTCATTCATTTCTTTTTGCAATTGGACAGCATTGTACTTTCTGATGAATGTGTACTTCGAAATTGGCCAGGATCATAACAGTGGTATCAGAGCGGATTCTACTTGCTGGTGAGAGTTGACTTTGCTGCTCCAACCCTAACCTAAGTGGAGGGCTACCACTTAGGGTTAGGGCTGTAAGTTGAGGGACATGGGGCAGCGTGGTTAAGGGAAGCTGCCCCCACCTGGTTAGGTCGTGTTGGGTCGTGAGGGACATGGGGCAGCGTGGTTAAGGGAAGCTGCCCCCACCTGGTTAGGTCGTGTTGGGTCGACACTTGACCTAACTGGGTTGTGTGAGAATAAAATTGGAGTGGCGAGACTCTTCGAGAAGACTTCATGCCACATTTGGGAGAGGCGACGGTGAGAGGCACTCACACCTGGAATCTGATTCAAGGGAGACACTTGGCGACTTTAGGGTTTCCCTCAAGTAGGTGAGCTTGAGGAAAGCAGCCATTCTGCATCTACGGACTGCAAGTTGCTACTTTGTTCTTCAGCACCGGCGGGGGATCCGGCGTTGCACTTTGGTGTTGGAGTCAGACCCTCGCCGTAGATAGGATACTAGTGTAGGGGTTGCGTTAAATGGGTCAAGAGGACCATATGAGGGGGGGGTGAGTTGTATTCATCTCGAAGCTCAGGCCACTCAGGTAAGTGTTGTGCACCTACGGGATGCCCATGTATGTGTGTGCATGGTATTCATTGTTTGTTGGGGTTACTCTGGGTTTCTTTTCCTACTCCTCTGTGGTCTTGATTTGTGAATCTGAGTATGCAAGTTGTTTTCTCACCTGATGGATGAAGAGATGAGGTATCTTGCTTTGGACGCCAGATCTTCCTACAGTGCATCGTCTCTTTGTCTCTGAACGGATGTAGACTATAGGTTCTTTCGAAAGTTGAAATTCGTTTTCCAGTTCGGTAGAGGCAGAAAGTAGGTCCATGTGGGACTCTTTTGGGTTGGTACTTGGTCACAACCTACTTGGGACCTTTGGGTACCCAGGGGGATCAGACCCAAGCAAGAAGGACCCCTTAGGCCCAAATCTGTTGGACGTTAGATCATTCTCTTTCTGTCTGGGACACAAAGTTTTATTCTTTGGTTAGAGCATTCGTTGCCGAGGGGATCTTGGCTGAGATGTTTTGTATACTTTGACTGCACGGTCCGTAGCTTGACTCGTACCTTCATTGTTGCATGTCGTTATTCGAAGTTTGAATTTGCTGTACGGTCACGAAACTGATCAGATTGCACTCGAGGGGATTTTGTATTCACTCTGATCAGGCTGAGATGCTGGATCATAACTCTCATCTGAATTACTGTTATCTTTTGGTTGCTCTCTAGTCCAAATGTTATGTCGTTCTGGCTAGGAGTTCTACCTTCTCTTCTTTGAGCTTTTCAGTTTGTTTCTTTTTTTGAGTTCATATTTCGATGCCCGTAGAGACTTGTCGACGAAAGGAAGAGAGAGAGCACCTATCTTGAGGGACTTGCTGAAATGGCAGCAGTAAAGGCTTTTGTGGCCTGGTGCAGCCAACGAAGAGGACAAACGATTGTTCCAAGTCCTCTACACTAAGGCACTGGAGAGAGAAGAGAAGTCAGAGGAGGAAAAACGGAAAATCGTTGTTGTGCGGACCACGAGGCTGTTTTTAAACCAATTTCCTCCTTGCCCGACATTGAGGTTAAGAAAGATCTGGTCACATATGTGCATGCTCTCATAGACTGTCACCTGGTCAGATCGCTAAACTTTTTGACGAGGTAAGTGAACTACAAACATAAATTGCGGATATGGCCAAGGAGCACATTGATCAGCAGATGACAAATTTGCATCAGGCCCAAAGCCCAAATTCTCTTCCTGTACCTTATGCCTCAAATGCTGCTAACCAATCTGTACTTGCTCCTCTCCATGCCTCTACCTCTTCGTCTCTAAGTGTGGTTTAATCGGGACCTGAGTGGGTGCAGACCCCGGAACCGCTTCAACAAGTGGCAGCCCAGGGACTTCTGCAATTGTTGCAACCTCGAGTGCAGACACTGCATTTGTTGGTCCCGGTTATAGCAGTCCCTACGTGGACAGAAAGGCGGTACAAATACCGTCTAAGTACGACGGCAAGGAAGATGTGGAGTCCTGGATCAGCTCCATGAGAGCCTACTTCGAGGTACTGGGAACTCAGTTGATGAGACAATCCTTGATCATGGGGACCAACGTCGAACCAGCTGTACGGGGCTCTTTAGAAGTCCAAGCTATACAAGTTGGGTATACAAAGCTTAATTTGACGCAATGGCTCAAGGCCACACTGGAAGAAATAGTGATTAAACAATACAAAGATCCACATGTTGTTGCCAGAGTAAGGAACAAACTTGACAATCTCGAGCGTAGCAAGTGGACGGGCACCATGCACAACCTTCAATTGTATGGAAGCAGACTTCTTGCTACTCCCGGGTTGGATATGACTGCACAGTCGTGCATGGATGTTATGAAAGGTGCGGTTCCCACTGCTTACACACATCGCCTAGGCAAAGATCTCATTGGATATACGGACTGACTCTCCCTCATTCATGACGTAGTCAGCCTTGAGGCACAAGACCTCGTTTTCACAGTAGGCAGTAAGAAGCCGATAGGCGACAATCGGTTTAGAGGCAGCAACTACTTTATTGTGCATGACCTGTTGAAGGCTGGCGAGGAGGCCTATGCAGATGACCCCACTCTTGATGATGATCAAGAACAGTACTCTGATACAGCCTGTTCATCTTCAGCCCATGAATCTGATATTAACAATGGCGAAGAGAATCTTAATGCCTTTAGAGAGTCTGCCAATATGAAGGGACCAAACCGAAATGCAGGGAAGAACTATGTCCCACTTCCCAAAGGAGTCAAAATCCCAGCCAAACCGGAGGATGCTGCAACCAAACATCGGTTAGACCTCCAGATCAGCGAAAGTGAATGGAAGGCTAGGATCAAGAAGGGAGTTTGTCTGTATTGCCTAAAACCCAATCATAAAGTTCAAAGTTGTTATAGGCTCCAGGGAAACCCGAATCAGGCGTGGAAATGGCGTCAACACCTTCTATAGTACGGGAGATTGAACCTGACGCAGATCAACAGACCTCTCTTGAAGCCCCATCATCCGTTGATTATGAGGCTGACACATATAATGTTCTCTATGTCGAGCCTTAGGAGTCTGAAATGGTAAACTTCCACTATCACCTAGAGCACTAGGCCGAGATGAAACAACGGCGTGCTCAAGGGGGAGAGGAGAAAATCTTCTTCAAGCTTCTCATTCACCATCGTTACCTCCGTGTAACTAACTTCATGTCTCCACATGGGGTATGCAAGGTGGGTTTGGGAATGAAGCAAGCGGAGGTGCAGGCCCTTGCAAGACCCAAGTAGGCAACAAAGAAGTTTCCTCCTCTACGCATGCAGTCAAAGATGTGCGCCTTTGACAAAGAGAAAACAGTGACACATGCATTCAACTTCTACGTACTGGAAAAATACCCTTTCAACGCAGTTGTTGGATTGGGCTGGCTACGGTCCCAATGAAAATGGACTGAGTGGAAGGCTGATCTCTTTGTGGTGCATGATGCTTTGGGAAATGAACACACAATATTACTAGACAAGAAGAGCGAATCCCAAGTGACTTGTTTCACTGCAATGCAGTTCTGCAAGAAATGGCGAAAGCACAAGGAGGGAGAACAATTGTATGTTGCTTTTGTTCGTCCTACTCATGTCCCTTCTACTTTTGCGGCTAGTACAAATCCTACCTTGCCTATTGTGCTTACTTCTAGTATTTCTTCTTCTCCACCTACTTCTATTCCAAATGAGTCTACTTCAGATTTGGTCTCCTTCACCAAAAAATTGTAACCTGATCTAGGTGATTCTTTTTCTGATCCCCCACCCCCGCTGGTCCCAGCAAGCATCCAAAGCCTACTCAACGGATTTTCGGAAGTTGTGGCCGAACCCCGTGAAATTCCCACATGATCGGTCAAACACACGATCGAGTTGGTGTAAGGCGTTGTTCCCCCAAGGGGCTGCATATACCGTATGGGATCCGACGAGTTGGAGGCCTTCGAAAGCAGATCGATGAGATGATCGACAAGGGATGGATTAAACCTAGTGTATCTGAATTCGGTGCACCCGTTCTATTTGTCCCCAAGAAAGGAGGCACACTCCGAATGCGTATTGATTACTGCAGTGGAAACCGCATCACAAGGAAGAATGATTACCCACTGCCATGCATAGATGATTTGCTTGATCCTGCAGGTGGGTTTCCGAGATCGGCCTTAAGTCTGGATACCACCAAATTGAAGTCGATCCTGCAGACTAGCACAAGATTGCGTTCAAGATACGCGATAAGCTTTACGAATTCATTGTAATGCCCTTCGGTCTCACGAACGCACCAACCAAAGTCTTATGGACAAGGTCCTCCGCGAACAGATTGGTCGATTTGTGGTTGTGTATCTGGATGACATTCTGATTTTCAGCAAATCGATCGAGAAATACATGAAGCACCTTGAGGAAGTGTTCACCAACCTCCAGAAAATGCAGCTCCATCCCAACTTAAAAAAATATGAGTTCGGGTGGGACAGCGTCATCTATCTTGGCACCAATTGTCTGTTGCAGGCCTTCAGCCTGAGGCAACCAAGGTTGAGGTCATACGCAAGTGGCCTTGACCTGCGAATGTCTGCGAATTGCATTCTTTTCTTGGTTCTGCAACATACTATCAGAAGTTCATGCCCCGATGCAACATGTGAGACCTTTTTTCAAGCCTTGCAAGAGGGTTTGGTAAGTTATCATATGCTCCGCATAGCAGATTCCAAACTCGTATTCGTAGTGGCTACTGATGCAAGCCAGTATGGGACTGACGCAATGCTGCAACAAGATGATGGTGAGGGCTTGCGGTCGCTCGATACTGCAGCAAAAGCATGCCCAGCGAAAAGGTAGCCACTTCCACCTACATCCGTGAAGCATTGAACCATTGGAAGCACTATCTTTTGGGATGACATTTCAAGGTCTTCTCATATCATGAGACCTTGAAATGGATCAAGAAGCAAATTACCTTTTCCCCCACATTGACTTGCTGGTTCCATGAATTAAGACACAAAAAGGGTTGTTATAATCGACTTGTTGATGCATTGTCTCGCCACCCCGAGTATATAACTTGCCTTGTAAACTCCTATGACCTCCGGAAGAAACTGAAGGAGGAACTTGTGGAGCAAACTGCCAAGGATCCCAGTAACGGTAGGCTAGGTCTAGGCCGGTACCAGTCCATCCAGTCTGAGTCTAGGGCCTGTACGGGCAATATCAGAGTCTGCAATGATGTTTCCCTCCGAAAGGGAGAAGGTACCGGTTGCTTGGGAGGCCGAGCGGCCTGGAAGTCACCACGCAGGAGGCAAGCAGGCCGGTATATCTGGAGCCCGAGGGAAGAGCCCGGCCTCATTCTTCAGTGTGCAAGTTTGGCGACACGCTGCTGGAGCGCTGGCGGAGGAGCGCTGACTACTGCAGCGCTGCTGGGAGGAAGAAGCCGGGAGCTCCCACCTTGGCTATGGTGGAGCTCTACTGGTAGGAGGAGGAGGGAGAAGAGGACCAAGGACGAGAGTGGCGAGGTACCTACCTGGCTATGGTGGACACCATCTTCATCACCTTGTTAGGCGCTGCATCTGGAAGGCCCCAGTTGGGGTAGTGCCGCATCAAGGAAGCTCGGGACAGAGTCAGGCATGGCGGCTGGATGGGCAGCGGCATAGCTGCCTTGTGTTGACCTTGGGACAGGAGAGCAGCGACATAGCTGCTTTGGGTTGTCCTTTGGACAGGAGGGTAGAGCCCTCAGTACTCCGCCATAGCCTCGGCCTACATTAGGAGGAAGAGGAAGGGTGGCGATGGCTATGGTGGACCTCATGTTGTGCCTGCAGCAGAAGAGGGATTCGGACATTGATTCTGGTTCAGCCATTCAACATTATTATTGTTATTTCGTGTTTGAATATGAGGGGAGGAGATAAGGAGGAGGAGATTGGTTGGCGAAGAAGATGAGCATTATCTTTGGTCTATGCTGGAGTACATCATGTTCTTCTTCTTTCCTACTTCTTCTTTCCCTCTCTCTCCTCTCAAGTTCATTCATTTCTTTTTGCAATTGGACGGCATTGTACTTTCTGATGAATGTATACGTCGAAATCGACCAGGATCGTAACACCTTCCTTCCTTTTCTTTGTCTTGTTGATTTTTGTTTGAAGCTCCTTCTTTTTCCGTGCACTCAAGTTGAACCCCCCCCCCCATCCCCCCCTGCATTGCATGTGCTCACATTGAGCCCGTCTCCCTCGGTCTTTTTTTTTTTTTTTTCACGCAATTGGGTTCAGCCCTGTGCCATCCCAGGAGACCTTTGCAGTGAGCATCATCAATGACCAAAATTGTTTCGAACGGGCATCGTTAACAGTGGTCTTCTGGCTGTCCTTCATGACATCCGTTAAATTGGAATGGCACAGAGAAGATTAACGTGGCCCTTGTGCATTTGGGGGGAGGAGGGGGGGGGGGGGGGGGGGGGAAGAGACAAAGCCACAGATCTTCTGGTGAACAGGGTTGTCTCACCCATTTTCAAGGACTAAAGGGTAGAAAAAAGAAAAAGTGGGAAGCTAGGGGAACTGTTATTAACAGTGAAAAGCAGGAAATCTGAACTGGATTGGGCACTCAGATTGACATCTTGCGTTTTCCATTTGCCGCCTTGTGCCGGCTACTTTTGTCAACGCCATGTGCCGTTATGTTGTGTGCATGTACGCAGGGCGATGGTCTGTTGTTTCTGGGAGTTCATGTTGAGAATGGGCGTGTCAAAGGCGATGCCAAGAAGGCCCTTCGAGATGTTATCGCTGAATTTGATATCCCCATTCGGCTTATGGCCAATCAAAACATCATCCTCTGTGACATCCAGCCATCATGGAAGAGCAAGATCCAACTAACGCTCAGCGAGGCTGGTCTTGTGGTACGACACCTCTCATTCCTTTGCTTGTTGAAGTTCCTGAGACTCAGTCCCAGTGAAATCGAATGAAATAAAATCCCGCTGAAGATAAGGCCGCTGATATACAGCATGCCCTGACAGGCGGCCAATAGATCGGAGTTCATCGAATCCAGCCGCATCCCCACTAACGTAGTTTGAGAGATTGAATTGAAACTTACCTTCCTGAGGCTCTCTATCTTCTCTCTCTAGGACCGCCTGGAAGACTACAGCAGGTTCCTAGTCCGTCTAGCTAGGAATGCCAGGAGTGCCACATGGACCCCAATCTAGTCCGATCTGGTCCAATCCACTTTAATTGGACCCTTATCCCATATACACCTTGGCTTGATCCATATGCATAGTGGAAAGCATCCTGCTACGGAGTGGGGGGATGGGGGGGGGGGGGGGGGGGAGGGGATCTGAGCTTGTTGTCCTTTCTGCTCTGTTTTCTGATCGTTGGCAGTCAGTCTACTGTTAACTGGAAATCCAGAAAACCAGAGGACAGTTCCTTTCCTGGTCTCCTGCCTTCCCTTCTTGTCCATTTTCAGGTCTGTTCTCTTGGTCTGTTCTCTCCTGGTCCACTCTCCTGATTCATTCTCCTCTCCATTCTCCTGATCTGCTCTCCTGGTCCGTTCTCCAGGTTCTCTATTCTCCTGGTCTGTTCTCCAAGTCCACTCCCCTGGTCGGTTCTCGTGGCCGTTCTCATGGCTCTTCTCATGGTTCGTTCTCCTGGTCCAGTCTCCTCGGCCCATCTCCTTCTGCGTTCTCGTGGTCAGTGATTCTCCTGGTCTGTTTCCTAAGTCTGGTCCAGTTTCGTTGTCCTTCTTGGTTTCTCATTCTGCATTCTCCTTGTCCCTCCTCTCTCTCCGTTCTCCTAGTCAGCGGTTCTCCTGGTCTGTTCTCCAAATCCGTTCACCTGGTCACGTCTCCTTGTCCATCTTCTTGGTTCAGCTCATTCGCCACTCTCCTTGTCCCTGCCCCCTTGTCCGTTCTCCTGGTCTGTTCTCCGTTCTCCTCGTCCAGTCTCCGTCTCCTTGGTCCATCCCATTCACCATTCTCCTTGTCCCCTCCTCCCTTCTCCGTTCTCCTGGTCATTGGTACTCGTGGTCTATTCTCCAAGTCCGTTCTCCTGGTCTAATCTCCTTGTCCATGTCCTTGGTCCGTCTCCTTGTCCATTCTCCCTGTCCTTCCTCCCTTGTCCGTTCTCCAAGTCTGTTCTCCTGCTCCATTCTCATGGCTGGTCCCACAGTCTGTTCTAATGGTCCATCCGCCTGCTCAATGGTTCTCCAAGTCCGTTCTCCCTGCTCCCCGTCCACAATCCAGGATGCTTCAGTGAGACTTTCAGGAAGCATCCTTCCACATTTCCGCCACTTCGATATCCCCTTTTTAAGCTTTTACTAAGAAAACAAGTGAAAAGAAGGCTGTAACCCTTTAAACATCTGAAATTTCCTTTTTCCATATATATCGTCAAACAGATATGTGAAACACCCTTTTTTCACTCCTTCCCTCTGTTGTTGTTCCATGATGGTCTTTCTTTTTTTCCCCAAGCTCTCCAGGATTGCAGAGGCAGCGGGCAAGCTTTGAGTCCTCTGTGCCTTTCATGGTTGGCAGAGGGAGCTTGCCGATGGATAGACGGATAGAATGTTGAAAATGTCAGAAGAATGTTTACCACAGTAAAACTACGGCAGGTGGTTTACAACAGTAAATACAGCACACCATCAAACTGCTGCATTCAACTAATTCTGAATTAAAAAAAAAAAAAAAAGAGAACGAAATTCAATGAATCCAGCACTGAATTCAAGGAAAGAGGGAAATAAAAAATCTGCGAACGGAATTCATAAATAAGTAAAAAAGTTCTAGTGTGATTATAGTCTCAAAAAAAAATTAAAAAAAAATTGTCGAGTTTATCCATGAAAGGCAACTACAGCACCTCATCCAGTTGCTGCATTTGACAACCTGCAGGAGCCTTTCATGTTTTTCAAAAACAATTCGTGTACTTCTTCCTAATATGGTGCTATAGCCCATAGCATAAATTTTCCTTTTCCATATTTCTGTTACGATCCTGGCCAATTTCGAAATACGAATTCATGAGAAAGCACAATGCTGTTCAGTTGCAAAAAGAAATGAACGAGCTTGAGAGGAGAGAGAGGGAAAGAAGAAGAAGAAGAAGAAGGAAGAAAGAAAGAAGAAAAAAAAAAAAGTACACCAGAAAAGACCAATGGTAATTCCCCTTCCTCTCGCGAACCAATCTCCTCATCCTTTTCTCCTCCCCTCTTTATTCAAACAATAAATAATAAGTTATTAACAACTAGCTTGGCGCCCATGTTGCAGGCGGTGCGGGCAATGCCCGCACAAAAAGAGACGGAAAATATATCATCCTGAAAGAGTCCAACTTCTATTGAACTTATTATACTACTAAGTAACAGGAAAACAGAAAGAACAAGAAACTGTGTTCTCTTTCCCCTCACCTCCTTTTTTTGTATCTCGTGTTTGTAAACTTGTTTGCTTGAGAGATTGAGAGGACTTTTTTTTTTTTTTTTTTTTTTTTTGTGTGTGTGTGTGTGAGTGTGAGTGTGTGTGTGTGTGTGTGTGTGTGTGTGTGTTTGGCTTTGTTTTCTTCTTTTCTTTGCTCTTACTACTTTTATGTTTTTCCTCCTGTTTCCCCGCCCCCCCCAAAAAAAAACAAGTTTGCCCCTTCTATTCTGGGGGGCGTCAGTCCGGTTGCTTATCACCACCAGCAAGCATGTTCTGACAAGAAAAGACACTGCTGAGATGAGAGGGAAAAAGACATGGCCATACCCTTGCGGCCCGAGGCACCCAGCATGGCCATACCCTTGCGGCCCGAGGCACCCAGCAAAGGGGGCCAGACACTGGGGCGCCCCACTGTGTCTCCGCGCTTCCCCGAGGACCTGCTGCTGGCCGGAAAACTTGCTGGCAGTACCCAGGCGCACAGCAGTGGGGCCTCGTGGACCGCGGGGCGCAGGGAGGAGCCCCTGGTTGCCTCTCCAGCCTTCCTCCCCAGTCATTCATATATCCCAGCCCGCGGTCTCCCACTATCCAAAGATATTGCCTATACCCCATTGGTCACTACTCAACCCTGCCAAACCCTTACCTTTATTATGACCACTCCAGACCTCAGTTACCAGATTGGCTCGTCCTACCCACCTTTACAAGTCGTATCCCTTATTCTTCCGTATGTCCTCTTAACCTGTCTGACCCCTGGATCTTTTTCTTATTGTTGTTTTTTCTTTTGCTTTTTCTTTTTTTTGTGTGCCTTTTGAGTAAAACGGCTTTGGTGCACAAACAGAACTCACTGTCAAAGCAGATCTAACCAGACAGAACAGTGGACTATAAAGTAGCACAGAGTTACAACTTACAAACCGATTCATACTGAGCAACGGACTCATTCTTCCTTTCTCCGTTTCTTTTTTCTTTACAGAAAACAAGAATTCGATGGTTGATTTTAAGGTCACAAACAGTGCAGTACATCCGTTTTCCCATCAGCACATTAAATGAATTAAATTTTTATTTAAATCATCTAAATCCCTTAGCCAGATTGAACACCATCCATGGCAGTCCCTTTGTGAAGTTCATTTGCAAGTCAATACAAAATACTATATACGTACTCATTTACTAAGTGCAGACCGTTCAATATGACCACAAAAGCAAACGAGAGACACCTCATCTGGATCAGCACGACTTGTTGTTGTTGTTGGTGGTGGTGGCGGCGGCGGTGGTGGCACTGGTGGTCGTGGAGGTGTTGTTGTTGTTGGTGGTGGTGGCGGTGGTGGTGGTGGTGGTGGTGGTTGTGGTCGTTGTTGTTGTTGTTGGTGGTTGTTGTTGTTGTTATTGTTGTTGTTGTTGTTGGTGGTGGTTGGTGGTGGTGGTTGGTGGTGGTGGTTGGTGGTGGTGGTGGTGGTGGTTGTGGTGGTGGTGGTGGTTGTGGTGGTGGTTGGTCGTGGTGGTGGTTGCTGGTGGCGGTGGTTGTTGTGGTGGTTGTTGTTGGTGGTGGTCGTTGTTGATTGGTGGTTGTTGGTTGGTGGTTGGTTGGTGCGTGGGGTTGGTGGTTGGTGTGTGGTTACTGGTTGGTGGTGTGGTTGGTGGTGTGGTTGGTGGTATTGGTGGTATTGGTGGTGTGTCGTTGGTGGTTGGTGGTTGGTGGTTGTTGATGGTGTTGGTTGGTGATGGTGATGGTGATGGTGTTGGTGGTTGTTGATGTTGGTTGTTGTTGGTGTTGGTGGTTGTTGTTGGTGGTTGTTGTTGGTGGTGGTGGCTGTTGGTGGTGGTTGGTGTTGGTGTCTGATGTTGTTGCTGGTTGTTGTTGCTGGTTGTTGTTGCTGATTGTTGTTGCTGGTTGTTGTCGTTGGTGGTGGTTGGTATTGTTGGTGGTGGTTGTTATTGTTGGTGGTGTTGGTTGTTTGTTGTTGTTTGTTGTTCTTTGTTCATGTTTGTTGTTGTTCGTTGTTGTGTGCTGCTGGGTGTTGATGGGTGTTGTTTGTGTTGTTTGTGTTGTTTGTGTTGTTTGTGTTGTTGTTGTTTGTTGTTGTTTGTTGTTGTGTGGTTGTTGGCTGTGGCTGTGGTTGCAATGGCAGTTGTGGCTGTGGTTGCGGTGGCTTTTGTGGTTGTGCCCAGTTGTGGTTGCAGTGGTGGTTGTGGTTGTCGTTGTGGTGGCTTTTATGGTTGTGGTTGTGGTTGCGGTGGCGGTGGTGGTGGCAGTGGTGGTTGTGGCGGTTGTGGTGGTTATGGTTGTTGTCATCATCGTTACGGTTGTCGCTGTCGTTGTCGTTGTCGTCATCGTTGTTCTTGCCGTCGTCATTGTCGTGGGCATCATCATCATTGGCATCATCATCATTGTTGTTGTTGTTGTTGTTGTTGTTGTTGTTATTGTCGTCGTCGTCGTCATCGTTGTTCTTGTCGTCGGCGGTTGTGGTGGTTATGGTTGTTGTCATCATCGTGGTTGTCGCCGTCGTTGTCGTTGTCGTCATCGTCGTCATCGTCATCGTTGTTCTTGTCGTCGTCATTGTCGTCGGCATCATCATCATCATTGTTGTTGTTGTTGTTGTTGTTGTTGTCGTCGTCATCATCGTTGTTCTTGTCGTCGTCATTGTTGTGGGCATCATCATCATTGGCATCATCTCATCATCATTGGCATCATCATCCTTGGTGGTGGTGGTGCTGCTGCTGCTGCTGTGGTTGTGGTGGTTGCGGTGGGTTGTGGTTGGTGTTGCAGTCGTTGTGGTTGTTGTTGTTGTTGTTGTTGTTGGTGGTGGTGGTGGTGGTGTTGGTGATGGTGGTGGTGTTGGTGGTGGTTGCCTGGTGGTTGGTGTTGATGGTTGGTGGTTGCGGTCGTTGTGGTTGGTGTTGTCGGTGTTGTTGTTGTTGTTGTTGTTGTTGTTGTTGTTGTTGGTGGTGGTGGTGGTGGTGGTGGTGGTGGTTGGTGGTTGGTGTTGGTGGTTGATGTTGGTGGTTGGTGGTTGGTGGTGGTGCTGTTGTCGTTGGTGTTGTCGTGGTTGGTGGTGGGTGGGGGTGGTGGGTGTTGGCGGTTTGTGGTTGGCGGTTGATGGTCGGTGGTTGGGGTTGGTGGTTGGTGGTTGGTGGTTGGTGTTGGTGGTTGGTGTTGGTGGTTGGTGGTTGGTGGTTGATGTTGGTGGTTGGTGGGTGGTGGTGGTGATGTTGTCGTTGGTGTTGTCGTGGTTGGTGGTGGGTGTTGGCGGTTGGTGGTTGGTGGTTGGTGTGGTTGGTTGGTGGTTGATGTTTGTGACGTGACTGAGGCAGAGCAGAGAGGTCGAGGGAGAGGGAGAGAGAGGGAGAGAGAGGGGGAGAGAGTGAGGGAGAGAGTGAGAGCGCACACACACACACACTCACTCGACTCGACACGACGGACGCAGACACGAAGTGGCAAAGTCTCAAAGTCGCAAAGTCGCAATCTTGGATTCCGAACACAAAGTTGCGGCAAGTCACACTGAAGCACAAGCACTGAGGCCGAAGACTGAATGCCCCAACGGTGCTTGAGTCCTGACTTAAGTACAGGACTCAGGCTCAGTCCGGAGGGCCGAGGTGCGGCCTGCCTCAGGACTGAACTGAGGATCGCAGGTCTGCGTCTGGGTGCCAGAATGCCGGATGAAATGCCAGTGGAGGAATTTGATAACGGGAGCCAACTGCAGAGGGCGCCAGAAGTCCAGAACCGGAAATCAGGAACTCAGAATAAAATAGCAGCCTGGCGGGTGGTAACCCGCGGACCAGGGATCGAGCCCTGGCTGAGTCCGTAACAATGTTGGTGGTTGGTGGGGATGTTGTCGTCATTGGTGTTTGTGGTGGTGGGTGGTGGGTGGGGGTGGGGGTGGTTGGTGGTTGGTGTTGGAGGTTGATGGTTGGTGGTTGGTGTTGGTGGTTGGTGGTTGGTGGTGGGTGGTGGGTGGTTGGTGGTTGTTGTTGGTTGTGGTTGTTGCTGTTGAACCACTTGAGATGTTTTGCCAAATCCACACAGTCGTCATGTGTACTGAGAAAATCTGTCTTGATTTGCCAAAAAATTGATGGTTGTGTCTGTTGGGTCTCTTCTCTCATATCAGCAGAGTCATGGTGCTGACAATGATGATGCTTTTCTGCTTTTTCACTTTTTTCTTGTTCTTTTCCCTGTTCTTTGCAATTATGCCATGCAGGAGCCCCAGGATGTGGATGATCTCAACTTGACAGCCATGGCCTGTCCTGCTCTTCCCTTGTGCCCGCTAGCTGTGACGGAAGCAGAGCGGGTGATGCCAGACACGCTCAAACGCGTGCGTACTGTTCTGAATAAGGTTGGTTTAAGGAACCCTTCCGACGCGATGGTGATCCGAATGACGGGATGCCCGAACGGTTGCACACGCCCATACATGGCAGAGCTTGCATTTGTTGGAGATGGTCCATCCAGCTACCAGGTAAGGAGAGCTCTCCCTCTTTTGTCTGCTTCCATTTCAATACAGGCACCAGGAACCACCTCACCCTCGACCTCACACATGCATCGCAAAAGTGCAGCCTTTTTCTTTTTCTCAAAGGAAGTCTCTCTGTGAGGATTGATCCCTCGCAAGGCCCCTGTCGGGCACACCGACGTTCTGGGCTTAGGGCCCCAGCAAGCCTCGTGCCCACCTTAAATGAAGGCGAACCTGCATATCCATGTGAGGCCTATTTTCACCATTTTTCGTATGTGGGGTACCACACAGTTGCAGCACGCCAGTTGGTTACAGAGCAACGTGAGCCTTCCCTGGCTCGTTCCAGAAGCAGCAGCTGCGTCGTACAGTTGAGCCCAGGGCTCATTCGGTTGAGGGCCTGGGCACACGCATTCAGAGGCCGACAAGTCACGTAGCGGCCACGGATCAATGAGAAAGCAGCTCCAGCGTCACACACATGCCACCAGCCAATGAGATCGCTCCGAACACTTGGAGCCGCGTGGGCTATCTGGATGTAGGATAAAACGCAATGGAATTCGAACAGAAAGAAGATGACAAGAGTTTTACTATCATGGCATAATCACCTTCCTCCCCACTTCACCTTGACGCACACTGTCAAGGTTCTGAACCCTTCTACTCTGACGCCACTCAGATTGAGGGAAAAACTCCATGCAATACGGTGTGTGTGTGTGTGTGTGGTTCTGAACCCTTCTACTCTGACGCCACTCAGATTGAGGGAAAAACTCCATGCAATACGGTGTGTGTGTGTGTGTGTGTGTGTGTGTGTGTGTGTGTGTTTGTGTGTGTGTGTGAGAGAGAGAGAGAGAGAGAGAGAGAGAGAGAGAGAGAGAG
>BFEA01000270.1:1006603-1023351 GCA_003427395.1 Chara braunii
GAGAGAGAGAGAGAGAGAGAGAGAGTTTTTCTTCTTCCTCTTCTAAGTCCACCATCTCTTCTTCACCCTCTCACTACCTGACTTCTCAGTATCAACGGATTACGAGAGAGAGAGAGAGTTGTGACTTGAGACTTGACGACATTGGATCCAGACTCGACATTGGGATTCAGACATTTTGACGAGGGGACTTTGGGACAGACATTTTGATGAGGGACTATTTGGGCCTGTGCCAAAGACTTGGTGTTGACGACATTCCCATCTTCCCCTCTTCTTCGTCTAACCCTCCTCTTCTTCGTCTGTGTATGGTTGGGGCTGGCGCATTCTTCCTGTGTGAGCGCCAGACCCCTTCACACCATGGAGTGATGATGATGATGTATGTTCGGGGCTGCACTGCAATATTGATTGTTCGGATCATTGGTATCTAAGTCTTCCGCTCCGCTATCTTGTACTTTGTGAGAGAGGTCGGTTCTTGTTCTGGTCTGCACCGTTACAGTATGCAACAGTTCGGTATCGGAGCGGACCTCTCAATCAGAGGACCCGCTCAATCAATAGCCAGCTTGCTTGATCTATTGATTACTCATTAGTAAATCAAGTAGGACTTCGTCAAACCTCTGGAAAAAAAAAGTTATCGCAACAAATATCTGAAAATTTCTGATAATCGCATTTCGTTTTACCTGAAATTTCTTATATTAGTATTTCGTTTTCACGCAACAAATATCTGAAAATTTCTGATAATCGCATTTCGTTTTATCTGAAAATTCCTGATAGTAGCATTTCGTTTCTCTGATATTTGCATACATAGCTGAAAATTTCTGATGTTACATTTCGTTTTCTATGCATATTAGGATAACGATAGAAGTGGTCATATTCTCGGAAACCGGATTTATTCTTTTTTGAAAATCGAATCTCCATTCTATCTCGCAATTTTTTTTTGAAAACCGAAATCTTGCGAAGCCTACCAGCATTTCATTAGGCATATTAGGAGGTTGTTATATTCTCAAAAACTGGATTTAGTTTTTTTCTGAAAATCGCATCTCTAGATTCTCTACTCTATTTCGCAAAAAATTTTCAAGATCGCATTTTTGTGAAAGCCGAAACTTTGCGGAACCTAGCCTAGATCTCGCTCATAGTACTCTTCTGACATGCCTCACCCATAACAGGTTGACATATACACAAAAAAAAAAAAGAAAAAAAAAAAGGAAGTAGTCCTCTTTTTTTTATTTTTATTTTTATTTATTTATCTGTTGATTAGGGCCGGGAGGAAAGTATTGCTTGGTTGGTTACCTACCTGCGTTTTCCCTCCCACCCACCCCTTTGCTTGCATTCCCGACTGCGTACAATGCCACGTCAGCAGTGCCATGTCAGCAACAGTGCCACGTCAGCAGTGCCACATCAGCAACAGTGCCACGTCAGCAGTGCCACGTCAGCAACAGTGCCACGTCAGCAGTGCCACGTCAGCAGTGCCACGTCAGCAGTGCCACGTCAGCAACAGTGCCATGTAAGCAGTGCCCCGCCACCATGACGGGCCCAGCTCTGGGCATGCCAGGCCAACTGGCCAACGAGTCCATTGCCGAGTACCGACAGCGGTCCCAGGCTCAACTCGCACTGATCGAGGCTGAGGAACACCGCCACGTGGCAGTCGAGGTTGTCCGCCTACAGGCTGAAGCGGCGGCAAAAGCTGAATAAAGCAGACACAGATACCCAGGCACGCCGAAAGGAAGCCCAGGATCTGCTGCACCGGCACGAAGCTGCCAGCATCGAAAAACTCAAGTTCTGGCACTTTGAACCATCCGAAGAGCACGACGACGAGACACCGGAGGAGCAGCACAAGGAATTCATGGCCAAGCTCATGACCCGGTTGGTCTACACTTGTAACCACCTGCAGTCCGAGCTGGCGATTCTCCGACGGGCAATGCAGAGCCACAAGGATTTGCACGAGGATGCTATACGGGCACTTCATTCCCGTGTACAGGACTTGGAGCAAGTTGCACCAAGACCGAATGTTGGCGAGACCAACAGTGCACCCTCTACCCGTCAATTGGAGGAACGAGTTGACCACGTAGTCGCAATGCTCAGCGACATCAGTACCTTCGCTGCACCAGCCACCATCAGCAATCAACTGGACACCTTGAAGACCGAGGTTCAGCAACTGCAACAGCTGCCTAACAACACCACGCAGCATTACAAGATGTCGACATTCCAAATCGAGAAGTTCGATGATTACACGCATCAAGACCCGGTCATCTGGTGGGAGGGCTTTACGACGCAACTTCGGATTATGTTCGTCCCCAAGCACTTGTACATCCGCGCGCTGTTCCTCAACTCAAAGGGCGGATGCGAGATCTGGTTGAGCCACCTGGCGACCGTCCACGGCGTCGACGTCGCAGATCTGAAAGATAAGATCTCTTGGGAAGAGTTAACACGGCTATGGAAGAAGCGGTTCATCGTGGACGACGCCCCGACGCTCGCCATCAACCGCCTCTTCGCTATGACGCAAGGCAACACAACGACACGTGACTGGCTCATAGAATGGCAAAAGATCGCGGCGACACCGGATCTCGAATTGCCATTTTCGCACCTGCGCCGGGAGTTCTACAACCGGTCATGTGCCGCCTTGAGCCTTGCACTTGGTGATCGCGAGCAATACGCGACCTTCACCGAAATCATCGACAAGGCAAGGGAGATCATCAAGACCAATAGGGCAGCTGCACACGAGAAATCGGCATGGCAGCCAACCTATGTGGAGAAAGGAAAATTTGGTCCGCGTTCGCAGCATGTCGCTGCAGTCCACACAGACAACATTGTGGAAGACCCGGCAGCCACCCAAGCATCACGTGAGGGAGATCAGGTGGTTGTTGTCCAGCCGCGAAGCAACAACAAGTCCCAAGCGAACGGGAAGGTGAAAATCGCATCGCCGACCGAGAACGGACAACCAGCACCATGGGTCAAGTTTCACTTGACCGAGGCGCAATACAAGTGGCGCGGCCGCTAAGGCTGCTGCTATTGGTGCAACAACACCAAGCACAAGACCTCCCAATGCCCGGATCAAGGCAAGGAGGATGTTCGGCCTCGCATCAACTCGGGAAACTGAGTTGCGCAGGAGGTGAGGCGACTCCACCTCTCACTCCGCCAGATTCGGCCGCCTTGCTAGCGGCTCCTACATATCTGGGGAGGATGCGAATGTCGCAAGTCCTTGGTTCACTTACGAGGACTATGCTGTCCACTTGGTCCCACCGTTGGACCAACCACTCCACGTGCAACAATCCACCGCATGCACGGTTTCACTACCATCGACAACCGAGTCGGCAGGTTGGTCGCCATCTATAGCCGGGGATTCGACGACATGGTCAAGACTTGAAGAGCTCGACCCGTTGACGTTTGCGGACTTCCAATGGATGTCCCTTCCCCGGTCCGGTCGATTGCCGAAACCGCATTGCAACGTGCTCATGGCACAATTGCGGGATTACTTGCACACTGCAGTACCAACTTCATTGATGGACGCCAGAGTAGAGGTTGTCGACCTTCACGCCTACATTGCGAAGATCGACCGCGAGTTCAGGACACAACGGTACGACGACATCGACGCACCATTGTTATATGTACGCATTCAAATCAGAGAGGCGACCTGCAGCGCTTTGATCGATTGCGGAGCATCTCGCAACTACATGAGCCAGGACTTTATGGTACGCGCCGGCCTTGGCCCATGCGTCCGGAGGAAGTCCCAGCCTATGCAAGTCACGTTGGCAGACGGTCATACGCACAAGTCAATCGACCGGGCATTGACGACGTCCCCGTGTACTTTGCCCCGCATGCACGCGAGGCGGTGTCCTTCGATATTTTGGACACCAAATTCGACATGATCTTGGGCATGTCATGGCTGCGAAGCGAGGATCACCCAGTGAACTTCTATCGCTGCACCGTTCACGTTCGTGATTGGAATGGAGTACTAGTCCCATGCACGGTGCCTCCTCCTCACCCTTCGATCAGCTGCCACGTGGTGTCCGCCGCAAGCATGCGAGCTTCCATCATTAAAGAGGACATCGAGGAGATGGGGGTGTGTTTTCTCCACGCCCTCCCGCCCCATGACACTTCATCGACGGACTCATCTTCGGACCCACGCATCACCGAGTTTCTCGACGCCTACGGCGACGTGTTCGAAGGCCCGCATGGAGTAGCACCGGATCGGCCCATCCGCCACGAGATCATCCTCGAGGACGGGGCTGTACCTCCTCGTGGTTGCATCTACCGAATGAGCGAGGAAGAGCTAAGTGTGCTACGGGCACAACTCGACGACCTTCTTGAGAAAGGCTGGATTCGGCCTAGCTCCTCGCCATACGGTGCTCCCGTTCTCTTCGTCTGGAAGAAGAACAAGGACCTGCGGATGTGCATCGATTATCGCAAGCTCAACGCGCAAACGGTCAAGAACGCCGGCCCTCTTCAACGCATCGACGACCTCCTCGAACGGCTGGGCGGCTCCAAGTTCTTCTCCAAGCCAGACCTCAAATCAGGATATCATCAACTCGAGATCCGGTAGGAGGACCGCTACAAGACCGCGTTTAAGACGTGATATGGGCATTTCAAATGGCTGGTTATGTCGTTTGGCCTTACAAATGCCCCAACCACTTTCCAAGCGGCTATGATAACGGAGTTCCGACACATGCTGGATCGATTCGTACTTATCTACCTCGACGACATTTTGGTGTACAGTCGGAGTTTGGACGAGCATGTGGAACACCTGCACACCGTTTTGGAGCGGCTACGAGAAGCCAAGTACAAAGCCAACCGCGACAAATGCAAATTTACGCGGCAGGAGCTGGAGTACTTGGGACATTATGTGACGCCGCAAGGCATCCGTCCGCTTGCGGACAAGATCGAGGCCAGCCGCGCATGGCCCGAGCCCACCAACGCCACGGACGTTCGTTCATTCATGGGGTTGGCGGGCTACTATCAACGATTCATCACCGGGTACTCAAGGATTGCTGCACCTATAACGAGATTACAATCGCCAAAGGTGCCATTCGTATTCGATGATGACGCACGCCGGTCATTCCAAGCACTTAAGACGGCCATGCTCATGGTACCCGTCCTTAGCATCTATGACCCCACCCTGCCTACGAGAGTGACAACTGACGCTTTCGGCTATGGCATTGGGGCAGTCTTGGAACAATACGACGACGACGACTGGCACCCTGTGGAGTATTTCAGCCACAAAGTGCCTCCCATCAATTCGCTTGTGATGCAAGGAAGAAGGAGCTGCTCTCGTTTGTGATGGCTCTGAAGCGATGGCGGCACTTCCTCCTTGGGCGTCATAGGTTCACATGGGTCACGGACAACAACCCATTGACCTACTACAAGACGCAGGATACGGTGAGCAGCACGATCAGACGATGGATGTACTTCATCGACCAATTTGACTTCACACCGAAACAGCTCCCCGGCCTCTCCAATCGCGCAGCAGATGCACTCTCGCGAAGACCCGATCTTTGCGCTATGACACATCATGCCTTCGCATTCGACCAGGAACTCCAACGACACTTCATCCGGGGCTATGAGTCTGATCCGGACTTCGCCACGTTGTATGCGCAACTATCTTCGGATCACCCGCCCGCCAGCCACTATCGCATTGTCGACGGGTACTTGCTCCTCCACTCGAGAGGCAAGGGCTTACTATGTGTCCCATGAGACCGTCGTCTTCGGACTCGCCTTCTCGGCGAGTATCATGATTCGCGACTTGCTGGCCATTTTGGTGTCAACCGCACTATTGCACGGCTTCGACAACGATTCCGATGGCCCGACCTCATTTCCGATGTCACTCGGTATTGCGACTCTTGCGAAGTTTGCCGACGAAGCAAGCCCCGCAATCGCAACCCCTAAGGCGAGTTGCGCCCGATGCCTATCCCACGGGAACCCGGCCTCTCCATTGCCATGGATGTCACTGGACCATTTCCCTGCGATCGCCTCGAGCACGACGGCATCCTCACGGTCGTGGACCGTTTGAGTAAGTACGCGCGTTTTCTCCCTTGCAAGTACTACTCCACGGCTCCCGAGCTGGCACGCCTCTTGCACACCGGCTGGATTTGCGGCCACGGTGTACCGGAAGACATAGTCAGCGACCGCGACATGTCAGCATTTTGGACTGCTCTCATGTAGGAATCCGACACAAAGATGAAACCAAGTTCAGCTCAGCATCCACAGACGGATGGGCAAACGGAGCGGGCACATCAAACCGCTCAAATGATGCTTTGTACGCTCATCCGTCCTGACCAGAAAGATTTGGTTGACCGCCTCCCCGACATCGAGTTCGCCTACAACACTTCGGTGCACCCGGCGATCAGCGTGACTCCATTCGAGTTGCACCACGGTGGACGGAAAGGCTGTATCTTCGCCGACCTTCTCCTCCCACGACCAGCCGACATCGACGCCGCTTGCTCTCCCGCTTCCGTCCGGGAGTACAGGGAATTGCTGGCTCAAGCTGGCGCGAACATGCAAAAGGCTCAAGTCCGCATGCAGCAGCAAGCCAACAGGCGTCGCGTGCCATGTCCCATCCGCGCCGGTGATCTGGTTTGGGTCTCCGCGGAAGAGTTTGCACTGGAACAGGATGTTTCACGCAAACTGCTTCCCAAGTGGTTTGGACCATGGCCCGTAACATCAACCGCGGGCGATGAGCCCGATGGCCCTTCATTTGTGATCAACATCCCCCCGCATCTGACGGTCCATCCAGTCTTTCACGCCTCGAACCTGGCAACATATACACCAGCTAAGAGCGACGACTTCCCGGGCCGACGATCGCAGGGCCCTCCATCTATGGATGGTCATTAGGAAGTTGACCGCATCATCATGGATCGCAAGTACGGCAGCAAGCCTCGACAGTACAAAGTTACATTCAAAGCATGTGATCCCGACGACACTCGGTGGATTTCAGGAACAGATTTGAAAGCATCCGCACCGCTGATCTACGACGTTCTACGCTCACTACGAGCGACAAAGGTTAGCTCAGGGAACTTCACGACCTGCCCCTCCCACCCGGACTCGGGTCCCTCCCTCAGAGAGACAGCTTCGCCCTCGCAGGTAAGCTCGGTCTTTCAAGGAGGGGGGGGTGTGGCATACTGCGTAGCCACACGGGCCTGCAGGGCCCGTCCCGCATTCTCAGCCTAAAAGCCTAGAAAYAASRGCTTACAGGCCCCRTGTCGTTTCAGCYTGAAAGACTGAAAACGAGGGCCTGCAGGCCCTATGTCGTTTCAGCCTAAAACAGGGCTTTTCAGCCCTGAGGTTTTTCAGCCTGAAACGGAGGGCCACTTTCGTTCCCTCATAAGATCGCCCTGCCCTAGAACTCGGGCAACAAACCAGGGTTTCGGGAACAGGCTATTTTCGGCCTGTTCCCCACGCCAGCCTCAGCAGGAGCTGCAGCGCTAGCCCCTGGCTTACCCTGGCATTGGCAAGAGCAGCCTCCTGGACTGCCTCGCCCTGCAGCTGCAGGCAGTCAGGAGGCAGGCCGAGTAGTACATAGGGAGTTCCCATGCACTTCACAGGGAGGTAGTTGGACAGAAGGCAGGAGGCAGTCTTCAGGATTCGGCAGCAGCACTTCGGAGGAGCGCTGCAGGAGTAGCTTAGCGCTAGCAGTAGTCTTCAGCGTTGGGCGCTAGTAAAAGTAGCAGTNTTCAGGATTCGGCAGCAGCACTTCGGAGGAGCGCTGCAGGAGTAGCTTAGCGCTAGCAGTAGTCTTCAGCGTTGGGCGCTAGTAAAAGTAGCAGTACTCTTCAGCGCTGGGCGCTCGTAGGTGGTAGTAGTAGTGTTGGGGAGAGATGGCTGGTGGAGGCCAGTGAGACTTATGCAATGACTTGCTGATTCTGACTGCCGAGATTGACTGGAAGGCTGTACACTAACCGGTAGGGTTAGATTTGTAATTTTGTTTGGCTGAGGGCTAACCCAGAGACCTACCTGTAAGGAAATTCGTGAGGGACATATCTGCAAATCTAGGAAGTATGGGCCCAGTACTAACTCGTATTCCTACCGCTACCCTAACTGCGTATAGCAGGCCCGGGCTACCCCTAAGACAGACAGGCCCTAAGTGGCCTATGCTGATAGACGGTCCTATAGCCTATAGCCGGGTCCGGTAGAGGCCGAGAGGCCGAAACAGCAACGGTACCGGTCGGTCGGTCAGTCCAGTCTAGGTCTAGTGAGTCTATAGACAGGTTAGGTCCATCGGTTCATGACTTTTGGGCAGTTCATTTCTCGCGAAGCAGGGTTGGAGAAGCCAAGCAAGTTGGTGGCGGTGACTGTCTGCAGGCGGCATCCTGAGACCTCGCCGTTGACAGCAACCATAGCCAGCCCAGTCTGAGTCTGCCATAGCTGGGGCATCCTCAGCGCATCTACCTCGGGGGTATCTGCGTATGGTCGGGCTACATCGAGGCTCCACACTGTGTACTCGTGGGTGGTGGCAGCCATAGCTGCCTGCTCCTTCGTCAGAGTTGTCCATCGGCACTGAAGACTTCATCGCAGGACCTGTTCTTCATCAGGGTGGTTGGCGCTGGCCTCTAGGAGGCCATTCTGATGTGGCACTACTAACTGGGTGTAGGATAGAGAGTGGGGTGTGAGTTCTGAGAGTGGCGAGATACTGGAACAAACTCTCTTACGATAATTGTTTGAGTTGGCTCAACATCAATGTCATTTCAATTGTTATCCTCGCAGGTTCTACTTGTGATTGGTTGTTGGGAGTTTGTCAGAGAGTGAGAAACACTGTGTGTCTTCACCCCATCTGTGCATAGCTGTATTTCGCTGCCTACTCTGATCTGTGTGCAGTGTGGACTCTATCTCCTCTCCCCCTTCTCTTATGCATGTATGGGCGTGTATGAGATTGTCTGTGTGTGAGTGGCGGTAAAAATCGTCAGACAACCAAGATCATAACAGTTGGTATCGGAGCTGGGATTGGAATTGGAACACTGAGGGTTGAGCGCGCTGAGGCATCTTCTTCATCTGGCGATCTACTGGCGAGAATTTCATGGCGATTCATCTTCCCCAGTACTGAGTCAGCAGGGAAGAAGACTTTCAGCGGTGGATTCAAGTGTTCAGTGGTTGCACTGAGCAAGCGCACTGAGCCTGTCAGGGCGCTTGTAAGGAAGTGGCGAGTACATGGCTGATTCGCCATAGCCAACCTTGAGGGTAATATTGCGAAGTACCCCAGAGTGGCGAATTACCCCTGAGGACATCAAGGAACCCTAAGCGGCATCATCCCTGGGTAGCGCTGGCAGAGATTGACAATCTGTATCAATCTCCAGGATAAATAACCCCATCTGGGGCTATTTTTAGTATCGGCGGCTACAAGGCACTGTGGCAAGATATTTTGGAGTTGGCATACTAGGCGCCACAGGACCAGATACAATGGAGCTGGGTTGAGGGAGTGCAGCGCTACAGGATCCTGAGGAGGATCAACAAGTTTGAGGCAGTTATGTGCGTGGGATTATCAGGAGGAATATCTGGAAGAGGCGAGATAAGGGTATCACCTGCCATAGCCAGATCTTCATCAATACCTGCAAGATTCTCTGAAAGTGAGTCCGTTCCATGCACCTACCTGTATTGCGATCCAGATAGTATTAGTTTAGTCGATTATAATGGTCTATCTGTCTGTCAGTGACTGGATGGAAAAGTCGCAGACTGCATGACAGCCATAGTCATCTCTCCCCTACTTCTCTCTACTCATTTCTAACCCTCTGTTGACTCTTTTCAATCCAAAATTGTTTTGTGACTACCTTACTGCATTGCGATTATACTGGGAGGCTCAAATTGTGAATTTTGTACTAGAAAGGTAATAATACTGTGAATTATAGTTTTGCGCTGAGTCTATTTATAGCCTGGGCTAACTAGGGTCAGTCATAACTTTAGTTCTGTCCGTCAGAATTCCATTCTGTCAGACCCCAGTGAATCGCAATCCAAAAATAGGTAATACTGCAGAATCGTAGAGTTGGAATTACAGTATTTCACTGGATACAGTGAATACTGTACTTCGCCATATCCTAGGGTATGACCGCCAGAGTCATCAGGGTCTAAATTGGAGTCTGAGTCAGGATATAGGGTAACTGTCTGCATCGCTTATTGTGGTTGATCTCTCTTGTCTGTACTAACCATGTTCTATCATTCCCACTGACTACTCTTGCTTTCTAGTGGGCTCTGGAATTCTAGTGTGTCTCTGGAAGAGTAGTGGAGTGACTCTACTAGCTCCAGTGTGGTCCAGGATCAGTAAAAGGAAATCGTGTGACTGATTTTGCTGGACTTACAGTCTGTCTGACACCTGACCCCAGGGACACCTGTCCAACCCAAACCGTTGATTGCCCATTCACCCACATATTCCAGTCTTGAGAGTTTGCAGCGATTCCAGGGTATCTGAAGGAACCTGATTATCGCTGCACACTCAGGTTGCTGTTTTATTTTTGGTTTTATTTTGAAAAAGGAAATGTCTGATCAAGGGACTCAGCAGCAGCCACAGGTGGAAGTGGTGATGAAGGTGGAAGGTGAACAACCTTCAACCTCCACTCCTCCTCCTCCACCTCTGACTGCTACTCAGCGGATGAAGGAGTTGGAAGAACAACTGCGGCAGTAGCAGGCCAAGCTTGCAGCGTTGGAATAGCAGGAGGCAGCTGAGCTAGAGGCTGCAACAGATCATTCCAGAAGAGAATATATGTTGCAGCAGCTAAACAAGGCGCTCACAGATGATCGTTGTGCCCAGGTCACCAAGCACATGGCAGAGATGATCCTACTAGAACACAAGATCACCAGTTCACAATTCACGAACTGGGATGACTGCTTTGTGCGATTGGAGCGTCGGGTTGATGACCTGTCAGCTCAGCAGTCTAAGATCCTGGATGCTATCCAGAGCTTGACTGCTCAGCTGCCAGCCGCCAAGCTGATTGCCCCTCAGCTCCCTCTGTTGAAACCCAAACCTTCTCCTCCTTCTTCGCCCCCTTCCACTCCCCCTGGTTCAGTTCATTCTTCCCGGTCACCATCTCATTCCCAAAAGGCCTCAGGCAAGGCCACCTATGCTGCTGTTACTGCAGGAGACCAAAGAGGTCCCAAGATCCCTGCTCCCAACAAGTTCAGGGGCGATGACCCCAAGACCGATGTTGGGGACTGGGCTGCTGGGACCAGGGCCTACTTGAGGGGCTTTGTCTACGCAGAACAGACCAAGGTGGCGACTGTCCTGGGGCTGCTGGAAGGGCCTGCACTGAAGTGGGCCACTTCCACTTCCAGTAGTCTGCAACAGTCCATGGAGGACTGGGCTTTTGGGCTTGGGGTGGACAAATTTCTGCAGGCCCTGGAGGACCGATTTGCAGACAAGGAGCGAGCCCGCAAGGCTGCTGACAGGATTGCTCGCCTGGGACAGCAGCGGTACAGTGGGACTCTGCAGGCCTTGTTTGCTGAGTTTGAGCAACTCACCTCCACCCCTGGGTTGGTCATGTCCACAGATGATCTGCTGACCAACTTTTGCAAGGCAGCGCCTGAGAAATTTGTTGTTGCACTGTATAGCGCTGGGCACAAGGACTGGAGGTCCTTTGGCCGCGCAGCCCTGGAAATGGAGGCAAAGCTCCATGTCCAGGCCCCATCCTCTGATAGGAGGAAAGGTGCCTTCCCTAGAGGTGGCAGAAGGGGAAAGGCAGCCTTCACTCATGTGGGATCTGCATCAGGATGAGATTCAGATTCCCAGGATGATGCACCTTCAGCTGGGACTGGATCTGTTGCTGATCTAGATGTTGCGGCAGCCGTGACTCAGGCTGTTCTGGGAGTTGTGCAGCTGCAGAGGAAGTTCTCCCTCACCACAGCCTCAGCCACTGCCAAGGGGAAGGATAAGGGACGTCGGCCTTCCTCTTCCCAGCGCCCTAACTTGCCCAAAGATGTCCAGATGCCTGAGGTGCGAGGGGCAGCACTTCCTGAAGGACTGCCCTTACATGCCAGGCCCAAGTCAGTCAAAAAACTGAAACAGACCCTGGGGACTGCAGTTCCCCCCCGTGCTGCACCTTCATCTACGCAGGTAGATGAATCTGCAGCTGTTTCAGTTGAGACTGTATGTGATGATGATTGTTTGGGGACTGCGAGGGCAGCATCCTTCTGTTATGAGGATCCTGACCCGGATCAGGACCCGGGGCAGGATGAGCTTCAGTCACTTGCAGCGTTCTTCCTTCACCTGAAGGAACAGAAGAAGTGCAAGTCTTATCTCATCATGCTTCGGCCCCTGATCAACCACACCAGGATCACTGGGCTTTTGGACTGTGGAGCCACCAGGAACTTCATGTCTCCCAGTGCAGTTAAAAAGTTGCATTTGGGCATGAAAGTTCAGCAGCTGCAGCAACCACTGCTGGTGAGGATTGGTGACTCTACAGTGCTGAGCATCAGGGAGAGGGTCAAGGGTATCCCTATGACCTTCGACAGTGTTGGAGAAGTCAGACATAGTCTGAACTTCTACATCTTCCTTGAGCTGCCCTTTGAATTGGTATTCTCTATGCAGTGGCTGAAGGCAGTCAACCCAAGGATCGACTGGCAGATCCCAAAGATTGAGCTACCTAATAGCCAGGGTGTGTATCAGCCATGCATAATTGTTGCCGATCACCACCCTAAGACATCTTGCTACTGCCTGAGAGTTAGAGAGTTTCATGCTCTCTCACGCCAGTACCACCACGAGCGTCTGTTTATTGCTCTGGTCAAGCAAACAGATGCTCCCCCTGTTTCCTGTCCTCCTGAGATACAGCAGGTGGTAGATCAGTATGCTAATCTGATGCAGGAGCCCTTTGGGTTACCCAACCGGCCAACCAAGCATCGCATCGAGCTGCTGCCTGGAGCGGTCCCTCCTAAGGGCCGCATCTACAGGATGTCCCCTGCTGAGCTTGAGGAGCTCAGAAAGCAGCTTGAGACCCTGACCAGCAAGGACTGGATCAGACCCAACACTTCTGAATTCGGTGCACCTGTTCTCTTTGTGCCCAAAGGGAACGGTGAGTTCAGAATGTGCATTGACTACAGGGGTCTCAATAAGATCACTAGGAAGAGTACTGAGCCGCTTCCTAGGATCGATGACCTCTTGGACATGGCGCAGGGCTGCACAGTGTTCAGCAAAGTCGACCTCAAATCTTTCTACCACCAGATTGAGATGGCAGAGGAGGATGTCTATAAGACAGCCTTCAAGACCAGGCTGGTCATGCCATTTGGACTTTGCAACGCCCCAGGCACCTTCCAGACAGAGATGCACCGCATCTTCAGGCCTTACCTGGACAAGTTTATGGTTGTCTACCTGAATGATATCCTGGTATTCAGCAAAACTGCCAGGGAACATGCGGAGCACTTGGCTCTTGTCCTTCAGTCGTTACGTGACAGCCAGTACAAGATCAACAGAGAAAAGTCCTCTTTTGGAGTTCCCTCTGTCATCTACCTGGGTCATGTAATCTTTGGAGATGGCCTGGCTCCTGAAGCAGCCAAGATTGCTGCTATTCAGGAGTGGCCTCAGCCTCAGACAGTGAGGGATGTCAGGTCCTTCATGGGTTTAGCCTCCTACTACGGAAAGTTTGTCAGGAACTTTTATGCAGTGGCTGCACCCCTGACTAACCTAACAAAGAAGGACACTCCCTTTCTTTGGTCCCTCCACTGTCAGTTGGCCTTCACACGACTCAAGAAGGCCTTGACTCGTGCGCCTGTGCTGAAGTTACCTGACCCCACTTTGCCATTCATCCTGACCACTGACGCTAGTCAGTATGGCATTGGGGCAGTTCTTCAGCAGGATGATGGGAATGGTCTACGGCCTGTAGAGTTTATGAGTAAGAAGATCAGGACTCAAAAGCTCCAAGACTCCACCTACGAGAAAGAGCTATATGCTCTTGTCTGTGCCCTGAAACATTGGAAACACTTTCTCCTGGGCAGGCACTTCAAGATCTTTTCAGATCACTCCACCCTCCAGTGGATGAAGTCCCAGGGAGAGCTTAATGATAAGTTGGCACGATACATTCAGTTCATTGACATGTTTGACTTTGAACTGAAGCATAAGAAGGTCTGCTACAATAAGGTAGCAGATGCCCTCTCTCGTAGGTCTGACTCTTTTGCGCCGATCTCCTCTACTCACTCCTTTGGAGAGGAGACCCATCAGACCATTGCTCGTCTACTGCCTCAGGACGAGACTTTCGGGCCCATTGTCAGGAATCTGCAAACAGATCCTAACTCTGAATCAGGCTATACTCTGAGTTCAGACCTGCTGTATACTTACAGCAGAGGAGAGGAGCGCTTGTGCATTCCCCAGGACCAGCGGCTCAGGACACTGCTGATGTCAGAGTGTCATGATGCCCGTGGACATTTTGGGTTCCTAAAGTCTTATGCAGCCCTGTCGCAGCGCTTCTTCTGGAAGGAGATGCGGAGTGATATGCTGCGTTATGTGGACACCTGTGAGCTCTGCCAAAGGGATAAGGTCCACCGTAGACCTCCTTTGGGACTGCTCAAACCCTTACCCATACCTGATGGCCCTGTTGAATCTGTGTCGATAGACTTCACAGATTTAGGCAAGACCACCCCTCGTGGCATGCGTCAGGTTATGGTCTGCGTGGACAGGTTCGCCAAATACGCAGAGTTCATCCCCTTGCCAGAGGTAGCTAGGGTACCGGCTGTGAGAGCAGCCTTATCCGAGAGGTGGGTCACACACCATGGACTGCCCACTTCTATAGTCAGTGATCGAGACCCCAGATTTTGCAGCGATGAGTGGCAGTCCTACTGCAAGGACTATTTGCACTCACGACTGGACATGACTTCTGGTCACCATCCTGAAGCCAATGGTTTGGCTGAAGTGATGAACCAAGTCTTATTCCAGTTGCTGCGTCCTGTCATCTCTCCAGATCAACAGGACTGGGATCTTCACTTAGCGAGGGCACAACTCATGTATAACATGTATGTCCACTCCTCGATAGGGTTCAGTCCCTACCAATTGCACTGGGGGCGAGAGCCACGTCAGCCTCTCGATGATCTCATCGATAAGGCTAAGCCTGATCTGACACCAGGCACAACAGAGTTCACCAGACGTTATCGTTTGGATGTGGAAAGAGTGCGAGCGAACTTGTTCAAAGGCTATGATTGAACAAGCTAATCGCCATAGGTGGCCTTCCCACATCCGCACTGGTGATCATGTTTGGGTGGCCAGTTTTGAGCTGTCGAGGGAGGAGGATATCTCTCCCAAGTTGTTGCCACGTTACCTGGGTCCATGGCAGGTCCTAGATACAGTGGGCGCTGATCCCTTCGGTCCGTCCTACATTATTGACGTCCCACTACGTCTACGTACCTACCCGGTCTTCCATGCATCTAAGCTACTTCCTTTCACTCCAGCTGATGGATTCCCAGACCGGCCCCCTCAATTCGGTCCACCGATCCCTGGCAAGGGATATGACATGGAATGGATTGAGGACGAGTGGGGCACAGGCCCCGACCAACGGTATCTTGTGAGGTTCGCATTCCAGCCTCCTTCTGAGAACAGATGGTTCTACAGAAGGGAACTTCTCAAAACAGCAAAGTCAGTTGTTTTGCGATATGAAGCAGCTCAGAAGGGCAACCTTCCTCGCCTTTCACCTCGCCTGCATCCCTAGCTCGGAGGTCCTCGCTCCCGGGGAGGGTAAGCCTGCAATGACTTGCTGATTCTGACTGTCGAGATTGACTGCGAGGCTGTACTCTAACCGGTAGGGTTAGATTTGTAATTTTGTTTGGCTGAGGGCTAACCGAGAGACCTACCTGTAAGGAAATTCGTGAGGGACATATCTGCAAATTTGGGAAAATATTGGCCCAGTACTAACTCGAATTCCTACTGCTACCCTAACTGCGTATAGCAGGTCCGGGCTACCCCTAGGACAGACAGGCCCTAAGTGGCCTATGCTGATAGACGGTCCTATAGCCTATAGCCGGTTCCGGTAGAGGCCGAGAGGCCGAAACAGCAACGGTACCAGTCGGTCAGTCAGTCCAGTCTAGGTCTAGTGAGTCTATAGATAGGTTAGGCCCATCGGTTCAGGACTTTTGGGCAGTTCATTTCTCGCGAAGCAAGGTTGGAGAAGCCAAGCAAGTTGGTGGCAGTGACTGTCTGCAGGCGGCATCCTGAGACCTCGCCGTTGACAGCAACCATAGTCGGCCCAGTCTGAGTCTGCCATAGCTGAGGCATCCTCAGCGCATCT
This sequence comes from Chara braunii, assembly GCA_003427395.1. NCBI lineage: Eukaryota > Viridiplantae > Streptophyta > Charophyceae > Charales > Characeae > Chara > Chara braunii. Next base: position 1,022,773 of record BFEA01000270.1, read on the forward strand.
ACCCCGGGGGTATCTGCGTATGGCCGGGCTACATCGAGGCTCTACATTGTATACGCGTGGGTGGTGGCAGCCATAGCTGCCTGTTCCTCATCAGGGTGGTTGGCGTTGGCCTCTGGGAGGCCATTCTGATGTGGCGCTACTAACTGGGTGTAGGATAGAGAGTGGGGTGTGAGTTCTGAGAGTGCCGAGATACTGGAACAAACTCTGTTACGATAATTGTTTGAGTTGGCTCAATATCAATGTCATTTCAATTGTTATCCTCGCAGGTTCTACTTGTGATTGGTTGTTGCGAGTTTGTCAGAGAGTGAGAAACACTGTGTGCCTTCTCCCCATCTGTGCATAGCTGTGTTCCGCTGCCTACTCTGATCTGTGTGCAATGTGGACTTTGTCTCCTCTCCCCCGTCTCTTATGCATGTATGGGCGTATATGAGATTGTCTGTGTGTGAGTGGCGGTAAAAATCGTCAGACAACCAAGATCATAACACTTACCTGTGGCGCCATAGCTCCATCTCCATCTTCGAGGTACCTGCATTCGAGGTACCTGCATCAAGGCGCCAGCTTCACAGGTTAGTACCGGAC
>BFEA01000270.1:1039428-1057438 GCA_003427395.1 Chara braunii
CACACACACACACACACACACACACACACACACACACACACACGGAGGCAGCCAGAGCCAATTGCTCCCATTCCGCAATACTAAATACTGATGCTGACTGCGTGACTGCCGAAGACGGTGCCAGCCAATGCAGCGAAGGAGCCACAGGTGGGTGGTACAGGCAGTGAAGGACGGCAGTCCTTGGAACACACGAATGGTTTGTCCACTGGACAGCTGTCCAACGAATGGGCCTTGCTCCACTACCCTCCGCTCGCAGAAAAGGCAAAAATATGCACGGTGTATCTTCCCATGTTCTAGCGGAAGATTCACTGTCGTTTTGCGCATTTGAGAGTAGTGGATCCCTGCCCACTTGGCCTCGCTCCACTACTCTCGAAATGTGCAGAACGAGAGTGAATCTTCCGCTAGAACATGGACAGACAAACAGCCAGCTCCTATCCCATGCCCCAGTCCTAACCTCTCCTGTATATCTGCCTCTTCAGCCCTTCTGTTGGGCCGCCTGATGCTCTCCTGAAGCCCTAGCAGTCTGGCCGCTTATTCGGCTGTGAGAATTTAGATGCTCCTTCTCTTATTGTTGGGTTATATGGCAAATCCCTGGGAAATGTGGGAAATCAGGGTTTGAGATATGAATATGACTGCTCTACAGTTGCGTTGACGGCCGCGCTTATCTTCCTTTTGAGTTACCTTTTTTGGAGATGCTGTGTTAGGCTTTTATCTGCCGTGTGCGTAACATGGAGCGCCGCGTTAGGCGCAGGCGTAGGGAGATGATATATGTAGACGGGGTGTTGGATTTCGTTGGGCGATGTTTTCTTTGGCCCTGCTTTTTTAGGTTGGTGTAGTCCTGTATGAGTTGTGGAATTTTGAAATTGCATTGAAGGTAGGTGTTCAGGATGGTTATAATTAGGGTCGTTGTATTGTTGGACTTGTTGATTCTCGTGAAGGTAGGTGTTTCAGATAGCTTTAAATAGGGTGTTGGCCTTGAGGATTGTCCTTACTGCTGTGGTTTTTGTTTTGTTTGGGTTTTGTTTTACCGCGGCTTGATTGTCCAATATCTTTTTTTACTTTTTTTGTGGGTAGGCTGCAGATGGGGATATAATTATTTTTGGGTCACTTAAACCACCAGTACTTGGCCCAGCTATCGGCCGCGGGAAAGAATAGAGTAGAAATATTTATAGTCGGATGAATTTGAGCGCTCCTGTAGTAGCCCGTACGTTTCCTAAAATCGTGGCGCGTTAACGGGCACGACTCTAGGAAGTACTGGTGGTTTAAATCCCTTTCAGAGTTATTTCCCGATAGTTGGTTAAGGTTCGTTGTCTTTTTTTATTTCTGTTGCCTTGGTCGTACTGAGGGCATGGGCGGGCAGCTGTAGAAGGAGGTAGAGAGGCTGGTGCCCGGCTTGAGTAACGGGTACGAAGACCATACATGCGGGAACGGGGCTCCAAGCTCCTGGTGGGGTAGGATAACCCGGCTGTTTCTGTTATTGGCTACTCCGGGATGTAATTTTCCTTGGGCACTGGGCAGTGGGCCCTGTAATAAAAAGTGCAATTCAAGTAAAGAAAAAAAGAAAGAAAGAAAAGAAAGAAAAAAAAGAAAGAAAAAAAAGAAGAAAACAAAAGCATAATGCAAGGAAAATGAGCGATAGCGGACACCGAAAACCAAGCAGCATCATATACATGAAACCAGATAGTCGTGACCTCGAACCAGAAGCAGAATTGCAACACGAGTTTCCCCAAATAAGAGCACAGCAAAGGCTCAATAGTGACAATGTTGGAATAGTCTCATCATCGTCAACAAAAACCAATGTCGACATCCTATCTGGCGGTCTGCGCCCAGACTACAAATGGCAGATCCTATCTAGCCTATCTACAATGCCACTGGTGACGTCAACAGCTCCTCGAAGTACGAGCAGATCTCGGACAATGCCGTTCGCCTCAAGCACCAGGTATGTCTCTGGCATCACTCACAACCTCGATCCCTCACTCACAGATGCCATGTGCACCCAAGGACCACCATGCGCCCCATCCAGCTCAGTGCAGCGCAGCTCTGCTATGGCTGCCTGCTCTCCCTGCTCGCCCGTGAGCGAGTGGGCCTGGCCAGTGATTAGCGCAGCATCGCTTGCGCAGCATGCAGCCAGTGCCTGAATGCCAAATGTGAGGGCAGGCACTTTCCTAAATGGAAGTGGCCTGCCTGCTGCGTGTGGCCTGGCTGCGTTGGGCCCCTGCCCAGAAGCTTCCAGTAGGCCCCGCGAGGCTGAGCCCCGGTCCAAACGAATCAGGCCCAGGGCCTGTGTCGGTTGCCTGTGCCCAACTGCCTGCAGCCTGTGTCCGACCTTGTTGTGTATCGGGCGCAGGGCCTGCCTCAGTTACATACGAAAAAGGCAGCCTGGCCCTGGGCGCTCTCAAACAACTGGCGCTGCGCAACTGCCTGAATTTCCCCAGTTGCGTGGTAGCCGAAAAATAGGCCTCTTGGCCTCAGTCGGGCCTGCCTTCACTTAGGGCGGCCGACTGTGCTGCGACCCAGGGGAAAAGGGGCTCATCGGGGCTTTATGCCTCGCAATAAAAGAATGAAAAAAAAGAATTGGGGACTGTCCATGTCTGACGGTCTGCCGTGGAGGAAACGACGGAGGTCCATGGGACAGTTCGCAGACAATATGATGATCCGGCAGAACTTAACCACAAGCAGGTGCACAACTTCGTTTCCTATCAAGGACCGGCAAGGGGTGTATGTGGGCATCTTTGGCGGTTGATGCAGGGTGTAATTCCTCTGGCAGTTGGCTCGTTGGAACATTTGTGGGCTTCACGTTGGGATTTTCGGTAACGTGATGTTGGGCCTCTCTCTCCACTACCCTCCGCACACAGAAAACGGTGTTCTGATGTGCTCAGATATACTCCAAGTGTATCATACCTATAAGGGACGCTGGACCCGTTTTCCAGCAGGTGATGCTCCCCACCAATAGATGGAGCCTGTCCCCAGGTGCGAGCGGTGTCTGTCCTAACCAGCATCGCTAGCACTGCAAGGATTGTTTGGTTTTAAAAAATAAAAATAAAAATAAAAATCTCACACAATCCAGCAGGCAACACTCCTCTGTACCCGCCTCTCTTTCAATCGTAGGGAAGCCGTATATGCCGGTTGGAAGCCCGCCAACAAAGAGCAACCCTACCACTCCAACCCGCTCCCTTTCAATCAATAGAGAATGAATATGACCTGGGAATAAAGATGCTTGACAAGTCTTATATCCACTCCTGCAAATCACCTCCATCTATCCAAAAATTATCCAAATCAGCGCTACTCCTAGTAAGCTCTACCTCAAAGGCCTAAACAAAACAACCCACGTCATTAGCAGTTAAGCCTTCCATATTGAGAGAGCACTAAACAGCATCAACAAGATGCTGAAGCCGCCAGCCACCACAAGATTCACTGAGATGAACAGCTTTTCAACAACCAAGACGGCACTGCATCACAGCAACCACGAACGTAGCCAGTCCCGCCGCCAGCAAGTGTAGTAGCTGATCGCCAGCACGTAACTCGAAAAAGAACGTTTGCGCTAGTCGTAGGTAAAGCATACCACACTGTCCAAGAGGATCGAGATACTGACCCGTAGGCCAACAGGTGCGACAAGCCAACACTTCATCTCCAAGATTCCACCAGTAAACATCCACAAGGCTCGCCTCCTCATCAGCGCACCAAAGACCGTCGCGTCCATGCACACCGATTACATAACAGGTATATAGCGCACAACACTCTGCCCCAACGCAACTCCCAACTTGCGCCAGTATGCACGCAGCAACTCTCAAGCAACCACGCGTGGAGAGTGGTCAACAAACAACCGGATATGGCGGTCCGACTATAGCTCGCTGACCAGGCAGCTTCGGGCTACAAGCGCTACACCACCTCGCCGTGCGCGCTTGGGGCAATGACGCAGTCCATGGAGACAGCCGTTGACCATTCTTTTATGCTTTTCAAATTCACGTCTATCGTTTTTAAAATGCGTCGCTTTAAAATGCGTCGTACCATGGAGCACTGGTTTCGTAAACTAAACTAAACCAATGTTAGTGGGACTTGGCTCCAGGTAGTGCCTTAGGACGTAGTTAAGCTGGGTAGGATAAGGTTGAGACTAAGATAAGGATTAATTCCATAAGCGAAACTGGCCAAACCAGGATATTGTGAGGTCCAGCCTCAAACATTTGACTTTTTTTTTTTTTTTTTACAAAAAAAAGGAGTATATTTATCAAAGCTGGGAACCGGGCCCAGCGTCCCTCACAAAATTAGGTGGGACCCTCGGCGGGCAAAGAACATTTGACTTTTTTTAATTTTATTTTAAATTTGGACCATTTCTCGATTTATGCTTTTTTTTTTTTTTTTTTTTNGAAAATTGTGGCTGCTTGTAAGAAGTGTATTTTTTTTCATTGCGGGGAAAAGTACTACTGCTGGTTTTAACCACCAGTACTTGGCCGAGCTATCGATGCTGACGATCACTTTTTCGAGGAAGTTTTTACAGCGCAACCTGCACTCGGAGTTTTCTATGTCGTCTCTCTTTTTTTTTTTAACAAAACACAGCCCGGGTAGATGCTAGGAGCGCTGATAAGAGCAGGCACCCCTAGCACCACCCAGGAGGCTCCATCTATTGGTGGGGAGCAGCACCTGCTGGAAAATGGGTCCAGCGTCCCACAGATACAACTTTGCAGTACAACAAGCGTTCAGGCATCTGGCCATGAGGCTGTCACTCCGGAGCTTCTCTCTATCCCTCTGGGCTGCATGTCTCCCAATCCCATTGAGTAGCTCTAACTTACAGATGACCAAGTGCCCCCCGGGAACCCGCCCACCCTTTCTTTCTAATCATGAATCTACTCTCCCACTGTTGCCAATGACGGGCCACTATCCCAGGTGTCTGCAGCCCCCAAGTGCCCCGTATTGCTTTAGTTATCCTGTCAACATCTAAACTATTGTTCTTATTGCCGGAGAGACGAACCCCGACAGCTCTTGAAAGGAAGATCCTATGCATTGTGGAATGCATCTCTCCCCTTCACAGGGTGTCCTTGAGGTAGAAATCCCTGTCAAACCATTATGAGGTGGCAATGTCTCTCTCTCATGGCTGTGCTACTTGTGTGTCAACCAGCGCCGCTTTAGCCATTTGCAATCAAATATCAGAAGGAGATATATTCACAGCGTCCCCCGGTCAGCCACCTGTGTGTCCGGGGAGACGTCCATACTGTCTGCTCCGAGACGTCCATACTGTCTGCTCCCTTCGATTGGCCCGGGTCTTGTGCCTTCTCTTGTCGGCCATCGTTGCAGTTTGTCCATGTTTCAGTTGCAGCTATTCCTCGATCCCCACTCCGATATTACCGGGGATTTTTCTGGCGTCTTGCACCTTATCAGCGATGCCCCTGACTAAGACAGAAGGGGTGGGGGGGAGAAGGGGGGAAGGGGGGAAGGGGGGGGCACAGGGGGTGAAGGGGGTCCAGGGGGCAGATGAAGCGACGAAGTTGGAGAGGGCGGAATGGGGTGGGCGCTGTGGCAGGGACGGGTGAGGGGGCGGACAAGGGGGTCACTTGAGATCAGGACAAAGTTAGCCGAAAGATAGGGAACTTCGAACTCCGCGGTAGGCCGGCGGTGCCATGTAGGTTCCGAGGCCCTCCATGGCTTCCAGCGAATTTCCAGAGCCGAATCCAACTCGGAGAAAGCTTTATTCGGGTCCTGCCACAGTTGGCGAAAGCTTTCAATCATGTTTTGTCTGATTTGGTGGTCTTTCTCTTCTTGAAGGTCCTGTTTGAGGGATTTCTAGGCTTCTTGTGTGTGGGCTCGGATAACGTCCTCCACCGTCTGTTGTGCTTCCTGGAGCCCAAACCTGTGGTCTTTTCTTTCAAAGGAGCATCTGGCCCTCCAGGCCAGCATGAGGACCTGTAGTCTCATGTAGGAGAAGAGGTTAGTTGCGAACGGGGACCATTGGGCCATCAAATGTTGTTCCTTACCAAGCAGGAGGAGGCCAAGGTCCCATGGGATGTGTGTGTTTGTGAGGGAGTGGAATGTTGCATCCCACCACTGCCACAATTGCCTAACCATTGGGCAAGCCAGTAGGCAGTGTTCCATCGTAGCTATAGCAGGTGGCGACGCCCGCCCACAATACGTGCAAATGGGAGACAAGAGGCCTTTTTGTTCCAAGTCTGTCCTTGACACAAGCCAGTCCGGGGTGGGGAGGCAGCGGTGCAGGATCTGCCACTGCAGAGATCTGAGATTGGTAGGCATGATCTTGGAATATTTGGGCCATGGCAGGTGGAGCAGCAAGTCCGGGTCAATTGGCGAGTCCCATGCCCATCTGTGCGATATGGCTTGGTTGATTGGTGGGACCGGTCGCAATGCTCTGTAGGCCCCTGTCACCGTAAATTCCCATATGCGCATGGGTTTTGTGCCTGGCCATTCCCATTCGGCTGGGTCAAATGACAGTTTGGCGATCGGAGTAGTGGACTCATACACATAGAAACCGTTGACTGGGTCTCCCACTACTCTGACAAGTAGAAGCCCTCCCCACATTGCAGTCATATCCAGGTCTTCATTCCTTGTCAGTTTGGAGAATCTGGCCCCCGGCACCTGAGTTTCGTGGGCCTGTAGAGTGCATCTCTCTTCTTCATTTTGTGTTACCTTATACACAGCATGCGGGAGGGGCAGATCCGCATATCTTATTACCCAGTCCTCTGGTAGGACTGTGGGACCTTGTGCAAGGACCAGCCTCCACGCCAAGGGGAGAGCTTCCCTCAATTTGAACATTTTGTTTTCCACATTCTTAGCATGTTTCAGTTTTTGATGCATGTGGTTCGCCGTGGCCCAGTCAGCTGTACTCGGGTCCTACAGATCCCCTACCGTAAAGACCCCTCTCTTGGCCCATGTGAGCCATGGTGAGTTTGTTGTTAGCTTGAAGGGGGCACCGTCGTCGTCGAGGATGTAGGGATTTCCAAAGAGAGGCTGTTGCCACACATCCTGCCATCTATCGGGGGGCCTTTTCTGCTGCGGTCCGCACTGCCTCCAAAGTTTGATCATATTGGGCCACAACGGATCATTACTGATGTCGTTTATGGTCACTTGGGCCGGGGCGTTCCCCTACCTTTGATGCGGGGAAGCAGGGATTGTCCAGGCGTTATTCGTCAACCATTGGAAGGGGTGCACTCGACTGTTAGTCGTGGGTTGTGGGGCCAGGTTAGCAATTTGCAGGCAGGCCAAGGGGCCCCATGAGATGTCATTGCCAATCAGCAATCTGATGAGGACTTTAAAGATCAAGGCCTCGCTCTCCCCTTCCGGGTCTAATATCCGTAGTCCCCAGTTGGTTCTTGGTTGTGTGAGGACATCCCAACTCACACGGTGCACACAGCCAGGGGCACTTGCCTTGTTCTTCCACAAATAATTTGTGAGTGCTTTCCTGAGCCTGGTGCTCTGGTGCTTTTTCACCGGCCAAACTGCTAGCTTGTACCAGATGGCTGCAAGAATAGCATTGTTGATTGTCGGGGCACGGCCCACCAACGAGGTGTGCAGCCCCTCCCAACGTGACAGTCTGTCAATGGCTGTATCCACTAGCAGGTCGCCATGGTCTGGTGGCGGGCCCATCGCCGTGAGTCTCACCCCCAGGATCCTTATTGCATCTTCTTTCTGGGCCCACGGAACCCTTGGTTCAGGCGGGGGGGGCTGCGCCTGTGGATGGAACCACCACCCCTCTGTTTTTTTATCCCCAATTGACTTTCATGTCAGCTGCCAATGAGAAGAGGTGTATCACCTGAGTAAGGGCTCTGAGACTGTCCGGATCTGCCCTTATAAGAACCGTGAGGTCGTCTGCAAACAGCGATGTCATCGGGATCAGATGTTCGGGCAGCTCTGGGATAGGTACTTTGGCGATGTCGGGGTGAGCTCTAATCAGCGAAGCCAGGGCTTCCATTACAACGACAAATAACAAAGGGGTGATGGGATCTCCCTGCCTGACTGATCGCTGTAAATAAATCGGTGGTGACAGGTGGCCATTGAGCATGATGTTTGTGGAGGCTGATCTGTGGAGGATCCGGATCCAGTGGGTAAAAGCTGGTCCAAAATTCATCTTGGTCAGGCACATGTCAAGGAATTCCCAGCCCACATGATCGTAGGCTTTCTCAAAATCGATGAATAGGATGAACGCCTGAACATTCCGCTGACGGGCATATTTAATGGTCTCATTGACCATCACGATATTGTCTTGGATATTACGGTTGGGCATAAACCCAGTCTAGTCTGGGTGTATTAGCATATTCATAAATGGGAGCAGACGATTGGTTAGTGCCTTGGCGACCATTTTGTAGGGGACAGGCAAGAGGGTGATAGGTCTGTAGTTTCTTATGTCCTCTTTGTCCCCTTTTTTGTAAAGGAGCGTTGTGACTCCCTGTCCGATCATGCCACCGAATGATCCCTCTTTTTGGACTGCCAGTATGTATCCCATGAGGTCATCCTTAAGAAGCTCCCAAAATTGCGCCCAGAACTCTTTGGGGAAGGAGTCAATCCCCGGTGTCTTCTCTTCGTCCATGTCTTGGAGGGCTTCCCAGACCTCTTGAGAGGTGAGTTGTTTTTCCAACTGTTGCGTCTGTTCTTGTGAGAGCCTCTCTTTTAACGCTTGCAGCAGTGACTCTCTCGCATGAGCAACCTCTTGAGGATGCTTCATTGGCATCTGGGAAGTGAAGAGATGACTGTAGTATTTAGCAGCGTAATCTACTATGGCATATGCATTGGTGGCCACCGGGGCATTAGATTCCATCGGGTGTTTGAGTCTAGGAACTGTACTGGCTCTCGTTTTGGCACCCGAGGAATCCGTTTCCCGTGGGTTTTTTTTTTTTGTTTTTTTTTGTTTTTTCCAAACAAAGTCAAGATTAGCATAAATCGAGAAAAAAGTCGGTGTACAATGACGATGGCGATAGCAGTGTTGATGCCGCCCAACGCATCAACCAGTCCTCTTGTAGACGCTGCCAGCCCCGTACAGACTCTGCCTTGTGCGACATCCTCTATCTTCTCGACCTGAAGGAGAAAAAAATCACGAACAAGGAGCGCTAGCGCTACGCGACCCGCGGACGGCAGGGCCCGTCCGCCAGGAATCGCGCAAACATTCGGGAGATGGCCGCCACACTGGTCGCCTATCCCGAGTGACTGCTGCAACGGCAGCCCCGGGCCATCTTGTGCCGATTGTGAGCATACTCACGTGGGGCATGACCGATGTGTTGACACCAGCGTGAAAACATACGAAGCTGTATAGAAGGTGGGAGACATGTCAAGCTTGAACATGCATGTAAGTCAACGACGACGGCGACAAGTGTTTGCGCAAAGAAAGAGACAAGTGAAGTGCGGTGGAGTGAACATACTCGGGCGGAGCAGAGCTGTGAGCGAAGTCGGCATCGTTCAGACTGCTGACAACATCGCGTCGCTGGGGGTACAGACAACGACAGAATAAGGGCAGAGGAGAGGACAGGAAATGACGTGGCAGCGAATGGGGGTGAATACGTACCTATGGAATAGGAGTGAGGGGCATAGAGAGGGGATCCGAAGAGGAAGAAACGGCAGCACAAGCGAACCACGATCGAAACAGTGAAGGGAATAGAGCGGGGAGGAACGGTGATGAAGGTGGACACCTACGCATGGGACGAAGGAAGGAGTATGCTAAAAGGGAGGTGCGCGACGAGAGGAAGACGGAAATCGACGGGCGACGTATCGGAGAGGACCACGACAGATTGAGACGAAACAACTGAATGAACGGATGCGCGAGGCTCGGGTGAAGAGGATCACTGACTACTGCAAGTATCTATATCAAGCATGTCGAGACCTTCCCCCCCATCCCCCGTATCCACCACCCTCTTGTTCTTCGCTATTCCTCCCCTCATCCCCCGTATCCTCTACACTGTCACTCCCCACTTTCCCCGGTCTCACCCCCCCATCATCCAGCGGCCCCACCCGTCATCTTATGCAACATCTGCCATCTAACCCCCAGCGCCTCTGACCCCCGACGACCCGGCGATAAATACCTAACAATAAATATACTAAAAATATACTAAAAATTGAACGCGTGAGGCATCACAAACAGCAGGCAATTCCGATTGCGGAACGACCCAGCAAACCACCGGGTAATCTGGGCGGCAAAGCTGCACAATCTTAGAGACATAGTGAACTCGTTGATACAGTGCCGCCACGTTTTTTTTTTGTTTTTTTTTTTTGTTTGTTTTTTTTTTTTTTGGTAGCCGGACCAGGCCGCCGACCGGTGCCACGTGGCATCGCCCCCCGGTGGGACGTTGGTAGGATCAGCTCCTGATGAATCAGGTCCCGATGGCCGGTGACACCAGTCACAAACCGCCCAACAGGGGGCTTTGGTGATGGGTAGACAACAACACAAAGCATATGTCCATCCCCCGTGCTCGGAGACAGCAGGCAGGGACATGGATACACGTATGGACGCCCTCCCCCAACCCCGAGGGGACAGAAAGGCTGATCGACCGGATCCCGTGGGTAATGAGAGAGCAACTGAAGGCAATAACAAGGAGGGAGCAACTGAAGGCAGTAACAAGGAGTCTTGGAGAGACAAAGTGACGGGCTCGGTTCTAAAAGACACACCCTCCTCGTCTGCATCAGGGGGCACCAAACGGCCACCCCCTCAATTGCTAAAAGCTCTTTCTGCCCCAGCACAGACTGACGMACACAAGTCCTCCACCTTGGACTCCATGGCCCCGCTCAAGAGCCACTTTATACAACAGYTGTATGTGGAACCGGAGAGGAAATTCCAGGTCAAAGACGGGTACATCTATCCCCATACAGTTTTCCCACCCCAAGCAAAGGCCATGAGGGACACGATCTATTCACACAAAGCTGTGCAATTTCGGTTCCAACCGACTCACTCGGCACATCCAATCAACGACAAGGTTAAATGGATCACAGATAAGCTTGGGCTCATTAAACCAGAGCGCCAACTTGTCCACGACCACTTCCTCGTCGAGGTGGACAACCTAAGCTGCATCACAGTTGTTGCCCTTTACTCCACATACAAGCACCTTCTACTGAGAAACAAGTTTCTGCAGTTCAGAGGCACACCTGTGCAAATCGCAGCGTGGACCCTGGCTGACCCGCAGTCCAGTGACGAAAGGAGGGAGTACTTAATGAAATCGAACTTTTGGGTTGAGTTCAGATTTGCCCCGCTTTGCGTACAAGGGGCCATTCTCACTGACCTCGAGAATATTGCCCATGTAAAAGGGTACATCACCGACCTCCCGCAATTTCTCAGCAAACGGGACGACTCCCTCTTGGTGGCAGTGGACTGGGATTCTTCCTACCCCTTCCCCCTCAATGAAGAATGGAGATACTCACACGGGGGTAAGGAATTCTCAGTCCCGGTCAGCCACACCCAAGACCCATGGTGCTATGCTTGCAAGACACAAGGACACCTCTATACTGATGACGACTGTCAGTCCAACCACAAGAAGAAGATTAAAGGGCTCATGATCCCCCACCCCACGGACGAGGAGAGGTGGTACCCGGAAGAGAAAGAGCTGGAAGACTGGGTCTTCAGAGCTCATGCAGATGGGCGCCTTGGGATATGGCTATGGCAGGGGAAGGGTCAGCCTACAGCCTTTCCTTCCGGGGCCAAGGTAGTGATTAACGATGGCCATGATGCGAAGGGCAAACGAAGAGCCCACCAGGATCAGCAAGAAACTGGACGAAATGGGACACAAGTGGGGAAGGGGAGCGAAGCTGGCAGACCAATCAGACCGGAAGAAACCAGGAGAGGGCAGGCTGAAGGATACCGAGAAACTGGACTGAATGGGACACAGGTGCGGAAGGGGAGCGAAGTTGGCAGACCAATCAGACCGGGAGAAACCAGGCGAGGGCAGGCTCAAGGAAACAAGGGTAAAAGTGCTGGGGCAGAGCCGACCCTGCCTGCCTACCAACCCCGCGATGGCCCGGGCCTGCTACCGCCCCGCCAGGTCTATAGACCCAAATAGGTCCGGCCTGTTGAAGGACTGGACCAAGCAGCTCATCGCCACCCGGCGGCGGCCTGGTCCCCTGCACAAGTGAACTGAACAAGAATGGAAAATGGATTTAGCCAACAGCATGTTCCACAGGCCGTGGGGCTGCTAACCGCAGAGGGCCGTCAGCAGGCCGAACGGCCTGACCCGCAGGGGAAGACTGACCCTCACACCAGAACTGGCCATCAGCATGTTCCACAGGCTAAGGGGCAGTTAACCCCTGTACCCCCTGCGCAGCCAGAGATACAGGGGCCGGTTCAGGTGAATGTACAAGGGCAAGGGGATCAAAGGGTGACAATAGCAACAGACACAGGGGCCATAACAGAGAGCAGGACGCAAGGGCAAGGGGTTCGGAGGGTGACAACAGACATAGGGGCTATAATTACTGAAATCACAGAAACTGGACCAGGGATCAGGGCACAAGGTCAAGGGGATCAGGGGACAACATTCAACCGTCAACTGCCAACAACATTAGGCCCTTTGAAGGCCCCTGAGCCCCATCGACGGACGAAGAACGGAGCTCTGAACACAACTGGCCATCACCAGCCACCGCATGCCGGGAGACAGTTAATCCCTGTGGCATCAGGCCAGCTGCCTTCAGGCCAAGCGAAGGCCCTCCAACCCCAACAACAGACGAAGAACGCTGCTCAGAAGATAACTGCCCCTCAGCAGCCACCACAGGCCGGGTCCAAGTTATCTCCTGTAGCAACGGGTCAACCACAGGCCGGGCCTGCGCCCCAAATGCAGAGTAATAACGCTCCCCAAACCATAACTGGCCAACCACAGAGTAAGAATGGTCCCCTGACGATAACTGCCCAAATGCAGCTTCCTCAAGCCATGAGATTGCTATCCCCTGAGCCCTCTGCTGGCCCGGAGTCACCGGGTCCGGGTCAGGTGAAAACGGACACGGGGGCAATAACTATCATAGAAATCACTGCTACTGGTCCACAGATCCGCCCAGCACCTCAAGGGATTCAGGAACAGACAGCAAGGAAGCACACAGAGCTCACCACCTTGAGTGATGAATCCGGAACGCAGATAGATGCTCCCCATGCCTCAAGTACAAACATCCAACAGACCGCCGCTATGAAGGAGGTGGTCTCGGAAGTGACTGGGGAAAATAAATTCCTAGCCCTGAAAACGCCCCTCTATCCTACCGTCCACCAAGAGCGGTTGTCCCCACCTGCAACACCACAGAGTGGACAGACACAAGGACACGAAGGCCAAATCATGCAAGGGGACGACCACTCCCTCAAAGGGGAAGATCACGGGAATGGGAAAACGCTTACACCCCAGCACAGGTGGCACAAAGCCAATTCCCTCCTTCACAAGATCAAAGGCGTGGCTTTTCCTCAGCATTGGGAGTTGTCGACAGCAAAACAACCTGGGCCGGATGGCCCGGCTACACAACCCACAAAAATAATGGGGAAACAACAGTGCTCTCACGACAAGGGTGAGAACACCCCGCCGCCTCGCCACAGCCCCCTCCCACGAGAAGAGCCCCCCGCTGAGGTACAAGAGTTGGTGACAGGGCAAACAGGGGAAGAACAGTGCTCACGGGACAAGATTGAATACCGCCTCCAGCCCCGCAGCCCCCTCCCGCTCAAGGACAAGGACACACTCGATGAGGCACGAGAGACTCTGTCGGAGCCCCCGAAAGATCGCCAGCACGAGACCAAACCGACACGACCTCATCCCGAGCCCCTTTGGGATGACCTCCGCCAGGAACCCCCACCTGCCCTGCTGACCGGGGAGCCTCAACATTGGGGACTGCAAGATGGCCAGCACGGGACCGAACCGACAAGACCTCATCCCGAGCCCCCTTGGGATGACCTCCGCCAGGAACCCCGAGCTGCCCTGCTGACCGGGGAGCCTCAACATTGGGGATTGAAACAGGGGCAGGAACGGACTCACGATCGGACCCGGAACCAACAACACCAGCAACTGTCCATTCTCCAGGGGCAGCAGTCACAAATGCGACAGCAACTGCAGTATGCCCAACAACAGCAACAGCAACAGAAGCAGTTGCTGCAACACCAACAACAAGTGCTGCAAGCCCAAGTGGAACAGCTACGCTGGTTCCATTTGCAAACACAACATCAGGAACTGCAACATACTCAAACGCAGCAGGAACAAAGCCAAACGCAGTTGCAGATGGAACAACAACTGCGCCTCCAAGACTCACAGCAAGCTCGGGAGGAAACCCAGTGCCAACCGCGGATGCTGTTGCTAACGCCTCAGGAACAGCAGTCACAAATGCAACAACAACTGCAGGGTGCCCAACAAGAGCAAGAGCAACACCAACAGCAAGTGTTGCAAGCCCAAGCGCAACAGCAACACCGGATGCATTTGCAAACACAACTCCAGGAAGAAAAACGTCAAATGCAGCTCCAGATGCAACACCAACTGCACCAGGGACGGGAACAATTCGACATCTCGATGCAGCAACAAGATCCACAACATGCTCAGGTGGAAAGCCAGTGCCAGCTGCAGATGCAGTCGTTAACGGTTCAGGGACAGCAGCCACAAATGCAACAACAACTGCAGTATGCTCAACAAGACCAAGAGCAACAGCAGCAGCAGTTGCAACACCAACAGCAAATACTTCGAACCCAAGCGGAACAGCAACGCCAGTTGCATCTGCAAACACAAAGGGAGCTGGAATGCCAGGCCCTTGCACAACAACAAATGCAGCACGGCGTGCAGGACCCTGTGCAAGGGCGCTCAGGGCTCTGCCCCCAGCAACACCTGGTATTGCTACACGCTCAACAACAACAGCAATCACAACGACACATGCTTGAAGGAGATTAGCTGAAACAGTTCCACCTCCTGCTGCGAGCCCAGCTGACACAGTACCATCATCAGCAACAACAACACCAGTTGACGCAACAACAACAGATCCTTCAACACTTACACCTGCAATGGCAACAGCAGTTGTGTCATCAACAGCAACAGATCCTGAACCAGCAACAGGATCACCTGCTTATGTTCTGGCAGCAGGAGGTGGAAAGACACAAACCACAAGCGCAACAGATGATGCTGCTGGGTCTCTCGAACAAGGCACTCTCATACTCATCCGAGGGCAGGCAGGAACCTCAAGATATGGACACATCTGCCCCAAACCACACCTTGCAGCAGGAGTCGGAAAGTCAATTCCCTCCGGTGGTGGATATGGACATCGACGTTGATGTCATCCTACCCCCTCCACCTCCGCCGGTAGGTGAAGACTGTCCCCCCCCACCGCTTACTACCAATAAGGAGGTAAGACAGAAGTTGGGGTTCCTCACAGAATGGACCCTCATGAAGATCTTTTCACTTATAGACGACAGGCCTGCAGAAACATTAGGGAACAAACACTGGAAGGAGGCTAAAATGGTTCTCATGTACAGCCCCCGAGTCCTGGCCACAGTCGAAAAGTATAAGGATATCTCATCAATAGATTGGATGGATGTAGGCGCTGCGATTGTCCTTGTGGTGAACGAGTTCCTTGATAAAATACAGAATTATGCTGAGACCCAGTTTCGGGGAGACGGCCTTGGGATTGTCCACGGGCCCGTGGCTGCCACCGAGAAGGTGTTCCTCTATGATGGCCTGGCCTGGCCCGAAGTGCTGATTCACGAACTGTGTGACACACTGTACCCCCCCTCGCACGAAACTGTACAACAGCTAAGAGAGGGGCTGCCCCGACCGACCACCACCATGGTTCTCATGCCGCATGCTCCCCCTGACACACGGGAACAACAGCCCGGGCCCGGGACCCTGGAAGGATGGGTGGCCATAGTGGGGGATCCCCGAAATTTGGAACATAGGCTGCAGTGTGACCTCACTCGAGCGATCGTGCTGCGAGACCCCCACCTTCATCGGCACCGGGAAATTGTTATCCTTAGTGATGAGGACGAAGACAACTCACTACAACAGGCGACGGGAGAACAAGAGGAACCACAGGAGGAAGTCCCCCCAAAGAAGTGCAGGGAACTGGTGAGACTCCAGGAGGATGACACTACCCTACTGGCCATGCCTCATGGAGTCGTCATATTTCCCCTGGTTCAGGAGCGTGAAGGGGGGGAATGGCTGTTGGGGTTGGGCCCTCCGCCTGGCAACACTAACCAGTCAAGCCAGTGCAGACCTAGCACGACCCCGACAGCGTTTGCGCTGGCAGGGTGGAGGGGCACCCCATCCACAGGCGTCATTCTCAAACGAATAAGGTATTGGATAAGAGAAGCTAATATACACAACGAACTGGGAGTGGTGTTGCCAAAGTCCCACACATTCCCCAAAGGGGTCACCCCGATCATTCTGCTGATTGTTCCAAAGGAGAGAGCATCCAAATCTGGCTCCACTCTCAAGTGGTTCAGTCACTAGCAGCTCATGAGTCTGAACACGGCGTGCTTTACAACAAACTGCGCCTGGACTGCGAGCAGAATGGTAATCCTCATGCAGATCTTCCTGGAGGACAATATTTTAGAGGAGCACAATCAATGGGACGACCCCCCATTTGTCCTCCCCATCAAGACTTTGGATTGAACTGATGATTTACGAACAACCATTGACGCAAATGAATCAAAATACAAGGGGACAGCAGCCACTGGCCCAACCTCCGGTCATCCGTTGTCCCAACCCCGGCTCAATGTCACAACCCCAACTGTTGCCCGCACCACAAATTCCCCAACCGCCCCCACGACCCCCAGACCCCCCTCAATGTCCACCTTCCCCCCGGCTCTTTCCCCCCACCAGGACACCCCCCCCATGGGCAGCAAAGCTCGCTAGAGTTGACATTGATATCCGTTCGCTCAACGTCAATGGATTGATCCAAGCGAATACATAAAAAAAAACTGCGATATGGAATATGTTAAAGAACCCGGCCAATGGGGGTTGGCCGGACGTGGTGTGTGTTCAAGAGACACATCTGCAGGATACCCCGCAGCATACATCACAAACAAAGTTCATCTGGCCATATGCATGCTACGCCGCGCCAGCGAGGGAGAGGGCGTCGACAGGTGTGGCAATCTGGCTTCCCCCCTCCTCCAGGCTCAAACCGCTCAATGTTGATTACGACAGGCAACAAGGAAGGTGGGTCTGCCTCAAGGTGGCCTATGAAGAAGACGAATTTTACTTGGCTTGTGTCTATGCGCCCAACGAACCGACAGGTAGAATTGACCTTTTCCTCTCCCTGCTCCAACATCTACCAGACGATGCCCCTGTCATAATCGCAGGCGATTTCAACACGACCCTTGATCCTCTGATGGATCGCAGATCTGCTGCACATCAGTCCAGCCATGCGTCTTCCTCACAAACGAACTTGGGCCCTGACATACTCATGCTCAAGCAGTTAATGGCAGAGAAGAACCTGGAAGATGCCTTTAGACTGTTGCATCCAAGTCAGAAGGCATTTACCTGTTTATCATCCAGGGGAGAACATGGTCTGGCCAACTCATGAATAGATCTCACCCTTGTGTCAAAAGATCTAATAGGGCTAGTCACCACTGCAGAAATAACCACCATAAGCCCTTCTAAATCCTTTGACCACAGGATGATAACACTGGGCCTCTCACTCCACACTCATATCCAAAGAGGACCGGGCTTCTATAAGCTTAACACCTCCCTCCTCCGCCTGCCTAAATTTAAAGACATGATCACCTCCTTCTGGCAATACTGGCAAACACAAAGACCGCAATCGGGGGAAAGGGTGGCCTGGTTTAACGACGGGGTCGCACAACTAAGAGACCGATCTAAAAAGTTTTCAATCCAATATGCCAGAGACCGCAAAGCCATCTTAGATAGGCTCATGCAAGAACTGGAAAAGTGGGATGAAGACCTTATGGAGGACCCCCTTCACCGCCCCTCCTTTGATAAACTGCAGGAAGCCAGGGACCATCTTCAAGATTATGTTACGCACCAGTCGGAAGCTTGGAGGATACAGGAGGGAGCAACTAAAGGCAGTAACAAGGAGTCTTGGAGAGACAAAGTGACGGGCTCGGTTCTAAAAGACACACCCTCCTCGTCTGCAT
>BFEA01000270.1:1058148-1071620 GCA_003427395.1 Chara braunii
CAGCCCCACAAACTTAGCTACGTGTTGCATATTCGCTGTCTCTTATACACATCTAGATGTGTATAAGAGACAGATTCATATGAGCAAAACCAATTTGAGGCCGGGGGAACCTCACAATTCAACGGAGTACTGAGAAACATTACGTCACTGCACTTTACTGGCATATATGCCATGTCATGGAAACGCACCGAAATCTTTAATCTTCAATATCTCTCCTAGTTCTATTCCACTATCCTACTCCACGAACAGCCGGGCCGAGGTCCCACTAGCAAAAAGGATAGCATCGAGCTCCTGAATCTGGATGTGTTTTATGCAGAGATGCAGAAAAGCAGTTCAATCTCGATTTCCTGCACATCTCCATAACCTCTTCCAGATTCGGGCATTCGATCCGATCCTCTTTGCTAGTGGGACCACGCCCCTGATTCCGGCTAACTAGCCCTCAACCCAGACAATACCATCTACCTATTCTCTCTTCCTGAAAGGCGTACTTCGTTTTGTGTTCAAAAAATTATTCAAAAATGAAAAGAAGGGAAAAAGCGGAAGTCGTCCGCCGGCAACTCTACAACGCGAGTAGGCGGGAAGAATTTTCCAACTCAGCAACGCGCATTGGCCACACTACCGGCAGGACTTCGGTTGACGTAACGTATCTGACCGGAATTACGGCGAGGTTCAGTTTCAGAAGGCCCTAGCGTATGACCTTCGACTGTATGCACGTAAGAAGCGTGATGAGGAAATTGCAGACACGGCCTGACCGACTAACCAATAAGCTGTCAAGCAGGTTTTTTGACGTGTAACCCTCATCTCCCTCTCAATTGCCTACCGCCCCCCCTTCCCTCCCCCCCCTTTCTTTCGTGAGCACCATCGCCAGGTGCATCACGAGGAGGCTCTCCGACGGGTGATCTGTCGCGGAAGAAGGTGGTCTGCTATAGCTAGAGAAGAACGTCCGCCATCGCCGGAACTCCGCCATCGTCGGAAGATTAAGGTCCGCGATCGCCGGAAGTAGAAGGTCCGCGATCACGGGAAGAAGAAGGTCCGTCATCGGCCAACGAAGAAGTTCTGCCCTAGCCCGAGGACTTTTGCTGAATAATTAGGTTTGCAAGGTCTTCGCCTCATCCACAGATCAGTTCTGTGTGGGAAGCATGGCTGGGGGCGGCGGGTCGCCGCGTCGCGCTGGCTGTCCTTCGTGGAGGCTTGTCTTTATCTGTACAGTTGTGTGTGCCTGTATTTTCTCCTTCGACGCGGCGGCTGTGCAATTGACTATCGATAAATCGGAGTGCGTGTACGAGGATATTCAGGCTGAAGGGGACTTCATCACGGGTTCCTTCGTTGTGTATGGAAGCGAGCACGGGTGGGCTAGCGATGAACAGGGAATGGACGTACAGGCAAGGCTGCGTTTGCCTCTCTCACTCTTTATTATATGTATCATCTCCTTCCCTCCTCGCCCTTCCCTTTCCACTGTCCTGTCGGGACTTCACTGTCTGGGTCTTGGAGGATCACAGCTCTCGAATACATTTTTGGGAGTAATCAATCATAACACTTAGCCCTTTCTCGAGCGGATTCGTGCTCTCTCGCTTGAATGGCATCTTGTTTGATTGATTGAACGTTTGCTGACGTTCTCGATCGCTGTGTTTAATGTCTACTTGATAGATGCCTTTTGTAGGAGATGATGATGGATTGGGTGGGTGAAAGAAGAGTCCGTAAGTAATATATTGTTCGTTTGCTAGGGTAACTAGTAGCGTGATTGGATTGCTTGCTTCATGGGTTGTCGGATCGAGTGCGTGGTTAATAATAGTGTTATTGGATGGCTTGCTGGATCGAGTGCGTGATCAGTTCGCTGATACTGCACTCTAACGATCGGCTCATTTTCTATGCATGACTGTGCGTGTGCGCGGACGATATAGTAGTAACAGAGAACGTGAGAGCGAGAGCAAGCGGAAGCAGGAGGGGGGGTGATATGGCAGGGGTGTGCGATATATATACATGCATATTATGTATACTCTGAGAGAGAGAGAGAGAGAGAGAGAGAGAGAGAGAGAGAGAGAGAGAGAGAGAGAGAGAGAGTTTATGGATGAGGGCGAGAGGCTGCACTGCCTTGTGTGGTACAGATTGCGCGAGACAGCGAGAGATGTGGTGGGTGGGTGAGTGAGTGACGATCGGGTAAGCTGCTAAAGATGGGGGGAGATGGAGAGAGTGAGATCTAGGGAGATGGGAGAGGATTGTGTGAGTGGTTGAACGCGTGAGGAACTGTACTGTTGGTCTTGCCACAGAGCGACATGAAGGCAGCAAGAGCAAGAGAGAGAGAGAGAGAGAGAGAGAGAGAGAGAGAGAGAGAGAGAGTAGGCCTAGTGTTCACTGAAGCTGCGTAGTCCTGTCGATCTTGTTAGAGGGCACCTTTTTGTCTTTTTTGTAATTTGCCTGAGGGTTCTAAATTACCTTGGACGACCTGGCTGCCTACTGTCTTTCGGTTTATTCCGTCCCTGTTGTCGCCCTCTGTGGTGTCTGCCGCGAGGGGCTCGGCTTTTGTGAACTACTCACTTTTGTTGCCTCGTACTATTTTTTTTTTTTTTTTTTTTTTTTGGAAAGTTGTCATTATATTGCAAAAATTTAAGGGACCCTCGTACTATTTTCGGGTTATGTGCTTTGTGGACGTCTGTTTGCGGTTTGTCTTTTGTTCTCCCCCCCCCTGTTATTTGCTGTTTTTTCGTAGGTTGCATCAGCCTCTTGGTATGAGAGGCCTAAACAATCATCGTATTCGTATTAATCTCTGGGTATTATTCAATTGTGGTACATCAGTCAATACACGACTCTACCTTCTTCTTGTAGGTGAGTACAAACACTTTGATCTCTCGATGAAGTGATTGTTCAATTTGGAAAGCCATTTATTTATGCGGTCCGCCAGTAATCATCGACATTCGATTTGCTAATTACAGTATATGACTCTCGTTTACGGTGTTCGGTACTTACTAGTATGTGTGCATCATTGTACTGTTATTTTACGTACTATGTACGTGTGTGATTTTACGTACTATGTACGTGTGTGAACCATCACTACCTCTCCCAGGCAAGTTTTTGCCACGAATTCGACCTCCAGCACATTCCTCTGGATGCACAGTGTGAGTGCTACCGGACCAAAATGGCTGGCGGCGACAGTCAAGAAATGAAAGGTAACGCCTCGCTGGCGGTTCTTCTTTTCGGCGCGCAATGGAAATTCGCGTCTGACAAAGAGGCAAGATGGGAGGTGGAAGTTGTTTCAGTGGATGGCAAGCGGATTCAGTCGTTTCGTTTCACTGATCTTTATTTTATTTACGTAATTTCTAAAGAACAAGCGTGGATGTAGGCTGCTGTTCTTTCTTGTGTGTTCCGCTCGCCTCCATCGATTTCCAATCCTTATTTTCATACCATGTTCTATGACGGGAAAAAAACTGTTCTTCTCTCTCTCGCTCTCCCCCCTTCCCTCTCGCTTTCTCCTTCCCTCCCTCCCTTTTTCCCTCCTTCCCTCCTTCCTTCCCATCCTCCCTCCCCTCCTTCCTTCCCTTTCTTTCTCCCTCCTTCCCTCCTTCCTTCCCTTCCTCCCTCCTTCTCTCCTTCCTTTCCTCCCTCCCTCCTTCCTTCCCTCCTTCCTTCCTTCCCTCCCTCCCTCCTTCCCTCCCTCCTTCCCCTCCCTCCCTCCCTCCTTCCCTCCCTCTTGCCGAAGTAGATTCTTAGATTTTGTTCACCGTAATACGGCCAGTGTAAGCGACAGAAGTTGGCTAATCATGTCGTATCTCCATCCATTTTGCGGTGGTATGAAGCCCACCGCGATTCTCGTTTTGCGTTTTCACTGCCATCTCCGCACTCGCTCCCAAGCAGTGAGGGGATTCGTTCATTTTTGTGGAGAACTCTCATTACTTTTCCTCCCTCCCTCCTTTTCTCTCTTCTTTTTCCTCCTTCCTTTTATCCGTCCCCTTTCCTCCGTTCGTTTTATTTCTCTCGTCGTCTCTTTTCTTGCTGAGTATTTCGTGGCACGGTTCCCTCTTTTTCTTCCTTTTCTTCCCTCCTTTCCTTCCTTTCCCGTTATTTTCTCCCTCCTTTTTCCTCCTTCCTACCTACCTCCTCCCCTTCCTATCTCGTCTCTGCCCACGCTTCCCTTTTTCCTTACTCTTGTCTTTTCCTTCGTCGTCTCTCTCTTCCCAGTTTCTGTCTCCCTCTTCCTCCCTCCCTCGCTCTCTCCTTGTCTCTCTTCTCTTCCCCGCTCCCTTGAGCACTCGCTTCTGCTCTTTCTTTCCGACTTCTCTTGTCCCGGTCCGCCGTCCTCCATCCTCCGTCTTTCCCCCTCTACGTGTGTGGGTACTGTCCTTCCCGTTTTCTTTCTCCCTCTTACTCCATCCCTCGGCTTCTCCTTGCCTTGTTACCTTCGTTTTTGGCCTTTCTCTGTTCGCCGCTCCCTCCTTCCCGCTTCTCCTCTCCCCTGCTTTCCAATTTTTGTCTTGTCCCCGGCCCCGTCCTCCCTCTCTCCTCCATTCGGTCGTGTTCGTCTCTCTCCAACATAGTATTTCCTTCGCTTTCCACCTCTTCTCCTGTCCATTCTCCCCGCCGTTTCGCTCCCCCTCCCTTCCTCTCTTTCCCCCCGTGACGTCGCTCGCACTTGTCATACCGATTCTCCGCCACCTTCCTTGGCCTCGCCGTCTCGATTCCTCGATTCTTCTTCCGTTTTGGTGGAGGATGTAAGATTGATAAACTCTTGCCATGCGTGCCTTGGATCTTCGTCTTTGTATGTTAACCTCGTTGTCCCCGCCCACACGGTGCACCTGGTTGCTTAGATGTCAGCTGTTCTCTGCTGTCGCATCCGCATCACCTTCCTGCTTTTCCCCCGCGGCTTCCGTACCTGTCTCTGTCTCCCCTCTCTCTCTCTCTCTCCCCTTTTTTTCTTCCCTCGAAGAACGGAAACGTGGCCTCATGATTGACGTATACAAGCTGTCTTTCCCGTCCAATACAATCGCGGTGAGGGCGCGTTGTGTCTGGTTGGGGGAAGAC
Organism: Chara braunii; assembly: GCA_003427395.1. Lineage (NCBI taxonomy): Eukaryota > Viridiplantae > Streptophyta > Charophyceae > Charales > Characeae > Chara > Chara braunii. The sequence continues at coordinate 1,063,162 of BFEA01000270.1, forward strand.
GGTAGCAGCAGCTGCCAGGTCTTTCCGTCCGTCCCCTCTGCCCTTTCCCCCTTCACCCGCTTTCAGCATGCTGGCCTTTTCTCTATGCAAGCGCGGGTGCGCGAATCGGTCGGTTGAGTTGGTGAATTTAACGATTTGTTTGATTCGATTGATCGATCGATTTAGTTCGTTTGATTTGATTGACTATTTTCGTTTGGTTGGTTGATTGATTGATTGGTTGGCCGGCTGAATGATTGAGTGGTGTCATCATTCCATTTGGCGAGTGATTCGATTGAGCAGAGATCGTGCTTTTAGCGACGGAGGGATTGAGTGGATTGGGACGATCTTTGAGCAGCTCTCCCTCGTAAGTGATGGTTTGCTTACTTCTTAGTGGTTGGTCTGTTGATTACTTGGATCGTCCAAGTGATTGACTCAACTCTGTGGACGCGGATCCGTTCTCAACAGTCGACTAGCAATTTACTATGTCCGACTTATCGTTTCATCAGCAGATCGATTTAGAAAAAACAGTGGCACTGTCAGTAGATGTCTTCCGCAAAACGGTAACGTTGTGTCGTTACCGTTAAGCAGTGTCAGGCTTTGGCCTGTGAAGGAGGGGCGGTGCTTGCATGTGGGACTTGTCGTCTAGGATCCGTTATTGGTGCTATTGCTTGTTGCCCCCTGTTTTGTTGTATTTGGCTGTTCCCTTCTTCTTTTCTTTGCCTCTTTGCCCTTTGGCTGTGTGCAAGTGGGTCGATATGAAACACGGGGGTGGGGGCAGCCGCCGCTCAACCTACATCCACGTGGGCGGCCTTGTGCGCAAGAGGTTCTGAACAGGGGGAGTTGTAAAAAGGAAGGTAAAAAAGCGAATTATTTTTTTCTTGTTTTCTTCTGTTTTTTTCGCCTTTGCGCTCTGATATTCATGTGACGATATATACTGTATACAGAGAACTTAACTAGGTGAACAATTTGATCGAATCACCAGATCTCTTTTTAGGGAATACCGTGTAACAAAAAGTCTCTCATGCTGGCCCGCGCTCCGACATTTCCCTGCGTAGTAGACGCTCTCTGTTTTTCTTTCATTGCTTCATTTTACAGTCAGTAAGCTCGTGTGAACATGTTGCTCATCGCAGAAATCGTAGTCCTTACTCGTTATAGCGGAAATTCACGATAACGTATCTAGTATTACGTTATTTCCTACGTCGCCCAGTCCTTTCTCTTCTTCGGATGCCTTATTTTTTATCGCGGGGTTCACGGACTGAGGTCTCAAATTGTGAGTGTGGTTCAGGATTTTTGAACTCTTTTCCCAACCCGAAGATCAACGGTTGTAGATGTGCTTTATGGAGGTCAATAGATCTTTTCCGAATTCCAGGCGAAGCCAAGTGAGACTGACCTGTTACCTGTCCATTGGCAGGTACGAAGTAGACTCGTGGAGGTCCCATCCAGGCAAACAAGGAGCGAACGTACTGTGAATCGTCTTACCAAATATTGTCTTAGGTTTGATTTGTGTAGGAGGATTCCGTATGTCTGTCGGGAACGAAATACTAATTGATGGTTTTCGTCGTTCTCGAGTGTACGGCTGCCGGGGCTGTCAGGTCAAGCTGAGCCGGTCAATAGCTGCAACGAGTATTACTTCGACGATACTTGGATAGTTGTAAGGGCATACTCGCACTAGGGCTTCTCGGACTAAGCTCTGGAAGTGATTGCAGTCAGGTTCATCCAGGTTTGGCCGTCATTGCAGTCAGATACGTTTAGGAAAGTGCTACCGTAGTCTGAGTGTGCCCCTGCTTCCCCCGAATACAACGTACGGTCATTATATTATAGCTGTATTAAAAAGAAAGCTATATTGACCGTACGTTGTATTCGGGTGAAGAAAGCAGTAATTGTCCGACCTGGTGGGTATGATGCTTTCATCGTGCCGCTGGTGAGAACGATACTTAGTGAAGTGTCTATCTGACCTATTTCTGTATGGGAAGAGAAGGGAGAGAAAATAATACCTGGGGTCTCGCCGCTTCGTGACCTGTTAAACTGGGTTAGGCACTAACAATCGAGATCTCTTGTATACATCTCCATGATTTATGGCAGCAACTATATATAGTACTCTTGAGATAAAGGATGGGTGGTTTTGGTGATTAGAGGGAAGGCCTGACCCTTCGACTAAGGAAAGGCCTAACAGGAGGGGAAAGAGCTTCGCTCTGTGTGTGAATGTGAAGAATTGAAAATGCAAATCTGCATGGATCTTTTTCTATTGAATCTCCCTTGTGTGTCCTGTTTCCTGCCCCCCCCCCCCCTTTCTTTGTTGTTCTCACGCCCTCTTTCTTTTTTTCCCTCCCCTCCCCCCCCTCCTCTCCCTTGCTCCCCCCGTCCTTTCATTTTCTGTCCGTTCTTAGTCTCCTGAAGTTTATAAAGGGAAGGGTCTTCGGTATTGAAATGAAATTAAACGACCAGTACATGGCCCCAGGCAATTTGAGACACACGGAAGACTCTCTCCGAAAGTATTTTGAAGTCTCGGGGCCTACAACCGGACGGAAACGGGTGGCATTGCCAGCCAAAACGGACACAAAAGCGCTGTGCCGCGCAGGGGGGAACAGGGGGGAATACACCTTGTACAAAAGAGGCTTGGCACACGGCCCCGGCCTTGCAGAAATTTGCTTGTTGCCTGCTCCAAAAAAATTGCGGCTCTGGCCTGCAGGACCACAATGGCTGGCAGCACCAGCTAAAAAAGAAAAGTGCGCCCCTGGCAGGTCGGAAAAGCTTCGCGCCAGTGCAGCGCCTCTGGGTCTGGATGTACTTGTGGTTTATGGCGTCTGCATTCATGGCAGGCAGTCTCTGATGATGGACTATGGGAACAATGTGCTAATTAATTGTGGGGCTATTTTGTATTTGTTTTCTTTGGTTGGGGGTTGCACTGTGTGTTGGGGGGCAAATGTCTTTCAGGTGACAGCACCACACGGATACAATGTTTATTCTGCCAGGAAGAAGACAGAAGATGAGTTCCTCTTTCATGCATCAAAGAAAGGGATTTACAAATTCTGTTTTACAAATCATGCCCCCTATCCCGAGATGGTGGTTTTCAACCTCCATATAACCCATCATATGGCCAAAGAAGATGTTGCAAAAGACGGTATGCATCCCTCTCGCGCTCCTCCTCTCCCGCGCCTATACTCCCTCTATATATGCCTTTCCTCCTTTGTCAGGCAACATATGCATCCATCTCATGAATTTTTCTCCTCACCTGCCTCTCAATCTGATTGCTCGCAGCCTTCGTTCTCTTTTGGTCCTGGCTTTTTTTTTGTATATTGATTGCTATGCGTGCGATTGATTCACAAACCAAAAACGAATTCAAATGTCCCCATACTCATCTGCAATTACAGGAGGACTGAAGAGAGCAGATTCACACCAATCCAGGGAGAGATATTACACAGCGGAATCCAAAACCAGAACGAAATTGAATGAGATTGTTTTCAATCAATTATTAATTTCCCCCCTGATCTCTCTCAATCGAACAACGCCCTGAAGATAGTCAACAACGAATTTAGTCCCACCTTCGACCAACCCCCACACAAACTTCAATGAAATTACAGGAGTCTTCTTCTTCCTCCTTGCCACCTTGTGACCTTGGCTATGGCTGCCGTAGCAGCAAGCACTAGACACCAATACCCCGAAGCAACAACTGAACCAGTCCACTTATTACAGTAGCGCCAGCCCAGTCCCCATCTGGAAGTACCGTGCCCGTGCTCCCTGAGGGGAGAGAAGTTCAATCAGTAATCTCGAAGAAGATGAAGTCCCTCTTGAGGAGGAACCGCAGATACGTCTGTCACTTGGAAGAAGATGGCAGCGCTCCGAGACCCCAAACAAGCGCACAAAGTGAGGAAGCGCCAACATCACTCAGGGCCTGTAGCCCAGCGCTGCCTTCTATGGAGCTGACACGCCCCGGGTATGGCCTCTAGCTCCATGGAAGAAGAAGAACTGCTCTGTCTGCTACCTGCACAGCAGCGTTCATACGGGACCTCCCACCAACGAAGTGAAAAGTGAAAAAGAAGAAAAGAACCCGACAGTCTTCAGCCTCCAGATTTTTCCACCAACCGAAACTACAGCCTACGACAGACCTACGGACTGCTACCTACGGCTGGACTGCACCTAGACCCAGTACGGGGAAAAGGGAAAGAGCAACAATTGAACAAACAGGCCTACAGGCCTGCACCAACCAGCTGCAGAAAAGACAAAACTACAACACACTAGGCTAAGAGGAGTCCTGTAGGGCTCAAAACAGCCCCACAAACTTAGCTACGTGTTGCATATTCGTGAAACACAGTCATAAGTATGGCGCAGATTCCCAGAACCGACCAGATAATACAGAGTTATACAGATGCAAGCGGAAGACTTGAGATACCTTGGACTGACTCAGACCTGACTCGGACTGCAATCGAACACTCTCAACATTCATCAGGGTGTGCATGCCCTGGCCTCGAGTTATAGACAAAGGGCCAGGGACGAAATCATACACGGACGAAAGGGGAGAGTAGAGAGATGAAGGAGGAGGAGGGGGAAGATGACGTCAACTCAATGTTTCCAAAGATGACAAGTCTCCCAATATCCCAGATGCCGATCTCACAATGTCAAGTACATCTCCGAAAGGAAGATGAAATCAGATCCCCAACTAGTCCTCAACTTGTAGTCCCAATGTCGCTGTCTCAGATATCATCAGAAATTGTAACCATCTCTCGTACTGCAGTAGTCCCGTAGAACCCAGACTAGACTGAGAAGGTAGGAAGAGAGAGAGAGAGAGAGAGAGAGAGAGAGAGAGAGAGAGAGAGAGAGAGAGAGAAGAGAGAGAGAGCTGGAGGGCGGAGGAACAGAGGGAGAGAAGGCAGAGCCTTCCTCCCGGTACCTGGCTATGGCGCAGCAAGGCCGCTGCGCTGTYGCCTTCGCTGCTGAGCTCGCTGTCTCCTCGCTGCTCTGGCTCTCGCTGCTGTGCTGCGCTAATCTGCTTAACGCTGCCGAGCTGCGCTAATCCTGAAGACTAACTCGCCCAGACTAATCTCATACTAATCTACCGGACTGAGGCTGGTACCCAGCCTTTTGTAGTGCTGGGCCGGCCTCTTGCCTACTGGTACCTACCGGACTGGACCGTTGATCCAGATCAAGGGTCCAGTTTTGAAACTGGTTGGCGCCTAAATCGTGGCAGCCTCTGAAACGCCGCCGGTGGGTCCTAGGCTGGACCGGTACCGGCCTTGTGGCCGTTCGGCCTGGGCCTGCCTGAACCGTCGTGGTCCAGGCCCCTCTGAGCCTCATCTGAACCGTCGTCCCTTAGGCTAACCCTGTCTGTCTGGAACGGGGCCCTAACTGGGCCCCGTGTGGCTCAGTATGCCACACTACGACTTGGACACTATAGTACTTAAGAAAACGCCACGAATCAATCTAGACACATTTCAAAGAAGACAAACACAACACCACGAGGTTTCCTTTTTCCTTTTTTTTGGGGGGGAAAGAGGAAAGTCCCAGTGAGGGACAAAGGATCAAGCCTCGTAGGCTCAAAACATGAAACAAACTACAAGCTGAACACTGGGAAACTGCGATTTATCGCATTGATTCTTCGAGTTCGACAAATTGGACTCCATTGTGCGCAAGAGCTTGTTTTGTGCTCTAGTCCCTGTGTGTGTTCTTTCTCTCCTTTCTGTTGTTGTTTTTTTTGTGTGTGTGTGTGTGTGTGGGGGGGGATGATCCTCCTTGTGGTCATCTACCTCTCTCTCCACTCTTGACTTGTACGTCTTTGAACTGGAGATGAAATGACATGAGCAGATGCTGTATTCATTGCAACAAGGTTGAGGAGATTCCATGGGGCATACTGTGCAGGCTGAGCTGTGTCGTATTGTGCAGTGTAGCGGACGAGTACTGCGCTCTGTTGCTGAGATGTGTGCTGGCTGAGACCGCAGCAAACAGTGCTGCGAGTCAATGGGCAAGGGAGGGAAGGGAATTATATATGGGGACGTTGACTGTTTGTTTCTCTTCAATGTGGCACAGCTGCCGCAGTGCTGACAGGGTGCCTTATGCCAGAAAAGCATAAGCATCAGAGGAGCATGGCCGTCATGGGGGAGGCTCGCCCTCCTTGTCGTCAAGGAATGGATATGGATAAGAGTCTAAATTTTATTTGCTATGCAGGGTGGTGGTTGTGCTGCAGAAATGTAGGCTCTGAACTGATAGTTGTTGGCAGCTTGGCATAGCTCATCTTCGGATGCATAGACATGGAGGGGATTTGTTATTGCTGTCCACGGCCTCGTCCTGTCGCAAGGTGTCTTGTCGCACTTGTCTGTGCTCTTTCCTCCTCTTTTCCATGGTCAATGAGGAGAGGAGTGTGTTTGCTGCTTGGCAGTGTTGATCATTCCTTTATGAAACAAGTGTGGTTTTGAGTTCGCAAAGGCAGAAAAAAAAAAACACTAAACGACACAGTCCTTCTAGCACCGCCAACTTCCCCGATGGATGACGAAGTTGCGGTGGGGGACCTTCTTGCGTACATTTCCAAGGTGGCCCCTGAGTTTCGCACATAGCGGTATGACTGCACCGCTGCTCTATGTCCGCATCCAAGTTGGGCAGCATCCTCCAGCGCTTTGCTGGGTAGCGGTGCGACTGGCAATTTTGTTAGCCAGTCCTTCATTCAACGGGCTGCCTTTGGCGCACAGGTTTGGAGGTAGCCATGCGCATGGTCGGATGCAACTTCTTGATCGCTACATCAAAGCAGTGTCGGTCCATTTCGCACCTTATGCGTGCGAAGCCATCACTTTTGACGTGTTAGACACGGACTTTGACATGATTCTGGGGATGCCTTGGCTTGCAAGCGCGGACCACACGGTCAACTTCCATTGGCAGACGCTTACCATTCGCAACGCTTTTGTCGCGGAAGTCCTGTGCACCATACCTGCCCCGTGCACTTCTATCCAGTGCCAAGTCGTCACGGCCAAGAGTTTTTGGGCCACTTGTGCTTACGAGGGGACCAACGAAATTGGCCTTTGTTTTGGCGACCGAGTCGTCACCTACGGACTTGTCTTCAGACTCCTGCATGGTGTGGTTGCTTGATGAGTTCGTGGATGTCTTTGAGCCTCCTACCGATGTGGTGCCGGACTGACTGATCTCTCACGAGATTATCCTTTAGGGCGGCGTGGTACCTCCCAAGGGTTGCATTTATCACATAAGGGAGGATTTCACGGTTCTTCGTGCGCAACTTGATGACTTGCTTGATAAGGGATGGATCCGCCCTAGCAGCTCACCTTATGGTGCGCCGGTTCTCTTCGTACGGAAGAATAACAAGGATCTTCGTCTTTGCACTGACTATCGCAAATCTCACAACCACCGTCTGTTTGGCGAGTTGTGACCATTACCAGTACCTTTGGGACGATGGGAATTGATTGCCATGGACATCACAGGGCTGTTTCCGAAGCATAAGTCCGGCATGGATGGGATTGTCACGGTGGTCGATCGACTCACCAAGTTTGCCATGTTTTTGCCTTGTCACTATCATGCCAAGGAACTGGAGTTGGCTGCGGTTCCCTACACCGGTTGGATTCGTACCAAGGGTTGTCCCAAGGAGATTGATTGTGACCGTGACACTTGGTTCATGTCTGACTTTTGGGTTGCTCTCATCAAGCGATGGGGCTCATCTCTCAAGACGAGCTCGGCTCGCCACCTGCAAACCGATGGTCAAATGGAAAGAGCGCATCAAACCGCACAGGTTCTTCTTTGCACTCTCATCCCGCAGGGTCAAAAGCATTGGGTTGAGCAGTTGCCGGATGTCGAGTTGGCATACAACTCATCGATCCATCTGGCTATCGGGATTTCCCTCTTCAAGTTCGAGCATGGCTCGCTGTTCACATCGCCGCTGGCCGCTATCATTCCACGAACGGCCGAAGGCGACGACCACCTTGTCTTCATTGATGGATGGAAGAGCTCCTTGTCAAGGCACGGGACCAGATGTTGAAGATGCAGCAGCGCATGAGCCGACAAGCCAATCGCCAGCGTCTTCCTTTGCCCGCAACGCGCAGGTGACCTCGTTTCGGTCTCCGTTGCGGAGTTCAGCCTCAAGCAGGACATCTCCCGCAGGCTCCTTCCAAAATGGATGGGGGCTTGGCGAGTTGTATAGCCCGCTGGCGACACACTGGATGGGCCCTTGTTCATGATTGAGGTGCCCGCCAACTTGCCCGTCTACCCGGTCTTTCGTTGTTGTCCGTTGGCACTATTCACTTCAGCAGAACGCAACGACTTCCCCGGGCGATGATTGTAAGATCCTCCATGGATGTTTTTCAGAAGGTCAGCGACATCATTTTGCAGTGGCACTATGGCAACAAGCCGACCGAATACCTGGTGCACTTCGCATATTTCAGCCATAAGCAGGGTTGTCACGCGGGGATCCCCGGGGCCCAAGCTGGGGTAGGGGTTTCACCCCCGGACCCCCACCCCGGCCAAAAGACCACCGCCCCTGCCCCAACCCC
>BFEA01000270.1:1077351-1121049 GCA_003427395.1 Chara braunii
GCAGTGCGATGACATTTGTCTTCTTTGCCCGTCTTTCTTATGAAGTGCTTGACCGTGGCATTGTGGTACCAACTGGCTACTGAGCTGAACCAAGTGGTTGCTAAGACGTTGTGCCAATTGGTCACCGAGCTGAAGCAAGTGATAACGAATCTGCACTCGCCAAGTGGTGCGAAGCTGCGCCACATGGTTCCGTGTGTGGTGGTGTTGAGTGGGGAGCAAGTTGATCGTGAGTGTCGCTCCCGGAGTCGTATGAATGGATTTTTATGTCCAGAATTAAGTATAACACAAGGACAAGATCTGTGTTAGGGTCTAAAAAAATTCCGGCCCGTTCCGCACGTGGCTGTTGCTGGGCGTGTTTCTCACCACACCCTGGTAGTCTCTTTCTTGTTCGCCGAAATTTTCGAAAGGGAGGTGGGCATGTATGTTAGACGTGCATGTTTTCAGTTGATGACACCACACCCAGAGCTGCATCCGAGCCTCCAAGTTGGGGGAAAATGAGAGGACCGCACACTATGTATGCAGTGTCAGCTCGGATTCTAGGAAGAATGTGAGAACAGAAGAGAGGTATCGGATTTACAAAGGTGGGAGGGGAAAAACGTGTGTGCGGGGAAAATACCACTGCATTGAAGACGGTGGTGGTCTTAAAATCGCAAGTAATTACAAAACCTCCTTCCTGTTAAACCACCAGTATCCCAGGGGCCAGGGGGGGCAAGGGCCACTCTGACGCAAATGCATATGGACCTGCCCGGCTCACCGATTCGGCCTCCGTGTTAACGCCTAGAAATGAGGCAGGTACCGGTGGTGTTCACACTGGGCTGCAGAATGGCGCAGTGTCATCGGTCGAAAAGGCTGGTGGTGTGCGGTAAATTGTGCACCGAGGAAATTCAGATATGTTAGGGCCGCACAAAAATCTCGTTGGAAAGGCTTGGGTCCACCCCCAGTTAAACCAGCCAGTACCTTTCCCGGATTCTTTTTCCCACCTCCCGCATATGCTCGGAGGTGCTCCCACAGGCTTGGCACAGCGTCGGGGCCAGGCTAACAACTGACTGCGAGCAAGAAAGAAAGAAAGAGAAAACAGAAAGGCGGAGTATCTGCCCACGATGTTGCAAAAGAAACCAAAAAAAAAGAAAAGACAGTATCTTCCCAAGATTTAGCAAGTACAAAAATAAGAAAAGAAAAAAGCCAGTCCCCGCTCCAATACCCACGAAATGCACAGAAGACAAAAAAACTAGGCGAAGAAGTGCTGGCCTGGTTTTTGGAACAGCGGGCCTTTTGTCATCGCTGACAGTCCGTCTCCGAAATCCCTGTTGTACTGACAAAACGGGGCATCAATCCATGACTCACCAAATGAGCAAAATGAGGATGAATTTTCCCCTGCAACGTGGGAAGATACACCTGATTTTTTTCATGTGTACTGACAAAACGGGGCATCAATCCATGACCTCACCAAATGAGCAAAATGAGGATGAATCTTCCCACACCTGATTTTTGTCATGTGCGCATCTAGCGAGTAGTGGAGCGGAGCCTTGCTCTATTACTCAGCATGTGCAAACATGCCCAAAAGAAAATATGGCGGTGCATCTTCCCATGTAGTAGTGGAAGAAGATTCATTCCCGTTTCGCTCATTTGGCAAGTAGTGGAGGGCTGCTGGCGATGAATGTGCCAAACAGTACCCTCATCCTGTTTTTTTTTTGGTTTTTTTTTTTCCTGTTCTTTTCGTCTTTTTGAACTTCCCTGTTCTTTTTTTTTTTTTTTTTTTTTTTTTTTTCCTATTTCCCAGGCTCGCCCTCCCTCAGTGTCCGGCACTGGCCGTGGATTCATTCGGGAGGGGCAGTTGAAAGGTACTGGCGGTTTAAACCTGCGGCACACGACCCGCGCATTGCTGAAAAAAATATCGTTGCCTGGTTGACCTTCTCGGGGCTTAGCGGAGGAGGCCTAGCAGTGCAACGGAGGAGGAAGTTTGTGAGCCGAAGGAAAAGGGGCAAATGGACTGGGAAGTTTCCCCTGGTGGTGCATCTGCGCATCGAGTCCAATCAGACTTGGCACAGGATTTTGTCTGTACGATTTACGTCCCAGATTTCCCTGAATTTGAAAGCAATCTCTTAAACCACCAGTACTCAGGCGACGCCTTAGCGTTAACGCTACGAGAATTTCGTTACCGGCGGGCCGTCGATAAATCGTATCAACAGCCCGCGCCGCTTTAAAAAAGGTGCGGCCGGCGCGGCGCGCAGTGCCCAAGTACTGGTGGTTTAAACTAAGGAGAGCAAAAAAAAAAAAACGAGGAGACAAGAGAAGAGGCAAAAGGGGACAAGAACAAGCACAAAGAAATGAGAACACCTACTGTTTTGACCAGGTGGGTGTAGGCAGCAGTGTGGAAAATCGTCTGCATCTGGCCCTCTAATAAGCCCAGAGACAGATGGTGGTATGCTAGGAACAGCTTCAGTTGCACTTCTTTTCTTGGTTGCCTTTTTTTTTTTTTTTTTCTTGGTTGCCTTTTTTTTTTTTTTTTTTTCTTGGTTGCCTTTTTTTTGTCTTTTTTTTCTTGGTTGCCTTTTTTTTTTTTTTTTCCAACTGCGGTGATGATTATGCTCGTGGCATTACACTCATGAACTGTTGAAATGCGTTCTCAGCTTTGAATCATATGGTTACGATCCGGACGTCCGGACCGCAGTGCAGACGGTCTAGGTCTGGTGTCCGGTCCAGGGTGTCCGGATTCGTCCCGCCGTCCTCAACCCCCCGAAAAAATCCGTCTTTAAAAAAACTTGAAAAACGATATGTTGTGCAGCATTGCAGTACAATTTTTTTTTGGCCGAGGAGCATCTAGAAAACCGTAGACAAATCCAAGGAAAAATAATAATAACGTTTTTTTTAAATAAAAAAAGTTATTTTTTCAATCCGGACAGTCTGGAGCAGTCCGGGTAGTCCAGGCACAGGTCTGGCCGGATGCCTGGACTGGTCCGGTGTCTGGGTCCGACGTAACCATGGTTTGAATCCAGGTGCAATCAGAAAAACTTACCTGGTCTATCCAGCAGCTCGAGATACGGCACACCTCGAGCTGCTGGACAGCCTCGAGTGTTTTATCTGATCACAGCTGAAGTCAATAGTTTATGGGCGTGATGAGACTGACATGGGAATAATCATTGCAGGAGCTGGAAAAAAAAAGGAAACAAAAATAAAGTGTAGTACTAAACCGAGTGCCCTGCCACACTGTCACTTTCCTAAATGTATCAGACTGTGATCACGTACAACACGAGTAAAAGATGTCCTGGTGTGAGTTTTTTTTTTTTTTTCCGTTTTTTTTCCGTTTTTTTTTTTTTTTTTTGTCACGAGGGAAAGCTACTGCCGGCTGTATTCCATTTGTTGACCACAGGTACACAGCACAAAGGCGAGGACCGGTACCACCACTGCTTTTCCATGCGGTGGCACCAGTCGCCTGCACGCTTGGCAAAATAGTAGATTTAGGTTCGTACATTTAGCATCGGGTGCGCTGGTGGTTTTAAACCCCATGTCTCCCTGGCACTCTGAAATTTGAAGTACGACTGTAGGAGCATGGCCAGGAAGCAGAAAATGTTTGGGCCTACAAGCAAGGAGATTCAAGAAATTTGTGAACTTCTGCTACCATAATTTCTTTTGCCATCTTAGTGTTTTTTTAACTTTTTTTTTTGGGGCGATGGGCATCACGAAAGGATGAGCACCAGACCTATGGCCAGATTTTTAAAAGATTTTTTTGATGCGCAGATCTGTGCCTGGAAAATGTTTAAAGTTGGTGCACGAAATTGCTTTGTGTGATGCTCTACCCCCTCTCCCCCCCCTCCCCCCCCCCAATGACATTTCTCCTCCCCCCAAAGTTGGAATGCTCACAGCGTACCGCTTTTCAATATGTGGAGAGGAACACATGCCCTTCGGGTTTCACATATACATAGCACTGATGCTCTGACGAACTGAGACACGGGACCGGAAGCATGAAAATGGTAGAAGTGGTGATTTGGGGGATAATTTGCGCGAGCAATGAGAATGCCAGGTGGGTGGGGTTCCGCCACGGGCTGATGTTTCCCAGTGATCCTCTTTCGGAATGATGAGCTTGAGGCGTGCCGCTGGAAAAAACACTTGTCAACTTTTATTGTGTGCTCCTCTTTTCTCTTCCCCTTGCGTCTGTCTTTTACGGTTTCATTACGATGTACTTCCGTGCACATATCAGTACTTGTTGTTGCTTGATTGTATGGATTATTGATCTGGAAGAAGTGTTAACTACTCAGCAACTACCCGGGTGCTACCTTGCTCGTAGATGGGGACTGTAGGCCTCTGAATTCAAATCCGGAGGCTGCGCGACACTGATGAAAATTGTTGATGGCGAACCGGCGGCCAGTTTTTCGGATGAGGCTCAACTTCCGACTTAGCGTCACAGTGAGAAAGGTAGTGGTCCATTTAACTCAGCCCAGTTTTTTTTATGTTTTGTTCAAGTCAATTAGCCTCCATGGACTTTTGGACTCTTATAAGTGACCAAAAAGGTCACTGACGCGGCAGAGTCGAGCTTTGGCTGCTTTCAATTCAGCAGGCTGACTACAGTTTGGTGCAAGGATGTCCTGGAAAAGGGCAGATCTAGCCCGCCGAATTTGGTGGCAGGCACTCCAAACAAACCACTACCAATGGTTTGACCTTTTTTTCTTGATTTTAAAGATGCTCACTTAGACACAAAGTATACAATGATAGAAAGCAGGAAAGGACATAGAGAGATGCGATTTTGTGTGTGTGTGTGTGTGTGTGTGTGTCAATTGATTGATTTTGACTAATTGATGGATGGATGCATAGATGGATTGATGGATGGACTGGGTGTGATTGATCAGTTGATTGATTGTGTCATCTCCCCAAAGAGTAGTAGCAGTAGAAGAAGAAGAAGATGTGTGTGTGTGTGTGTGTGTGTGTGTGTGTGTGTGTGTGTGTGTGTAGCATGTGTGTCAATTGATTGATTGAGTAAATTGATGGATGGATGCATAGATGGATTGAGTGGATGGACTGGGTGTGATTGATCAGTTGATTGATTGTGTCATCTCCCCGAAGAGTAGTAGCAGTAGAAGCAGAACAAGATGAAGAAACAATGAAACGGAGCATGAAACGAGCTGTGCATCTCAAACTAATCAAAATCGTGAAGCAGGCCAATCATTAGGCAGTCGAATCACGGAGGAAACAAATCAACGCAGAAGGAGGAGGAGGGTTGGGGAGGGGGTAATGATGGCTGTGATATTTTACATTCTTCAGGCTGTGACAGCGCTGGGTAAGCGGAAGATGACCAGGTGCCAATCGACCTCAATCTTTGCTAGTTGAACCAACATGGACAAAGGGGTCGGTCCGATCACACCGGATGACGTGACTGGGGGCTGTTGGATTCCCTTCATCGATGGAGGTGATTGGGATTGGGTGGCCCCTGAGGTAGGAGGGAGCGGCGTGTATGCGCCTCTGTGCACTGATCTGCAAACAAACTGCGAACAAATAGGACACCGCGTGACAGTCCTCGCAATATATTTACAGACGCAAAACATTCCTCCAGGAAATGTGTGCAACAGACGGTGCATCGGCATCGTGAAAAACGAAGGTACACAAGAAACTACAAAACAAACGAACAGGCATTGAAGAAGAGCAAGACCATTGTAGAGCAGGTGCCGAACATCCATGCGCCACTGCTAAACCAGTGGTGCAAAAACTTGCTCTGCTGGTACCAGACCAGATTTTGAACCAAGTAAGAAAGAGGTTGTGGACCTGAAAAAAAGTGGCCCTCACTGGTGCCTTGAACCATGTTCTTTTTGGTACTGCTGTCCTTCAGGGTCGGCAGACCATGCAGCGTTTGGCTTGGCTGCACGGGGAAATAAAGGTTGGGAAGTACTGGTGGTTTATGGTACGGAGATTGAACACTCTCAATCTACGCCCCTGATTTTTCCACGGTGAAAAAAAAAAAAAAAAAAGCCAAAGACTGTGCACTCAGATTTTTTGGGGAGGCCCCCCCCCCCCCCCCCCCTCTCCCTTGGCTGGTACCTTGACCGCCCGACAACTGGTTGCAGGTGTGTGGCGATGCATTTTTTGAAAGCCTGGTTCAGTGGCGGGTTGAAGGAGAGTAGCCTAATCCGATTTCTTGTTTTCATTTTTATCTTTCAGAGTGACCCTCAGCAAAACCACCTTTATCTTTCTTAAACACGGGCCGTGGCCCACAGAATTCACATTCGGAGGCTGGGCGGCACTAATGAAAATTATCAACGGCGGCGCAGCGGTGATGTTTTTGGAGTAGATTATTTTTACAACTTTTTTGCGTCATAACTGGAAAGGTAATGGTCCTTTAACACAGAAACTCCTTTTCTGTTTTTTTTTGGGAAAGCATCTCTTGTGGGTGGTAGCGGTGTTGCAATCACCGCTAGCACCCCAAGAGAGACTCGAGGTACTGGTGGGGAGTATCACCTGGTGGAGAACAGGTCAACCGTCCCATATACACAGTTTTATGAGATTGTCTGAGGAATATAAGATTGGGCCTGCCAGCATTGACTGAGCATCCATAATGAGGATAATCGTCCCTCCAACGGAGGTACAGGGGCTGCCTCTTCTGCGGAATCTGCCCTGCTGCTCGGGCGCCTCGAATATTGAAATCTTGATACAATAATTCTCCATAATAATAAATTGAGTGAAGAGTTAAACTGATAGACCGTAGTAAAACGTTCTATTCAGCCGTAACAAGTGCTCTCCGAACCGTGCGAGATGGTCRCCCATCACACGGCTCTCCAACCTGAGTAACCTTTGTGGCGTGCCTGACACAGTGGAATTTGCTTACGCTGTGCTTAAATAAGAGTTGACCATCGTTCTCTTAAGATAAGAAAGGCCCCCGACCCCTTTTTGTGCAGTTGGAATGTTGAATTACCAGGCCTATGCCCTGGATTGACTGACCATATTTTCTGACAGGTCACTCCCGCTGCCTTTTCACCCCATTACAGGGTGCCTGTGCCGCTGTCCGTCGTTCGGGGGGAGGGGGAAAGGGATGTTAAGGTTGGAGGCTGATGTATCAGTCCAGCTCATACCACTGTCTGTCAACCATAGAGAAAGGAGTCAGCACGGGGGGGGGGCGGGGGGGGGGTTCCCGGGTTGAGGGGGTGAGATAGAAGGTGTCGGGAAGAGCGGAGGGTGGTCTCATTCAAATTGTGGCATCTATTTCAGTCCTGCTCCTAAAAAAAAGTCTATAATCCCTTCTCAGTTCTCCCTGCCCCTCCTCCTGTTCCCGATTCCACTGTTGCCATCCAACCCCCTGTCTCCCCTCCCAGCCAGTTGTTGCAGAACTGTTGATCTTTGTTTGGATCTCATGCTTAGTGTAAAAATGCAGTTTTGCGCTTTGTTTCTTTCCAATGCTCTCTGTCCGTTTGGATTTGGTCCTGGATCAGGTTTGTGAACTCTGGCCGCTCAATTCTTGCTCCTTCATTTCCACGGTACACCTGCGCCTCCAGATAGCCCACTGCACCGCCCTCTGTTCTATTTCAAACAGGTTGGATGTGAAGGTGCAGGGTGGGTCTGGGTGCCGGTGTCGACCGGTAGATGGGTTCTGCCAGCACGTCAAATCAACCCTTCAATTCACCCCGCGTCTGTCACCCACGGCAGGGTTGTTCGCGGCGCCTGTAACCTGTAGAAAAATCAACTTACTTAGTCTCATAAAAACAAGATAACCTCACTAACTAGACTGGTAGCAACAGAAGTCGAAATCAAATTGTAGGAAGAAATAGAATGAGCATTTTCATCTAGTCCAAAATAATAGGGTGAGACACTGCAACCAGCCCCAGAAATGCGTCCAATGTCCATCGTACGCCTGATCCCTCGGTCTATATAGGATGCCGTCGGAAGCGGGCCGGTCGGCCTACTAGAACTCTCCAAGTTTGATGTGACATCCCCGGCCCATTAGGGCCAAAGCTCAAGTTCCAATTCAACCATCTCTTTTGATGCTTGGACGATAAGCCCCCCGTCAGGTCCTCCCAATAAAATAAGCCTCAGTCACGACCCAACCAAACGTAATCAAGTCCTTGTGCGGAACAAGTCACGGTCCTGGTCCAGCCAAAAATGGATTAAAGCCTACGTTGGGTCCTCACGCGGAACGAGTCCCAGTTTGGTCCAATCGGGTACAGATAAAATCCTCACTCTGTCCTCGCGTGTAACAAGTCGCGGCTCCGGTCCGATTGTGAAAAAGGGTGCCCCAGTCCAGTTCACGTAAATTTCGGTTCCGGTTCGATTATGCCTGAAAATAGTACGTCCCTCACGCGGAATTTGGTCCCAATCTCAATCCGTTCGAGGAAAAGAACTGGTCATTCCTGCGAGAGGGGTTTTCCCACGCCTGAATCCTTTTTGTCATGAAAAACCTGCGTAGTCGCCCAAACCGTGTAGGCGCGCGGTCAATTCCGTTCCTGGTGCCGATCCCGTCCTCGACCCTGATCGCAGTCCCGAATCCAATCTTGATTTTGATCCTGGTCCCGATCTTGACCCCAATCCCAATCCTAATCCTGGTCTCCATCCCGATCCTGATCCTGGTCTCAATCCCGATCTTCATCTTGATCCCGGTCTAAAATTCTTGATCCTGGACTCAGTTAGATCCTGATCCTGGTCCCAATCCCGATCCTGATCCTGGTCCAAATCTCGATCATGACGATTGCGTTGGTCGCACTGATGATGATAATGAAGATGTTCTGGGTCGGTGTACGGCTGGGCGCGCACGTGCGTGGGGTTCCGTCCGCTTGCCATGTGGCCTCGAGCGGCTGAGCGAGGCTTTCCCAGTTGTCGTGCAGGTGTGTGTGAGTGTCCACGTGGTGGCTTTTCCGGATATGCGCAGGTTGCAAGCGGCTGCGCGCCCGTGCGCGCGGCCTCCCCCTATACTTGCGCTGATTGCGCGCAGTCGCGTGGATCGGCGGCAGCTGCTGTGTGGTTCGATGGACAACCGCTCACACGGGCGCGTAGCCTCGCAACTCCTTGCGGGAGCGGGGAAATCCTGCATGCACGGGCTCGCAACCCCGTGCAACCGCGTGAATCGACAGGCAGCCACACAACCGCTCAGCTGCGCGCTCAAGCAAGGGGAGTGCCACGCCCACGGACACCCAGCCGAGCGGAGCCCACGGGCGCACAGCAGTGCACGCTCGTGCGTGTGGCACTCCCATGGGTGGTGTTGTGCGGCTGCGCGCTCATGGGCATTGTGCGGCTGTCCGTGCGCGTGACACTCCCCCTGCTTGCGCGCGGAGTTCAGTGGCTGCGCGGCTGGCCTGTCAATCCACGCGGCTGCACGGCGTTGTGCGCGTGGCATTTCCCCGCTCGTGCGTGGAGCTGTCCGACTGCGCGCTCGTGCGAGTGGCTGTTCATCGGTCCACGGGGTTGTGCGGCTGTCCGCCGATCCACGCGGCTGTATTGGGTTGCGCGTCCATGCACACAACATTTCCCCGCTTGCACGGGGAGTTAAGCGGATGCGCGCGCGTGTGCACGGCTGTCCGTCATTCCTCGCGGCTGCCCGCGGCGCTCTCCCACTTCGGCGCATAGCTGCGCGGCTGCGCGCCCGTGGGCGCGGCTGTCTCCAAGTATCTGCGTTGATGATGCGTTGTAGCGCGGTCATGCGCGCAGACCCCCGCGCTTGCATGCGATAGTTCGCAGCCGCACGCCCATGCGTGCGTCTGCCCGCTGATATGCGCAGCTGCACGTCCATGCGTGTGCCACCCCCCCCCCCCCCATCTTATCAACGAGTGTGTGCCTGTGCGCCTTGCTCCCTGCTGATCTGTGCGATTGTGCGCGTCTGCGCGCTCGTACGCCCGACTTCCCACTGGTCCGCGCAACTGTCTACGCGTGCGCGCCCGTGCGCCCGGCTTCCCGCTAGTCTGTGCAATTGTGCGTGTGGCCACAGTCGTGCACTCGACTTCCTGCTAGTTCATGCAACTATGCACTTGTGCGCGCTCGTGCGTCCATGCGTGTGTGCAACTGGCACCCGCTGGTCGTTCGGCTGTGCACGTGTGCATGCCCATGCGCCAGTGCGCTCATGTACTTGTATATACGCTCGTTCTTATGCGTGCATGTTGATGTGAGTGCATACTCAAGTGCTTCTCTCACCAACTCACCTCCTTCACTCTTGAGTGTTTCTCGATCGTTTCACCGATTCTTGCGCAACTTCCTGTCTTGATTGGTCACATCCTTTCACGTGCAAAAAGTACCTGCTCGCCAGTAAGTGCTCCTCCTCCTCTCTCGCTCCTCCAGCGTACAAAGGCTAGCACACCTTATATGCTAGCAAGTGCGCCAAACCCAAGTGTCCAGTTATTGGGCCCAGCTGGGCTCGAAAAGTTTCTCGGGCCCAACAAGGCGTGGGCCACAACACTTTGATGCCTTGAAACCTCGAAGGCTGTCGGGAGATTTGCAGTGCCCCAGTACGGAGGCTGCGCCGGAGCCTTTGGGCCCCGAAAAGTCACGTAGTCGCACCAAGCAGGCCATAGTGTCGGTTGTCGAGTAGTTTACAACGCCCTGGTACTGAGGTGGTGCCCAAGCCTAGGTTCGAGTGTGTTTTCAGTCCCAAAGGTCCAACCAGGCCCGACTGTTGGGAATTGGGAGATCAATACTGATCCTTCTTTTCCAAGCCTATTTTTTTGTTCAATACCCGCAGTCTGCCCGAATAAATGTCTTATAGCCCCGATAGTCGAAAGGCTTGATTAAATTTTGATTATTTCTCTCCGAGGTCCGCAAATCCGTACCGTTTGGCCGTTCGTCGGTCGTCACTATTTTCCCTGCTTTTTGACCATCCGTTAATCGTCCCTGGCCGCCGTTCCTTCACTTTACCCAAACACATATCGAAGGAGCCAGAATACCCTTTGTGTCTCTCGCTAGCCGTAGGGTATGACGTGTTTTTTTTTTCTCTTCTTTCCATCGCTCGCTTAACGCCTCCGAAGATTTTTTCTTATTGTATAATTTTATAATTTCCTTTTGTGTTGCGACTTATACGCACCCTCGTACGAGTACGGATTCGTACTCCTCTACTCATACACTTGGGCCTCGTACAAGGTTTTTTTTTTTTTTAATTTCGGTATTGTGTTTATGTTTTTTTCTCAAATTCGAATAAGAATTTGGAGATGATGCTCAACCAAATGTTGCCGTTTTTGTGTTGTTGCATCACATATATTTTGTTTTCATATTTTCTTATATATATATATATATATATATATATTTTTTCCGTATGCTGGCGTACAAGACGTACAGGTTCCTGTACAGATTCCGTACATATATATTACCAGTATGTTTCGTACGGAAAGACTCCATACGTGTACGTTATGCAACGTAGGTTTCCTCCAACCATTCAAAAAAATCATGTCTTAAGGAAAAACTCCACTGACTTAGCTTGACTGCCCTCATGTTTTTAATGTCGACGTCTTCCCATTTTAGTCGTGTCGCCGACGATCTCAAGGGCAATCGGTCCGAAGGCCCTTGTTCTTGGTTTCGTCCTTTGTCCAATGTTTTTCTCAAGGAAGTAAAGGGCAACGTAAGTGTCGAGCCGCCCGACATCAGCCCCCGCCCCATTTTCCACGTCTCCGCCGAGCCATCTCAGAATGGATCAAAGATAAGAGGATATTCCGAAAATTTGACACCTAATCTCCATTGAATCAACCCAAGATTTTTCCTCACCATTATCGGGTTCGTTGAATCCTTTTTCTCTCGTTCTTTTCTTTTGTTCCTCTTTTTCTTTACCAACTTCTGTTTGACTCCTAATCGGATTTTAGTCCTACGACGTTGCGTCCGGTGACGGTACTGACTTTGGGTTTGACTGACGACTATAGTCTTTTTCATTCTCTCATTAGCCTTTTGTCTCCTCTTTTTCCTTAACTTTATTGCCTCCAGAAACTTCCGTTTTCCCTTTCTCTTGCTCTTCCCACAACAATCTTTCACGCCTAAGACCTTCTCTCCTTTGGGTTTTCAAAGGTTTTCAAAGCTCTCCCCTTTTTCATAAGTCGACGATCTCAGGAGTTCTGTGGAGTGCACCAGACACTGGTTCCTTCCATCTAGCTCCATCTACCTCCTCAATCATGTAGGTTCCTCCTTCTAACCTCTTAACCACACGGAAAGGCTCCATCCATCGATTTGCCATCTTCCCGACCCATGTTCTCTCTAGAGACGAATCCTAGAGTAAGACTTAGCATCTTAGAGATATGCCCTTCTGTCTAGTACGCAGATTTTTATCCCATTTTTTCTTGTCTCTTTCCTTCTGAACTTTTAGTTTTTCTATAGCGTTTACTGTGTTTCCTTTTACTGTTTTTGCGATCTGTTTAATTCTAGCTTCTAAAAACTGTTCTCCAGTCGACATAGAGCCCCAATCAATCTTTGTCCATGATTTAATATGGAACTGAATGGGTAAAAGGCAATGTCTGTCAAACCATAAGGTGTCAGGTAGATAGTCGGTAGTCGTTCGACCGAAAATATTATTCGCCCAGACCGACCATCTTAAATATCTTGGTCAAACCTTTTATCTTGCTACACACTGCTTCGCCAGCGCACTAACTAGAGGTTGATGCTCCGTCTCTACCGGCACGTTCGTTTGCGAATGATAAGTAGTCGAGAAAGATACTCTAATTCTTGCCGCCTAGAGCAAGGTTAAAACTTCTCGAGCCATAAATTTAGACTAGTTATCCATGATAAATATTTCGCCGCATCCATATCGGAAGAAATAATAAAAATTCGTCGACAGGTTTCTCTGTCTTCTAATGTAGTGCCCGAGCTTCCATGAATCAAGTTAAGTCGTCCATGATATCTATAATATAGTTCATTCACCCTCTCCCTTAGGCATTTTGACTAAGTGTATGTGAACTTTATGTCCTATCGTCGTAGGGTAAGAGGGAATCATCGGTTCTTTATACTCGACCATCGCTGTCTTTTGACATTCCACACACGTTTCGAAGTAGAGTTCTGCGTTTTTATACAACCCGTCCCACCAGTATAAACTCCTAACCTTCTCAAAGGTTCCTTTCACTTCCCTATGACCTCCAACAATCCCGTTATGAAGTTCTTTGATTATGTTTTTCCGCTCCTTCTCATCACACACTATCCTCATCGACATTCCGTTCTTAGGCAATCTCTTAAATAGATGTTTGGTTTTGAGGCATTGTTGCGCCTCTTTCCTAAGCTTATCATCAACCCTCAGCTTCCTCTAGGAGATATAATCATATCTGACTGTACTTTCCAGTGTAGAGGTTTCCAGAAACGAAACAACGTCACTGGTGTTAGGTTGCATCTTAATGAACTCTATCTCCATTTGTAAGAATTTATTGATCCCACTGGGCGACTCCCAATCTCCTTTTTTTAATTTAATTTATGACAATTTATCAGCAACACTATTCTTAGCCCAAGATATGCGTTCAACTGTGTAGTCAAACATTCTTATATGAATGTGTCACCTCGGCACGGTGAGGTCTGCTAACGAGAAATCGTTTTGTAATACCACTGCTACCGATGTAGGGTTGATGCACGGAATAAACCTACGTTCGTGAATGTAATGCCTAAATAGAGTAAGGAAGTGTAATACACCCAAGACCTCCTTCTTGAAGTAAGAATAATTTCTCCCAATCGAATTTAATGTTTTACTTTCAAACCTTAGAAGTCTTTCTTTCACACTAAATTCTTTTGAGCTAAGACTCCTCCTACAGAAGCCGCCGCGCATCTATCTGAGATTACAAATGGTCTATCGACCTCATTTTCAAAGTAGGACACTCCTACTACCATAGACACGCTATCCGCAAGAGCAACGAAGCTTTGCAACAAGGAAAGCTAAGAAATCTAGGATGTGGAGCAAGCTCCATACGGAGTCCATGCGATGCAGCCTACATAATGTCATAAAGAAAAAGAAATGTTTGATATCCACATACTAACTAATAGTAGGAAAATAAAATGTAGCACGGTACAATCCTAAAGTCCTGGAGGCAATTGCATCAGAGCTGAAAATATAGCATTATGTCACAAGGTAATGTCATGTCGTTGTACCACTAAGAGTGGGATGGTCTCAGAGGGCGTGAATGCAGCCTAAGAATCGAAACTCCTAAGGGTAGTCACACACGAAGGTGGATAGGTCATCAGGCTCAAGGTGGGAGAGTGGTAGCGAAACAAAACCAATGACCCTAACAAATAGATCATCAAGGCGGGTAAAGCTCGTCAAAGGAGTGACACCGTACAGGGTCAACCATGAAACTGGGAACCTGGAATAGGGTGGAGATATGCCTAACTGAGGGGGGGGTGGAATAGGGGTCAACCATGCAATAGCCGACACTAGGGTGATGAGGACAGTGGGCGAGGGAAACATGTAGACAACTCACCGACTGAGGGGGGGAGCTAGATCTGGGAGCAGGGAAACCAAGATAACGCTACGTGAGAGCCCAACTCAAAGAGACCCAGCTAAGTGAGAATCATCATGCGACAGATGCAAGGGAATGTACAGGGTAGGTGGCGGCTTGAAGTAGTCACGTTCAAAGTAAGCTGAAACCGATAAGATGGTTGAAGTCGAGAAGGTGACTAAAGCCGTCGTGGTGGTCAATGACGTCGATGAAGTAGGAGTCGAGTCGATGTCGAAGCAGGGCCGCAAAACGCAGACATCCTGAAGAAGCTGATGATGGAGTACCTGAAGGTGTGAGTCAGTAGGAAGATAGTAGGTGATCAGAGTGTCAGTCGTCGAGACGCCGAAGACGTCGATGAGTTTGTTGTGGATGCGCGGATGCATCGGTCAACTGCTGAAGAACGGCCTCAGAGGGAGCGGGCTCATCCTCAGAAATGTCCTCAGCCGGAGGAGGAGAAAAATGGCCAGTCGACTGAGTAGGAGCAAATGTCTCAGCACGACGAGCACGATCATATGCACACACCAACATTCGGGCGTGCTGCAAGTGCTCGAGGGGCTCCCAAGTAGCCTCCTCATCAACATAACCCTTCCAACGCATAAGTTACTCGATGTGTGGAGGGGTGTCGTCGGTAACTTGGCGAGATACAATGTCGGAAACGACGAACTCCTCGTGACCATCCACCATGATAGGTGGAGGGCGTTGTCGGCACGAATACCCTGACAAGGGTATGCGCCCTGGTTTTTGCAAATGACAGAAAGTAAGTTTGGATTAAAATAGACCGTGCGAGGCACGACCTCGTCTGTGACTTACCTTGGCTAAGATAGAGGATACAAGGGCGCGCAGTCTTAAGGCACGCGTGTGATTTTCTCTTTGGTTTGGTCTGACTCTTTGGTTATTAACGATCGGGATGGTATGCTGCATAGCGTACATGGTAACCATGACGTAGTTTGAATAAGCCTGCGCGGGTGTTCATTGGTTGCACGCTTGGTTGTGGGTGGGAGTGAGGTCCAGACCGCTTGTTTGACCACTGAGCGTTTTGCGGCACCATTTTATATAGGGTTCCGCGCGCACTGGTCTCAGGCTTGGGCTTAGTCCTATAGGTTACGGCACTGGACTGTTGCTGCGAGGGTACGACGATCGAGGCCAGCAGGCGGGAGCATGGGGGTGGTGCGGCATTGAGGGAGCTGAAGGGTTGAGGGTCCTGCTGGACTATCCCCTTTGGTTTTTCGTGGGAAGGCCGACCACGGGCGCGCATGGTAGGACTAGGGGGGAGGGATGCTGTTAGGTCCCGCCCCCTCTCCTTTTAATTCTGTTTTTTTTTTTATATATACTTTGTCTCATTTGGGGCCGGCCAAATTCCAACTGGGGCCCGAAGCGAATGTTGAATGGCAATCTGTTTGCCGGATGAAGGCACAAACCGGCAGAGAGGTATCGGGCCGCCAAATAAGCTGAACCTTCCGAAGTCTTCCCGATATGCCTGGGCAGCCAAGCTTGGGTCGACCCACCCGGCTTTGACCTTCCGTGGCTACCAATCGGTGTTCTATGACGGCCTACGGTCATACGGTATTTGGGCCAGTACTTAGCCTAGCGGCGCGGGAGAGAGGGGGACGGCAGGATGAAAGACCAGCTGTGAAGGAGAGACGTGTGAGCTGAGAGGACCGAGCCACAGTGACCGCTGGGCATGACACTAGCGGCAATGGGCAAGGCATGGCTTAGGAGCCAAAGAGTAGCATAACGGGTTGTCTTCGTGACTAAGCCAAAGTTAACCCTGTGGGGGTAATCCGTCGTAGCCACATCTGTGCTCAAGCCTCCAACAGGGGAGGTACCGGCCAACGGTTAGCCGGCAGCATCAGGGTCAAGTATCTTTGAAGGCCAGGGAAACTGCAGTTATACTGCTGCGGGGCCTCTGTTGGGCCGCGGAGTGAGGGAGCGGAGGATAGGAGCTGCCTAAGGGGTCGACTCCTCAGAAACTCTGTAGACGTTGAGGTCGTCAGGGGAACGCTACGACAAGCACTAAGCCAGGAGAAAGGCTGGCGCAGACGGATTTGAGAGAAAAAAGATAGTGGGATTGCTGCGGCTGGTCGTTGCACACAGAGGGAAGGAGAACGGGTTGGACTCCCGTCGGTACGAAGTGTGGGAAGGCAACGAGGAAGGGATCTAGACGCGATGGTATGCCAGGTACATTCGGAAGGGGAGGGATAGAGATGGCGAGACAGTGAGCCAGCGCGCAGTGGAAAACGGAGAGCGCCCACGATACTCCATGGATTTAGGTAAGTAAAAGAGCTAGGTGGGTTTTTTTTGATAAGGCGAAACAATAGTAAAGTCAGATTAGCGGGAAGGTTAGTAGAGATGGAGATATGAATGAAAACGGGTGCGCGGTGACGTCGAGAGCACGGATATGACGAAGTTGAGAAATGTAATAGCGCGCCCGTTCCTCGATGGAATCAGGCGTGAAAAGACATGTTATAGGGGTTTCTGAATAGGGCGAATCTATTGATGGGGTTAGATTTGGACAGGGGTTAGCGAATTAGGTGTTGGAGTGAAAAGGTGGTGCGCGAAGGCTATGGAGGAAGGAGGGATGACGGGAGAAGAGAATCATGATGTCGCCCGATCCGTGATGGAATCGAGCGCGGGAAGGGACTGAATATGGGTTTTTGGATGTTGTGAATGCGATGGTAGAGTTAATTTCGGGGGTTTGTGTTTAGTTCTGTATCGAGCTTTTGGTAAGCTGCCCCTGACGGGAAGCAACTTGAAGAAGGGAATATACCTTCCCACATTCTTAGTTGAAGATTCGTTTTGGTGTTTCGTGTACTAACAGCGAGAGTGCTAAAAAGGGGTCATGGACCTGCTGTCTGTACGACAGGGTCAAAGAGAAATGAATACTTCCACGGTCGGGCAGACTTCGAGTGTCGATTAGGCTGGTGATGGGAGAGGCATAACGACTACTAGGAAAGTCAAGACTTACCCTTGGATCTTGCCAGTGCGATTGCCAACGGACTGCCGACGAGTGAAGTAGCCCTCCCTCTATCTTTCTGAGTTATGCTGATGCAACGGGTTCGTCCTGATTGCGGTATATAGAAGCTTTTTCCGATTGTGGCAGGCATCACGGTCGGCGTCAGTCCAGTAAGGGATGAATTTCTACCTAAGTGCAGGAATAAGAGTTGAGTTTAGATGCAGAGATAAGTCGGGTGTGTTTGGAGTAAGAGGGATGGCGAGAACAATTTGGGAGGCAAACTCAAATAGCAGTTGTGTTGGCGCTTCTATCCTATATAGCAGATGAGTGAGCAATCGGTTGTCGGCTGGGCCATGCTGCAGAAAGGCTAGAGAGTAAGCTACTATCAAGCGAGCCAGCAGGCAGGCTGCTTGCCCCCAAGGGAGAGGTAGGGCCAACTCGTCAGATAAAACCACAGTAGACCGATTACAGATCTGTTTACTGGCCGGCAGGTTCTGCTCCTTTCAGCTTAGGCAGTAACAGGCCAGGCACGAAGGCGAAGGTTTTATGTATGAACCTGTGTGCAGGCTATGAGGCAGGGAAAAGTGGCTACGGACGAGCAGTGAGACTTGTTGAAGCTTAATATAGCTGACGTTTAAGTATTTTCGGCCATTGCACAGCCAGCCGGGTCACGCTATGTTTTGATCCACAGGTCTGCGTACTTGTTTGCTGACGACGCGCAGTTTGTCCGGCTGAATGGAGTGACTGAAGGCGTTACTCAGGCTATTGTATGGAGTGACAAGGTATAGGAAGTAGAAGGAAAGACCTACCTGCTTTTTTTTTTTGTCGTGTGCTGCCGCTCTCATTAGCAACCGTGAAGAGGGGGAGCTGCAGCAGGGTGCAGTTCGTACCAGTCGCTGTGCCTCACTAAAATACAGCGCAACAGTGCGTTGAGTTTTGCATCGTATGTTGTGGCGGCACCTTGCAGTTGCATATAAAGTGCTACGTATGTGGGGTTTTACTGAGGTTCTGTGGGTTTATTTGAGTTTCAGGCTGCTATACAAGTGGCGATTGGTCTAAGGAGGAGTGATTGAACTACGAGGGAGGCCTAGGCTTGGGGAAAGGGGGGGGAGTTTTTTTTTTTTTTTTTTTTTTTTTTTTTTTTTTTTTTGGGGGGGGGTTTTTTTTTTTTTTTTTTTTTTTTTTTTTTTTTTTTTTAAGGGGGGAGTTGACGCTGCGAACTGAAGGTTCATAAGGAGGGGCTACTTTGGCCGTTTGACTTCGTTGACCAAGCTGTTACATTGACCGCCATTGTAGGGCCCTCAGGCACATCAAGGAACCAAGGCCCTCTTACGCGATTCTGAGTGCATCCCTCTTGGATCTGAGAGTCTCAAATTTATCTCCTTCTGACTTTCTTATTCTAAGTCTAGTCTATTTGGTTACGAGGGGAAGGCGGAAGGCGGGATTGCAACCCGTAGGACCGCAGCAAGGCCTACGTGGGAGGTTACCCCACCGATTGTGGGAGCTTTGCCGGAACTCAGGCGGAGTTCTGGAGGCAGGGAACTGAGAGGTAACCACCTATCTCCCTCTATAAACCCAGATTATAGCCCCTATTTGTACTACCCATTGCATGTTTGACTGAGTAAATGGTGTGCAACCCTACTTTGGCCTGTTGTTTGACTTTCAGGACACGAATCAGATGAAGTAAAGGAATGCATGCAAATCTCAGTTTCAGTTTTGTTGATTGATTGAAAGCAGATTGTAAAAAGAGACTGCATCTGGGAAAGGGCAGGATGGGGAGCAGTTCTGCGTGAGGTTTGACTGGGTTATCAAGGCTGGGAGGTCCCCATAAGTTTGGGGAGACCCAGTACTTTGTTTATGTTAAATTGTGAGGAGCGTCAGACCATTCTATAAGTTTAGGTGGTCTGATTGCTCTGGAGGCTGGGAAGTCCCCATAAGTTTGGGGAGACCTAGTGTTCTGGAATTGACTTGAGAACCAGACCATTCTATAAGTTTAGGTGATCTGGTTGCTCTGACTTACGAGGGCTAATTGTGATTGACCTTTTCAGGGACCAAGTGCATTTTGTAAGTTCAGGTGTTTTGGTTGTCTTGTTTATTTTGGGTTTTCCTCTGTTTATTTGGTTCTGAACGAGGAGGTCTGAGTCATTCTATAAGTTTAGGTGGCTCAGCCTCTTCCTGGTTTATTCTGGGGAAATGAACTTAACAGAGGGCAGACCATTCTATAAGTTTAGGTGGTCTAGCCCAATGCCACGCACAGATTGGATCAGAGAGGAACGAACCAGGCAGAGAGCCAGATTGTTCTGTAAATTCAAGTGGTCTGACTCAAAGCCTCGCACATGCTGGAACCCAAAGGTTATAATTTGGCTATATTCTACTATTATTTTATTTAAGAACAAGTTAGTCAAACTATTCTGTAAGTTTAGGTAGTCTGAGTATAACTTATCATAACCTAAAGAGAGTATAATTAAGAGTATAACTGATGGTAAGATGGGGCAGGCTGAGCTTAAGTTACTTCAGTCCTATGCAGCCTTAGAAGACAAAGGGAAGACAGATATATATAAACTTGGATATTTTAAACAGTCCAGGGCGACTAGAATGGTATAATCATAGGCCCAAAGAAGAGAGAAGTAGTTGTGCTCTCTGTTTAGTGTATATTCGTTGGCTAAGTTTGACTCATTCCATAAGTTTGGGTGGCCTGACTTTATGCCTGGCTAAGTAAGACACATTCCATAAGTTTGGGTGTCCTGACCTTATGCCTTATGTAAGCTGGGTATAACGGGTTAAATCATTGAAAGATCATGAACTATTGTTTGTTCAGATAAACTTGGGATGGTGAGAGTACTTACCTTTGTGGTTTGGCTTGCATGTGGCTGAATGAGAGGACTATCTGGTCTAAGTTTCAGTTTGATAGGTAATTGCTTTAGTTGCGCCCCACATGCTAGAGCCGTAGGAGTTAGTTTCAATTCCTGCATTTTATGAGCTAAGCTCATTTTTACTTAGGTCGATTTCTGCATTTTCTGGGATCTTTTATTTTAGTCAAACTTTGTCTTTTTAAGGGTCCAACTCTTTTTGACTTTTTGGCTTAGTAAAAATATGGTAAACCTCTTTGTCTAAAGGGAGTGTTGCCCAATTTTTTTTTTAATTCAGGGAGTTAGATAAAATTAGACCTTCAAAAGTTAAAATCATTTCTGATTATAAACTTAGCTTTGTATAAATCTTGAAATAACACTTTCTCTACGGGAAGTGTTGCCGAAATTTTTACAAATCTAGGAAGTTAGTTAAAATTTATTTTGGTTGAATTCAGATTTTATGTTTGAGTTCATGTCTATCTTAGTATAAATCTGGGAAGTCTACCTTTCTAGAGGAAGTGTTGCCCAAAGTTTTACTAATTCAGGGAGTTGGACAAATTTTTGACTTTCTAGAAATAAAAGTTTGATTTTTGAGCTAGTATAAATTCTGCGAGGGCATTTTTCCTACGGGAAGCGCTACCAAAATTTTCTTAGTTTAGAGGAGTTATATTATATTTTGACAGGTGACAATTTTGAAAAATCCGCTCTGTATAGAGAAGATTCTGCCAGGGTCTACCTTTCTTTTAACATTTGCTTTGAGGTAGGCTGAGGCCTAGTTAATTAGGACGATTTAAGTAAGATCGTGATATGGGGGTTATTCTCCATGAACTTATAAATTTAGCCTGGGGATTGACCTGTCATGTGTTACAGGTCCTCTTGATCGATTGATTCAAGATCTGACGAGATTCAGCTTGATCCTACAAGGATAACATTTTGTTGTCACTGATAACAGGTCGGTCGCCGATTCATCGGTTTACGACTCAACCCCAATTCACCCTCAATACTCAAACTAAAAAGGCTTTAACCATGGTGATTTTTGTTGTTTTACTAAGGTGAAAACCCAGACTTTTATTGAATGGCCAATTAACAAAGGTGCTGAGTATTTAATTATGGTTGGTTGGACAGGATGTTGGGGCTTGCATGACTAAAAGCAAGGGGTATGAGTGTAGACGTTGGTTGGAGTGGACTCCGTGTAGTGTGTGGACATTTGTTTGACTCTTTGATGTGATTGCAGGTATGTATGGTGGTTCGGATTTGGATTGACCTGCCTGCGATCACACATATATATATATATATATATATGGCTGTGAGGAGTCTCACTGTGATCGTGAGAAGTGATCGTCACATGCTTATTCCTCTTCATATATACATATATATATGTGTGTACCTATGCCGAGTGTTCGCGTGGTCTGAGGGGCCTGCGCATTTAGGGCTTAATTGGGGGGGGAGGTTGAAACTGAGAAAGAAAAGAGAACCCCTTTATTTTGTTGAATGATTCTTAAAGAATTCTTAGTTGGACGTTGGTCCTGGGCCGGGATTCAATGTCCTTGTCCAGGACATCCCAAGCCCTAGACTCTACATGGAAGGGATTACCCATCGGACAAAGCCTATTTGCGTTGCCTGTCGAGACACTCAGGTCAATGGTCAGAGGTCTAGCGGCGGCCGCACGGCTATTCCTTCAGCCGTGGAATATCGTGAGGGATTAGACCATCACGATACTTTGAGTCTGACACTTGAGTGTTGTAAGCGGTATTCGGATCCACGAGGGACAACTTGATTATGAACACTACATAGTACGCCATCATTGCAACTGCTTGCGCACGCATGCATTGCGAGTTGGTATGCGTAGGCTCTGCGTCCACGCGGTTTTATACGAAGTCTCGCTCACAATGCCTATCTGATTTCCGCATCGGAAAGTTATGGGATAGCTACTAAGGGACTATGAGTGTTGTCGCGTTGTGGGTTTTGTGTCGTTATGTATATGTATATGTATGTGTACGTGTCTGTATGTGTTTATTTTTATGTTCTTTATAGTGGTGTGCGCGTGGCGTGTGGGATGCGTCCTAGTTGACCGGCGACGAGTCGCGTTTGGGACCTCAGCCCCCCAAGATGCCGGTCCGCGCGCGGGTTCGATAGAGGCGTAATACCGCGCGTACCCCCTATGCTACAACGAACGAGAAACGCCATTGGCTGGTCCACCTCTACGATTGCAACTGACAAACTTTCGTACTGTGGACTGGTAGCTCGGCGGGGATACGCCCACCGAAGGGGGGTGACAACTTCCGTAAGGTGGAGGCAAGTCGTGCCTCGCGTAGGCCCTATCCTGTCGTAGGGGTTCGCGAGAGGTATCGCTGGCGCACTCGGCCGGAGCGGCTTGCGGAAGCTCCATATGCATTTGCGACGAGGATTAAAGACCAACTCCTGTGTGACGCGACCGGGAGGGTCCCGCGCTGCCTTGTGCGGTGCCGGACCGATGCGCTTGACAACGCTCATAAGGACATCCGGCGAAGTGCTCAGACGGTTTGCGATAAGGACACCGTAAGGAGACGTGGTAAACATCGTGTACACGAGCCTATCGAAGGTAATCAGGTAGCTTCACAAGGAAGCTGGCCGGACTAGCGGCAGTATCAGAATCGACGACCTGAAGGATGCGACATAAACCAAAGAAACGACGCCGGAACTTGCGAAACGTATCTGCCTCGAGCTGCAAGTGGTGTGCGTCGACGAGCACATCGTCACCGACTTTGAACGGATGATCCATTCGTTATCGGTTTGCTCGTGCGGTCATGCACCCAAACACTCGTTGTCCTACGCTTGACGACTGGATCGCCCACATGGTGGCGATTACGCCTTCTGATGGATGGCTGCCCATCCATAGCTCCAGGGTCACCCAGCAGGTAGGCCTCGGCCTCTCGGCCCCCTGTCTCGAAGTCCATGCCCGCGACCCTGAATCTTCTTATTCCTCCTACGCCGCGACCCTATACCTGACGCACTCCTCTTTTTAGCCTACTTAGGCCCTGCGGTCCTGTCGGGAACCGCAGACGACAGGTCTAGTTTCAGTTTTTCCACGACCACGTACCCCTGCGGCCCTGTCGGGAACCGTGGACGACAGGTCGTACCGCCGATTCCCGCTATCTCAATCAGACGTTAACGACGTCATGCGTCAAAGGTTTATTTGGAATTACTAGACAAACCTGGCTGGAAGTTCTTCAAAGGTATGAAAAGCAAGTCTCTCAGTTATAGGGTTGGTCTGAATAACTTTCGCAACGTCAATCTCATCATGTTCCTCAAATCCAACGAAAAGAGTCGGACAACGTCTAACCTTGAAAAACTCAGTCAGAAACCCCCACTCGGGTTTCTGTCCCGACACCGGTATCTGGGCGACAGCACATGCGGCAGTGGCCGAAGCGGCAGGGGTGGCTGGAGCAGCGGGGGCCAATGAATGTACCGCAGCAGACAGTATAGTCTGAGCGGCAACAACACTCACTACTGCTGAGGGGGAGTGCTGGACCTTGCCCGCGGAGGAGGACGAACCACCACGTCTCCGTTCCTGGAGTCGTGGAGAGTCGGACTTTGAGCCGGTAGGGGATGGGGTTTGAAAGCGGAGGGGAGAGCGATGAGGAAAACCCTTGAGGCGGTGAACTTCAAGAGCGAGTGCATTGACTTGCCTTTCCAGGGGTGCAAGCGCACCGAGTCGCGCTTGCACACGTGCAAGGAGAGACGTAAGAACAGTGCGAAGGTTCGTGGGGTCCGCCGAGTGCTGACCCTGGACCGTCCGGTGGGTGAGGGTCTGAGAGACAGAGGGCGCCACGAGGATCTCCTTAGCTATAGCCCCGTCCGTGGGTAGTAGGCGCATGGGGGTAGACATGGCGGG
Source organism: Chara braunii (assembly GCA_003427395.1). Lineage (NCBI taxonomy): Eukaryota > Viridiplantae > Streptophyta > Charophyceae > Charales > Characeae > Chara > Chara braunii. Next base: position 1,101,376 of record BFEA01000270.1, read on the forward strand.
AGGTGGAGAAAAAAGTGGGGAAGGAGATGGGTTATGGCGTAGGGATAGGGAAACACTGGTGAGAGGGAGGGGACCGCGAGAGTGGAGTGGGTAATCGTGAGTCGGCTCACTCCGTGACCAGCGGGTCGCGCGTGAGATGGTGGCGCGAATCCGCTCGAAGGGAGAGGAGCCGTTCGGATCCAGGGTGCCCGACGGGAGGAAGTGGGAGAGAGGGGGGGTAGGAGAACCCTAAACCCCAGAAAAACCCTAAAAAAACCCTAACCGGGGTTTAGGTGGTTAGGATTGGGTAGCGGCGAGCTAATAAAGAAAAGAAGATAGTAAACCATAGAGGGGGGATAAAATAAAATAAACAGTGAAATTTTGAGATAAAAATAATTAAAAAAAAAAATAAACAAAATGTGAAGAGAGAAGTTATATTTATGTTTTTGCAATTTTTGGCAACATTTCCCTATCACCCAAGGGGTCAAGAATATGCCAAGAGGAAGGAGAGACCAAGATGAGCACACTAAAGTTCAAAATGTCGCAAATTATAAATTTCAGAAAAATAAATAAATAAATAAATAAATAAATAAATAAATAAGTAGATGAGGAGGTGAAGAGAAATTAAGTGTTGGATTTTTCAAAAATTTCGACTGCGGGAAATGGAGATGGGGGAGAGAGAAAAAGAGTGAAGTGGGAGATGGGGGAAATGATGGGGTTGTAGTTAGGGGAGAGAAGGGGTTAGAGGACGGTGAGAGAATGAGAGAGATAGGGATGGGAAAGGTGAGGAGGGGTAGAAGAGATCGATAGAAGATGGTGAGGGGAGAGGGGAGGAGAGAAAAAGGGTTGTGGATGGGTAAAGAGGGAGGTAGGAGGAGGGAGTAGTGGTAGGGTTAGAAAGGACGACTAGATGATGGGGGGGGAGAGAAAAGGGGTTGGGGGAGAGTAGGTTAGTGGATAGGATGGTGATACCAAACTCTTGGGTGGCCAAGAGCAGAGCACTACCAAGATGCACAGGATCTTGGCCTTCAAGAGGCTGCTGGCCTGATGTCACTGCAACAAAAAAAATCTGGGGTGGGTTGACATCTTGATCAGCCACCCAGATGTCACTGTAGAGCAGCCCCCTAGCTAGGGGGGTCTTCAAGATCCGAAGTAAGATGCCACGTGGCACCGCAGATAGCCACCAGGTACCAGCCACGTGCGTAGGCGGCGATACCCATGACCACCCGGGGGTGGGGGCAAATAGTTGTCTTGTCGCACGCTGCTCGCCGTTCGTCGATCGGGGGGGGGGGGGGGGGGGGGGGGGGGGGGGTAAATAGCTACCGTGACACTTCTTCAACAGCAGCGAGCCACGGTGTCGACCGGTAGAAGGGGTCTGCCGACACGTCGTCCGAACCCTTTACCTCGTGCCGGGTCTGTCACCCACGGGAGGGTTGGTCGGGGATATCGTAACCTGCACAAACCACGTTAGTTCGCATCCACACAAACATAGACCGTGACAGACCCAAGACAAATGCGCGAGCTGTACACAAGTCACCGTCCTGGCAGGAATAAAACAATCGTTTCCATTCAATCCAAAATTATAGGGTTCACAACACTGCTTCCGGCCTGAGGCGTGAGGTTCGTCCCTAAGTCTGGGAAGCCGGTCCAAGTGCCGATTGATCTAGTCAACAGTCTGGGTCTAATTCTCCTCTCAATCGGATGCCGCCGATACCGTGCCCGACGATCCCAAGGAACCGTGCTCGAACTCTCCGTATCTAAGGTCATGTCTCGTGCCCAATGGGGCCAAAGCTCGAGGTCCACCTTGACCATTCCTTCTTGCTATGCAGCCGTTACTTGTCGTGGAGATCTGCGATGAACTGTAGCTCCTCCAAGTCCCTGCCCCGGACCAGACCCTAGTACGCAACCCCTCTCAAAGATCCAATCCCACGTGTTTTCCTCATTGGGTGATCCAACCCACAAAGTGTCCCTTCAGAAGGTCCGGTCCAGATAAGCCCGGTTCGCAAAGTACCTCTTCGGAAGGCCCTCTTCACAAAGTACCTCTTCGGAAAACCTGCTTCACGTAGTACCTCTTCGGAACGCCCGGTTCAGAAAGTATCTCTTGGGAATGCCCGGTTCACAAAGTACCTCTTCGGATAGCCCGCTTCACAAAGTACCTCTTCGGGTAGCCCGCTTCACAAAGTACCTCTTCGGAAAGCCCGCTTCACAAAGTGTCTCTTGGGAAAGCCCGGTTCGCAGAGTACCTCCTCGGAAAGCCCAGTTCACGAAGCAGTGTCTTCTTTACCGAGCCCTTGTCCCCCTTCGATGTGCCTTTGTATCCTTTCGATCCGCCTTCGTATCCCTTCGAAGTGCCTTTGTATCCCTTCGTTGTGCTCGTGTCCCTTCTCAATTGACCCCGTCCGCTGTAGCTGTGTCCGTGTACCCGTCCAGTCTGTCCTTACATATTCCCGTCGATGCGTCTCCACGTGCCCCTTCGATGTTTCCTTGTGCGCCCCTTCGGTGTGCTCTTCGATGCGCCCTGTTAGAGTGCGCCCTTAGTGCCCCGTCAGCGTGCCCTTTGATGTGCCCCTTTGGAGTGCGCCCTTCGTGCCCGGGGTGGCTGTGCGAGGCTGCGCGCTTGTGCGCCCGTGCGCGCGGATGTGTGCGGGGGACCGCGCGAGGCTGCGCGTTTGTGCGCCCGTGAGCGCGGATGTGCGCGGGGGGGCGCGTGAGGCTGCGCGCCCGTGCGCCCATGCGCGCTGATGTGCGCGAGAGGCCGCGCAAGGCTGTGCGCCCGTGCGCCCGTGAACGCTGATGTGCACGGGGGGCCACGTCACCATGTGAGGCTGCGGGCCCGTGCGCCCGTGAGTGCTGATGTGCGCGGGGGCTGCGTAAGGCTGCGCGCCGATGTGCGCGGGGCCGCGCGAGGCTGTGCGCCCGTGCGAGCCGATGTGCGTGGGGGGCCTCGCGAGGCTGCGCGCCTGTGCGCCCGTAAGCGCTGATGTGCGTGGGGACCGCGTGAGGGTGCGCACTGATGTGCGCGGGGGGCCACGTGAGGCTGTGCGCCCGTGCGCGCCGATGTGCGTGGGGGGCGGCGTGAGGCTGTGCGCCCGTGCGCGCCGGTGCGTGGTGCACGCACGCGCGTGCGCCCATGTGATCACCGGTGCGCGGTGCCGCGCACGTGGTGCGCCCGTGCGCCTATCGGTGAGTGGTGCCGCACACGTGCGTGCGCCTGTGTGCTCCTTACCTCACACGCCCGTCTCCCTGGTCGCTCCCCCTCTTTCGTTCCTCCGTGCGTGTTGAAGTATGTCCGTTCTTCGTGCGCCCTCCACTCGTGCATGCCAGAAGTTACCCCCTCCTGGACCCGGTTCAGATTTTATACTTTGTCAGACCCTTTTTGAAGTGTGCCTCAACTCTTGTGTGCTCTGGGGCTACCGACAAGTTGCAGCGCCCCGGTACCGGACCTGTGCCCGAGCCGGTTTAGGCCCTCTTAGGGTTTTCAGCGAGAGGGGACTTTTTGTTGGGAACCAGGCCTTTTGCAGTGCCCTAGTACCGCTGCTCTTTCCGAACCTGCCCCGGACCTATTTGGGTCTAAGTGGTCCCCACCCACCAGCAGTACCGGACCTTTGGGAAAAATTATGCAGGCCCCACCCGAAACTCAAAGCCGAAAGGCCCCTTTTTCCTTGGTGCCAAGGATCCCCGAAATGGGAAGGTATCATAGTCATCAGCGCACGGTCCTCCTTGAATTTTACCACCCGCAATAACTTCGAAGAACGCCGCCGCTTGGAAAGCCTGAAGCCTTGTGTCAAGTGCCCGACGTCCCTTTTCCTCTGGCTCTTTGCCGACCCTTGACGCATTTCCGATTCCTCACTGTCGTGTCCTTCTTCGCGAGCCCTCGGCGTCTCACTCTCCACCGTAGTCTTCTCATGGCCTCTCAGCGGCTTACGATCACATCCCTCACATGAGAATATTCTCCCAACGCTCGAGCTCCACTCGGTCCGAACGCCGCGGCCCGATTTTCGTGGCGTTGACCCACCGTTGCATTATTCCGTGACCCGTAATAGCCCTGTCAGATAAAACAAGTAGATAGAGTCCTCGTTGGGCGCCTTTATTAAGGAAGTAAAGGGCGGCCAAAGGCAGGAGCCGCCCGACAGCAGCCCCCCCCTCATTCTCGACGTCCCCGGCGAGCCACCGAATTTGAGATCGTCTGATCAATATCGAGGAGGAAGAAATTAGTCGGCCGACACCTAATCCGTACCTGATCAACCCCCAAAAACGCATTCCTCTCATGATATATTTTTTTTCTTTTCCTTTTTCTACCTCTCTTCCCACCTTCGGTTTTTCTTGCTTTTCGCTTTTTATCCCTGGCTTTTCTCTCAACCACTCCCGCGTTGCCAGGCTCCAGCGGGCTTTGGTTTTGTCTCGCCACTTGAGGAAGTAGGGTCTACCCTCGCTTCTACGCTTTCTGGTCGACTTTATCGTTTTAATAAATGGTAGACCGCCTCCTCCTTTCAATGTCAGGTTTTTGAACCTTTTAGGTTTATCATCCTCGTTCTCGAGCGCCTTCGTCCTCCTCCCATCTCGTCTCCATCCACTCCATGAGAGCATCAAGGGAGTACAGAAAGGCTTCGTAGAAAAAGCCCCGCGTGACAGGCTTAGACGGATCCATATCCCCACCAAGGAGTGTAGTCCCCCCTTTATACCACCACAGAGGCCGAACACAAAGGGGCAACTAGTTATGAAAACGTCGTAAACTAATTGGCTGAAGCTAGAGCAGCAACACCAGCCACAGTATGCACGAGCACATGCAGAGACAAGGGTCAACAGCAAGAGGGAAAGAAGACCCAAGTCTAGTTTCCAATCTCGCGTCTCAGCCACAATTCCCGAACCTGCTACCCAATTTTCAGTCCCGACCAAGTCCTTGTCCTCGAATCTCCTCACATCCACAGTGGGTTTCACCGCTTCCAATCTCTCCTCAAGTCCTGACATTTTCATAATTTTCATCCACATGTTTTGCGGACTGTCGGCATCCGCAATAAATTTCACTTCCATCATGGTCCTTTCTTCACCTTCTTGGTCAAACGCGAGTGGGTTATCAGTCTGCTAACTCCCCAAACACTCCTCAACGAATTCACCCCCAATACTCATCTCATCGCACTTACTTATTAACTTGCATTGATCCATTCCGGAGCCCTCAATATTTTTCGTAGTTGCCAGATTACGGCTCACTGTTGTTTTGAGAGAGAGTTCTCAACATCGTTTTCAAACGTATCGACGACCTCAAACAGTTGGGTAAGCCCATAGTCGACATCCGGTTCGGAGACCTCAAAGACTTGAGCTAAGTGATAATCGTCATCATGTTCGATGGTCCCAAACAGTTGTGCCAGCTCATAGCTGACGTCCGACTCGACGGTCTCAAAAAAATGAGCCAGCTTGTAGCCGACATCCGGATCAACAGACTCAAATGGCTCGACAAGCTCACAACTCATGTCCAGATCGGGGGTCTCAAACAGTTGAGCTAACTCATAGCTGACGTCTGGCTCGACGGTCTCAAAAAGTTGAGCCAAGCCGTAACTGATATCTGACTCAACAAACTTAAACGTTGGGGCAACCTCATAGCTTGTGTCAGAACCGCCTGCCCCCTTGCTATGAGTATCGCCAGTCTTTTTCAAGCCTCCGCATTCCTCAATCATTGGTATCACTTTCAGTATCGCGGTTCGATTTACCCATGTATCCTAAATAACCCTCGGTCCCTCACCCCTCGACGAGACTTTAATATCAAGGCTAGTATTATCGACTTCATTTTCATCTGATTCCTCACTCACTTTCTTAGCACACACTAGAGCTGCATCAGAATTCTCCTCGCAACTCTCGAACCGAAACCCCAACCGTCAAACTATCATTCGGGTCCGGGTCCTCCTCAAACCGGACACTTGATACCCAGAACTCTCCCTGCTCTGGCTCTTCCTCCTCATTCTCCTTTGTATACCGGTTCTCCTCAAACCTGATACTCGACATCCAAATTTCTCCTTGAATCACCTTCTACGTTGTTCCCGCTTTAATGTCAGTATTCATCTTCGTAGAAGGTCTGCATGATATATCTTTCTCGTCATTTACACATTTGATCTTTCCCCACTCATTCAGCTCGTCAGTTTTCTCAGACCCTTTTCCTGGTTTGTCATGAGGCTCTTGTTGTAAAAGAGTCTTCAACGATTCCGCGCTCCTCCGAGGTGAGACATTCTTCATTCTCTTCATCCTTTCTGGTTCAGCCTCCTCGAGCGCTTCCCGTTCTTTCTCATTTGATCTTCTTCGATCTTCTTCTTCTCTACATCTTCAACGCTGATCTCGAGCGTCTCCCTACTTACCGCCATTCTTCTTCCAGTCACCGCGGCTTCCTCCTTTCCATTCTCCACTATCTCTGCGTACTTCACTTTTATTAGGTGATCTGAACTTTCTTCCATCCTCAGCACTGAATTGTTTTTGTAAATGACTTTTAGGCACTCCTTTCCCCAATTTCTCCAATACACCAAGTATATAAGATGTGGCATCTGATCCTTCAGTCTGCAAAGCCAATGCCTTTATCTGAGCGAACGACAACCTTTTAGCGGGCATGTTTCTGACAACAAACTATCTTCTCTCAATAGGTAGAGTACCTATGAAAATAGCACATCGTTCTAACTCACCGATAAACCCCCTTTCCATCAAGAGTTCAGATGCCTCCTCAAAACGTCTTACAAATGTCACTAATGTCTCTCCTTCCTCTCTCTTTATCTCCTTTAATCCTCGATTGAGCACACGATATCGTCGCAAGCAAAAACCCAAGACAATCGCTCTCTGAAAGTTCTCCACGTCGCATCTTCGGGTATAACGGCACACACATCTTTGTTTGGTTTTAGATCCGTGTGATTAATGAATCCAAATATCGCTTCTCTCTCAGTCAATCTTGCTCTCGAGGCGTAAACCTCCATGTCATTCATGAATTTTGTTACCCGATGTGCAGTGAAATAACGAGTCTGGCTGAAATCCGGTGGTTGGTAGGACAAAGGACCGTATAACTGTCTATATCCCATAGAATATGGACTTGGTCTAAATGGTGGCTCATATCGTCTGTCTCGCCGAGTCTCTCCTCCAGGGACTCCTACATCGGTTGCCGCCTTTATATGAGGTGGTCTGCTTTCATACTCACTATTCCACCTTTCTCCTATCCTGTTCGTCATCTTTCTCTCAGGAATATCAGGTTCACTCTTTATTTCCGACAAATAAGTTCTTTCCCTAACGTTCCAGCGCTTCTTTTTCAACCTCTCATCAATCCAACTAATCAACAAAGAGATGAAAGTTCACTCTCTCAAACACTGTATAGCCCAACCCTACTTATGAGCTCATAGATCCCCACGACAGGCCTCCACTGGACCAACCTATATCCCTGACGACGTCAACAGGCCTAGAAGAGAACCGCCCTTTGACGTATCTCCTCCTACCCTCATGTCGAAAGAGAGGATGATCTCATGTCGCCATCATCACTGGCCTACCGATCCCGAGAGTAATCCCTTGACGCGAGCTGGCCAACTCGTGCGTCATAGGGTCGGACCAAAGTCACACGCTCACAGATTGGTGGTATCTCCCTCGTGCAATCCTATCCGGCACCATGTCTCTACTCGGCCCACCTCAGACATGGATTTACCTGGGACGCTTTCCCCCAACACTGTGTAGTGTCTTAATCAGACCTCCCGCTAGCAATCGGATCAGCTAGCCTATATATTCCCCCCAACTCCTTGCGATCCGGACGCTTCTCCCCTCCCCTTCAATCCCTCCGATACATCCCCTGCTCACAATTTCCACTCGAAGAGATCTGAATCAGGTGGACTAACAAAGGGTAGGGAAATTAGAAGACAATCTCCCTCCAATCACAAAAGCATGCCAGAGGAAATCCATGCAGAAAACAGAAATGCAGAAAAACAATACTCGAAATATCTCACCGGGTTGTCGAGATGGGTTGGACTGCCAGTCACCGACGCACTCTCACCTCAACGCACCCTGCATTTCCAAGAGAAACAATACCGACGTCAGTAATGGAGTTGAACGCCTCGAACACCAACGCCTACCTCGCCTCTGCGGTTCCAGGCGGACCGAAGTCCCGAGAGGCAGCCTTCCCCGGCATCGGCGCCACTGTCGATCGGTAGAAGGGGTCTGTCGGCACGCCGTCCGAACCCTATACCTCTCGCCACTTGTGTCACCCACTGGAGGGTTGGTTGGGGCTCCTGTAACCTGCACAAACCACATTAGTTCGCATCCACGCAAACATAGACCGTGACAGACCCAAGACAAATGCGCGAGCTGTACACAAGTCACCGTCCTGGCAGGAATAAAACAGTCGTTTCCATTCAATCCAAAATTATAGGGTTCACAACACTGCTTCCGGCCTCAAGCGTGAGGTCCGTCCCTAAGTCTGGGAAGTCGGTCTGAGTGCCGATGGATCTAGTCAACAGTCTGGGTCTAATTCTCCTCTCAATCGGATGCCGCCGAAACCGTGCCCGACAATCCCAAGGAACCATGCTCGAACTCTTTGTATCTGAGGTCACGTCTCGTGCCCACTGGGGTTAAAGCTCGAGGTCCACCTTGACCATTCCTTCTTGCCATGCAGCCGTCACTTGTCGTGGAGATCTGCGATGCACCATAGCTCCTCCAAGTCCCTGCCCCACTAGCTCCGGACCACAACCCTGGTACGCAACCCCTCTCAAAGGTCCAATCCCGCGTGTTTTCCTCTTCGGGTGACCCAACCCACAAAGTGTCCCTTCATAAGGTCCGGTCCTGAGAAGCCCGGTTCGCAAAGTACCTCTTCGGAAGGCCTGCTTCACGAAGTACCTCTTTGGAAAGCCCGCTTCACGTAGTACCTCTTTAGAACGTCCGGTTCACAAAGTATCTCTTGGGAAAGCCCGGTTCACAAAGTACCTCTTTGGATAGCCCGCTTCACAAAGTACCTCTTCGGATAACCCGCTTCACAAAGTACCTCTTCGGAAAGCCCGCTTCACAAAGTGTCTCTTGGGAAAGCCCGGTTCGCAGAGTACCTCCTCGGAAAGCCCGGTTCACGAAGCTGTGCCTTCTTTACCGAGCCCTTGTCCCCCTTCGATGTGCCTTTGTATCCTTTCGATCCGCCTTTGTATCCCTTCGAAGTGCCTTTGTATCCCTTTGGTGTGCTCGTGTCCCTTCTCAATTGGCCCCGTCCCCCGTAGCTGTGTCCGTGTACCCGTCCAGTGTGTCCTTATGTATTTTCGTCGATGCGTCTCCACGCGCCCCTTCGATGTTTCCTTGTGAGCCCCTTCGGTGTGCTCTTTGATGCGCCCTGTTAGAGTGCGCCCTTAGTGCCCCATCGGCGTGCCCTTTGATGCGCCCCTTTGGAGTGCGCCCTTCGTGCCCGGTGTGGCTGTGCGAGGCTGCGCGCCCGTGCGCCCGTGTGCACGGATGTGCACGGGGGGCTGCGCGAGGCTGCGCGCCCGTGCACCTGTGCGCCTTTGAGCGCGGATGTGCGCGGGGGGCCGCGTGAGGCTGTGCGCCCGTGCCCCCGTGAGCGCTGATGTGTGTCGGGGCCGCGTGAGGCTGCGCGCCCGTGCGCCCGTGCGCGCCGATGTGCGTGGGGGCCACGGGAGGCTGCGCGCCCGTGCGCCCGGGAGCCCGTGAGCGCTGATGTGCGCGGGGGCCGCGTGAGACTGCGCGCCCGTGCGCCTGTGCGCGCCAATGTGCGTGGGGGGCCGCACGAGGCTGCGCGCCCGTGCGCCCGTGAGCGCTGATGTGTGCGGGGCCCGCATGAGGCTGCGCGCCGTGCGCTCGTGCGCGCTGATGTGCGCGGGGGGCCAGGTGATGCTGCGCGCCCGTGCGCCCGTGTTCGCCGATGTGCGCGGGGGGCCGCGTGAGGTTGTGCGCCCGTGCGCCCGTGCTCACCGGTTCGTGGTGTGGGCATGCGTGTGCTCACCGGTGCGTGGTGCCGCGCACGTGGTGCGCCCGTGCGCCTATCGGTGAGTGGTGCCGCACACGTGCGTGCGCCTGTGCGCTCCTTACCTCACACACCCGTCTCCCTGGTCGCTCCCCCTCTCCCGTTCCTCCGTGCATGTTGCAGCGCGTCCGTTCTTCGTGCGCCCTCCACTCGTGCATGCCAAAAGTGCCCCTGTCCTGGGCCCGGTTCGGATTTTATACTTTGTCGGGCCGTCTTCAAAGTGTGCCTCGACTCTTGTGTGCTCCGGGGCTGCCGACAAGTTGCAGCACCCCGGTACCGGACCTGTGCCCGATCCTGTTAAGGCCCTCTAAGGGTTTTCGGCGAGAGGGGCCTTTTCGTTGGGAACCGCGCCTTTTGCAGCGCCCTGGTACCGCTGCTCTTTCTGAACCTGCCCCGGGCCTATTTGGGCCTAGGTGGTCCCCACCCACCAGTGGTACCGGACCTTTGGGAAAAATTCTGCAGGCCCCACCCGAAACTCAAAGCCGAAAGGCCCATTTTCGAGCCTTAGGCCCGCGACCCCTTTTTCCTTGGTGCCAAGGATCCCCGAAATGGGCAGGTATCATAGTCATCGGTGCACGGTCCTCCCGGAATTTTACCACCCGCAATAACTTCGGAGAATGCCGCCGCTTGGAAAGCCCCAAGCCTTGTGTCAAGTGCCCGACTTTCCTTTTCCTCTGACTCTTTACCGACCCTTGGCGCATATCCGATTCCTCACTGTCGTGTCCTTCTTCCCGAGCCCTCGGCGTTTCACTCTCCACCGTAGTCTTCTCATGGCCTCTCAGCGGCTTACGATCACATCCCTCACATGAGAATGTTTTCCCAACGCTGGAGCTCCACTCGGTCCGAACGTCGTGGCTCGATTCTTGTGGCATTGACCCACCGTTGCATTATTCTGCGGCCCGTAGTAGCCCTGTCGGATAAAAGAAGTAGATAGAGCTCTCGTTGGACGCCTTTATCAAGGAAGTAAAGGGCGGTCTAAGGCAGGAGCCGCCCGACAACGGTATCAACTTAGATTGTGGCTTTGGCCAGTATGTTAAGGCAATAACCACGCACGCGCATGGGTGGCAGCTGCCTAGGTTCAAACCTTGGCAACAGCATCATCCCAGATCTTGGATAATATATAATCCGGGAGCGGTGCGGGGCGGGGCAGCGGGGCAGCGGGGCAGCTGGGTGCGCACGGCGACCTTGGCGCTTGCGCGCACGCATACTTCCGGCAGTCTCCTTTTTCGCCACGTGTCCACCTCTCCACGCTGCTGCTTTTCTTCGCTGTTTTTCATAGTTTCCACCCTAAAAAACCCTAAAAATCCCGCTATCGAGATTACAACAATTTCCCTCTGTTACGGGAGCGCGCGTGGGTTGGAGCGGGGACCGTTCCCGCTCTGATACCAATGTGATGGACCCGCCATGATGGCGGTCTGTCAGGATCAACACGGAGGGTTGAGGAAGGAGGGGATGGAGATGGAGCTGGAAGGGAAAGCGCAGCTCCGACGCAGACTCAACACGCACGTACTCCAAACAGTGCAAATGCAGAAATGAACCAGAATATAGACTGCAGCTGGGGTATACCCCAACGGACTGATTGGACTGGACTGGCCTGGACTGGTACCGACAGCAGTACCGGGCAGGACTGGACTAGACTGAAACAACACACAGTCGGTGGGGTCAGGCCACAGCCTGGTCCCACAGGCCGAACAGGCCAATAGCCAAATAGGCCCTAGTTATAGGCCAAGGCAGATAGAGGCCCGCTGCAGTTAGCGTAAACACTTTCACAAGGTTCCGCTAAAAATGTCATAATCTTCTCTTTCAGGAAGTCAACTATCATCTCTTTATCTTTCTGCGCATACTTTCAACCAACATCATTCCACGACATATGAGGCATTATATAGATCCTTGCAGGTTTACCATATCGCGGATCTACTCGTCGTTTTTCTGCATCACAAAACTCCACAGTCTTATCGCATGCCCTCAATGTCTCTGCTACTTGTTTCCTTTCCTCCTCTGTTATATTTTCATCAGAGCTGGGCACCGGGCGCCCAGAGCCGCACCCACCTGCACCCACCCGACCCACAGGGCGATGGGTCGAATTTAGGTCTACATGAGCTGTCTTGGGTGGGTTATGGGCGAGCGCAGCCAGCATGCCTTTTTGGGTAACGGGCGGGTGAAGATTTGACCTGGGTCACCCGCTGGGTGGGTGGCAGGCGGGTGATGGCTTGGCTTGGGTCACCCGACCCATAGACCCTGGATGAACCGAAAATTATGCAACCCCGTCCGCCCCCCACCCCCCCCTCCTTGTGTAGTACGTCGGGCTTGAGGTTGAGAGACAAAGAAAAAAATGTCTGATTCAGTTGACTAGGTCCTGATGAAGTAACGCCAGTGCGAAAGCAGTGCAGCTGCCCCCGGGCAAAAAAAAAAATCTTGAAATATTTTCCTTTGAGAAGTTCAAGTCGCATTGTTGATGTTGCCATTGTTTTAATAATAGGATTTTAGATGTCTTTGTTGCAATGCTACGTTGCCGATGAAATTGTGATGATGTAAGGGACTGGCATGGGCAGGCGCGGGCTGATGCGGGTGGGTGCGGGTGAAAAAAATTTAGGTATTGGACGTGGGCGCGTGATGATACGCTTACGGGTGCGGGCGGGTGTGGGTGAGGGTTTTTTTGGGGTCACGGGAGGATCGGGCGTGGGGTTGAAATTTCAAAAAATATTTTGGGTGGGTGGGTTGTCTAAAAGTAAAAAATAATTTTTTTGGGACGGGTGGATGGGGGGAAAAAAAAAATTGGGCGGGTTGGGTCGAGGGTGAGGAAAAAAAAAAATTGCCCATCTCTGATTTTCATCCCCTGTGTCCATCTCCTTTAGTCCCTCATCAGTGATCCGCTGGCCTTAAGTAACTTTTTCCCTAATCATCTGAGATATTTCCTCCTCGGTGATTCTTATTTTTCCCGTCCTTTCACGGTTGACTGCAACGGGTTTTACCTTACGTGCTACAATTTTGTCTTTCTTACTCCTGCCGTGTGGGGGAATTCCTCCAAAAAAGACAGACTTATGCATCCTCTAAATTCTTTATTACCCTCTTCTTTAGGGTAGACAACACCTTCACCACATACTTATTTTCGAAAACCTCGACTTCCATCTTTTTTCTGCGGGGCCCTAAGGTAAGCTTTTCAGCCACCATCTGAACAACTCCTCGCTCATATCTGACCCTTATTCGACAAGGAAACCTTATGGCGTTTATGGAATTCGTTTATGGTCGTAATCTACTTCCTTCCGCCCATCTATGGTGACTGTTTGACTCCCATCACGTCAATTTTCCGTAGTGCGTTTACATGTGTCAGCTACATTCTCCCAAGAATCGGTTCGGTCGAGCAATGCTCCACCGTAAAGACATGTACTGTAACCTCTACCCCTTCAACTTTAACTTTGACCTTATAACACACTCCAAGTGTCGCTTGTCGTATCTATTAGCCAACAACATAGTCATAGCCACACCTTTATCCACTTTCAATTCGGGTTTTTTTGCCACCTTGTCCTCACAGAAGATGGATTTCGATCCATCATCGGCTGTAGTCTCTATTTCAATCCCGTTTACCGTAACCTTTAGTTTTTCACTGCCCAGGACATTAAAATAACTTTCATCCTTAACTTCCTCCTCAATATTTTTCCCTTCTTCCCTATTGTCATTAATACTGAGGTCTTCATTTCCAGATTCAGAGAGATTGCTAATTCACCAATCGGTATAACCATTGACACTGACATCTTTATGTTTTTCATCATTCTCATCAACTCTTCCCTAGCTGGTGCACACCCGACTATGAACTCCTTAAGGGTGATAGGAATAGGCATCTCCATCGCCCTCCTCAGGAACTGCCTTAAGTCAACATCGTCCTGCGAACTCTTTAAATGAAACTTTTTAGAATTTTTTTCCCTAAGCGATAAAAAAGATTTGGGTGACTTTACCTGTTCGTCTATCATTTGTTGGTCGGTGTCATCCTTCTTCCTCTGACTTGATTCACCAGAAACCCCTTTAGCACAAATAAGAGTCATGTCTCTGGCCACTGCATCCTCGAATCTAATGGATGAGACTCCAATTCTTGGACTTTCCGAATTTTCCTCAATTTCATCCTCAAACTTCACTCTGGAAACCTTTGTCGATGGGGATGCTTGTTTCCCCTTAGCGTCATTCATTCTTCTTCTCTGAATGTCCACATAATCATATGTGGCCGTCGTTCCTTTATTTTACCCAGACACATGTCGCAAGAGCCAGAATACCCTCTTTCTCACGCGTTAACCCATGGTCTTGCGTGGATTCTTTCCTCTTCTTTCCATCGCTCGCTTAACGCCTCCGAAGATCTTTTCTTATTATAATTTTTAAGTTTTCTCCAGCCATTCGAAAAAATCATATGTCATCAGGAAAAACTCCATTGACTTAGCTAGGCAGACCCTCTCATCTTTTTGTTGTCGACATCTTCCCATATAGTCCTGTCGTCGACGATCTTAAAGGCAATCGGCCCGAATCGGCTCTCGGCATTGGTTCCGTCCTTCGTCCAGTGTTTTTCTCAAGGAAGTACAGGGCGACACAAGTGCCGAGCCGCCCGACACCGGGCCCCGAAGAGGATGGCTCTCCAATCCCATGGCCGTTAGGAGTTGGTGCCCAGTTGTTACCAAATCCGGTCCCACTATCTCCAAGCCCACACCGAGCCTAAGCATTTCATAAAGATATCTTCGAAAGTGTCTGGGATCTTCCTAAGTGGAAAGTCGTCCAAACAGTGTTTTCATCGTGGATGGGCCAGACCCCGCTATTCCAGCGTGGTTCTGTCTATGAGCCAACAATTGGTGGAAACTTGGGAAGGCAGTGGTGGTCTATCGACCTTTAACTCTGGTCCTAGCAAATCACCTGATGGGTTTTAGCGTGTCCTGGTGAATATTTATGTGTTCCATCCAGCAATGGAGGACACACTCCCTCAGGTCCATACAAAGCCGAAGCATACCATAGGTGGTTTTGACGGAGAGTGAATGCAGAGTGAGTGCAAATGGTGAATGTTTATCCCGACCCCTTTGAGCTTCATTTCCCATTGCCACTAGGCTGGGTCTAAGGCCAGTTCGACCAGGGGGGTATTTGGTTTGTGGGCCACCCATGCGCCCCAGATCTGCGATGCCTGTAAATCTGGGACATCTCTGTCCATACCGGTTTCTCCAGGGCACTTCGTGTCAATCGATTGTCGGATTGCATGTGGAAGAGAGACCAGAACCTCGTGGTTTGAGTGGACAATGTTCACATTCCCTACCTTCCCTTCTGCACCCCGGAGCGCCACCCAGTCACTCTCCCTGAGGGATTGTCCCCTCCTGGCGATGCGCACCCAGTTCAGCGGTATGGAGAAGACCAGCTGATCCAGTGCCCCCTCTTTTTTTTTTTTTTTTTTTTTTTTTTAAAAGCCCTTGCGATATCCCTCTATCCTGGCGGTCGTAAGAGAACCGTAAGAATTGAGGGCTTATTTGTCAGGCTGCTCCATCTATTGGTGGGGAGCGACACCTGCTGAAAACCGGGTCCAGCATCCCATTAGATACATCGAGTAGCACATAAAATGGTGTTTTTTGATTCCTCGGTCTGTGGTTATTGACGACTCATCCCGGGGCACCAATATCCCATGAAGCTGCTAGTGTCACCCTTCCCTTTTTCAGAAGCCCCTTTGTCTATCACCCAAGCCCTATTTCAGCAGCCCCCCTGATAGGTTGTTGTTATTTCTGACCGTTTTGACCCTTAATATCCTAACCCTTTTTTTAAACAGTTCGTCGAAAACTAAACAATCATATGCAAAGCAGCCTCTTGACCATTATTACTATGTTTGTATGTTTGTCCCTTCGCCTGAATTACCCTGGTGCAACAATCTACACGCTCTCGGGGCAAATACCCTGACAAGGGTATTTGCCGGGGATTTTAAACGTCGGACGCTGTCCGACTTTTTTGTTAAATTAAGGAACTTGATGAGACTGACGTCTGCCAAAAGTTTATTCAGAACAAACCTACGACTGAGAGGCTAATTTTTTTGCTTAAGTCCAAACTCCTGCGGCATGCTATAGTGGCGGTGCGGTCGGTCACCAACCGTGTTTGGCGAGTACGGAGGGGCGTACGGGTGTTGGAATACTAAGTCTAACTAATATCCTATTTAAAGTGATGACAGTCGCGCGATTCAGAGCCTGAGTAGGCCAAAGGGGTGGCTTATCGGGCTTACCGGGCTAAGCCTCTTCCGGTTAAACGGCGGGGCGGCGGCCATTTGCCAAGGTGAGGCAGTTCGGGCCTGCCTAGTCCCGAGGCTGGGTGACCTACTGGGCAGCAACCCTTCAAATAGAAGAGTTCCGGGTATAGCTTCCGTGAATAGGAGCTAGCCCAATAGGTTATAGCATCAAGCTATCACCCAACAGACACTAGGATCGAACCTGAAGGCATCGTACTAGGCTGGCTCCTTTTGGAACAGCTCACCGGAAAGAAACGTGAGGCGCGGTCGATTTTGCCCGCGAGATCATCAGATCTCACGGCCGAAAACAGCCGCGCGGATAACAGCATGGCCCTGCGCAAGGATGACACGCATAAATCGAGAAAAATAAAAATAAAAATAAAAATTTATACGACGCCACATGGCGCCTGTAGATGACGTTCGAGGGGGGGGCGGTGTAGTTGTAGCCATTGGCATAAGCCAACGAGTCAATGACTTTTAAAGATTTTGTTTAAAATTTTCTTTTTCTTTTTGTCGTATTTTGAAAGATTCCCCCCCCTCATTCCTTTCTTATCGTGATGCAGTTGAAGTTGAGCCTCTTCACTTTTGGAAAAGGGCTGCAACTTCCAACGATGCACCCGAACCTGGCGCTGTTGGCAGTTGGGTGCGGGCGCGCGCTGCCGCAAAGGAAAGAAAACCCTGTAGTTGGTCGTGGGAGAACGAGCAACTGTTCCCTCAACAACTGTTGAGGGAACCACCCCAGCCTTGTCTCAATCTGGCTGGGTCGTAGGCTGTATGTAGGCACAGGCAGGAACGGGGGGGGTTGAAAAGTAAGAGGGGGTTGAAGGAGTTGAGTGGAGAGTGAGAGAAAGAGGGATGGGAGGATGGGAGAGAGGGGGACCTGCTCCTCCCGACCTGCCAGCTGCCTACCCGTTGTCAGGGAGGGGAAGAAGAGAAAAAAAAGAAGAAAAAGAAAATAATAAAAAAGAAAAAAAAACGAAAAAACGGAATCTGAGTTTTTTTTGAAAAACTGTATTTTTCAGTTTGCGCCACTATTTTTTTGGTGCCGTAAAACTTTTGTTTTGACCTTGCAATGTTTTCTGTAGATAGTCAGGCACTTAGGCCATACGCATGATTTTTTTCAAATTTGTTTATTAAGGGAATATTTTTCTAAAAATGCTCAAAGTCGGGGTACTTTTTGCACCCCGCCCTGAGCATGTCGGGATTTGAACTCATGCATTTCCACGAGTTCTTTCCCTACCTCTCTCAATCTGACAACTGCCATCCCCGTTTTCAGGGGAGGGCAGGGAAGAAAAGAGGAAAAGTAGAGAGGGGAGAGAAAGGAACAGTCACGGCCGCGAACGTGGTCGCGGCCGTGCACCAAGTTCAAGCAGTATTGGCCTGATTGCAGTCATTCAGGCCAAAGCTGTGAACTAGACGGTTAGTGAGGGGAACTTGGCTGGAAACAGCCATTTTTCCGCTGAACCTGCACTCAGTGTAGGGCTGAGAGCAGGGAAAAGGGAGAAAAAGAGGGGGGCAGTTGAGTACAACTGCCACCCTAGTGTGTGGCTGAGGTGAGACAGCCTCAGTCCGTTGATCTGGCTCAGATCGACGGCCCCAGGCAAGTGATGAATTTTGTCTGGGGACAGCTGAGGCTACTGCTGCCCTCCTCAGCCACTACAAAAGAGGCAGCTGTCCCTCAGCTGCCTCACACTTGCCTCCAGCTGCCAGCGACAGCACACTTGGCTCATCGCTAGAGTGCTGGAGAGGAGGCAGGAGTGATGTCGGCGAAGCTGGAGGACTGCGGAGGAGCGCGACGAAGGAGGAGACAGCCATAGCCTTGGCTGGGGCATTCTGCTCCACCTTGGCAGGCTGGTCTGTAGGGGGACTTTGCGGCAACGTGGTGAGGAGCGGCAGCAGAGCATGATGAGGAGCGGCAGCGGAGCGTGGTGAGGAGCGGCAGCGGAGCATGATGACGAGCTGCAGCGGAGCGTGGCAAGGAGCGAGAGGGAGCACGACAACTGGTGGGGTTATGTTGTCGAAATACCGCGGCGTCGGCGTGACACCTTTATTCTGAGGGGTGACGCTGCCGTTTTCACGGCACGGTAATACATCGCGGTGAAGCGCTGCCATTTTTTTTTTTTTTACGGTGGTACGACACTGCGAAGCGCCACCGTCTTTTTGCGGTGGTACGGCACGGCAAAGCGCCGCCGTCTTTTTGCGGTGGTACGACACGGCGAAGCGCTGCCGTTTTTTTTTATAATGGTACGGCACGGCGAAGCGCTGCCGTTTTTTTTATGGTGATACGGCGCGACGACGCGCTGTCATTTTCCGACGAGAGTTTGGCACGGCAGTGAAACTGCGGCACGACGGTGGGACATGTGGCGCGACAGTGGAGGTTTTTTTTTACGGCACGTAAAGTTTTTTTTTTGCGGCGAGGCGTCTGCTTTTCTTGGTGAAGGTCTGCTACCATTGGTGTGTACGACAGCAACAGCGTGACATGGTGGCGGTGGACGGCATGCGACGGTACGAAATGTGAGCGCGACAGGCGGATTTTTTTTTTTTTTATGCGGCATATGAGATAAATGTTTTGTGGTTGGGACCAGCGAACACTTGCGGCAGTGGGACTGGACTATTTGGGACTACCTGGATTCCATTGGGACTGACGTGGGACGCGGGCTATCATTTGCGGCGGTCCCGACGAAGACGTTTTTGGGATTCGACACCGGTTTTATTTTTTAAAGAAGTGTGGGGGAAGCGGTTTTCGACTCAGTAGTCATTCAACGAAGTGTTTGACAACGTTTGACCACCTAGAACCGCGTGGGACCATCTGGGGCCGCTTAGGACCACTTGGGACTGACGTAATACCAGATTGAGTGTTTTTTCAGGGACGCGTGCGGCTCTCCGTTTTCACGCTTGGGTTACCGCGGATGAGGAGTGCGAGTGAAAGGCGGTTTGATCAGGATTTTCCTTGAGACTACAACTTTCGGCGGCACACACAACTTGTTGGTTGGCTTTCTTGAGTGAGACAGGACGCTTCTTCGGCACCACTTCACTCAAGGTCAGTGGACGACTCAGACTCCCTTCACACCTGTGTGCACCCACACATTGCTTGACCCTTTTGCTTTGAATGTTCAGGAGAAAAGGTTGAGTTGGGTTGTGGGCGTCATGCATGAGTGAAAAGGTGGGCCTAGTGGGACTTTGCTTGTCTTCTTTTGATTGTGTTGTCTGCATGGTGTGCAGGTGAGTAAAAAGACTATGTATAAAAGTGGGACAAAATGCTATTTCATAAAATGATGGAGAATTTTTGCCTCCTTACCATTTTCCTTTCGTCACTGAGTTGGGTGAACTTGCCTTCTATTTCTGAAGGATAACTGATGGGTGCCGTGAGAAAAAGAATTTTGAAAACAGAAAGAGAATAAAAACATAATGAATTTAACTTTTCTCAAGGATTGACCGCCTCTATTCCGAATGACCTTATCTGTCCATACCTGTCCAAATGATTCTCATTATTTATCCC
>BFEA01000270.1:1129574-1139691 GCA_003427395.1 Chara braunii
GGATACTGTGGGTTTCACGCTTGGTTGATACCATCCTTGTCGACCGGCGTACGCTTCGTTCTTAGGAGATCAGCGCCCTAATGGACGGACGACGATCGGGTCCACTAGGCGTTAACCAAACGTATCTATACTACAGCGAACGAGCAAACGCCCTCGGCCGACCCACCTCTGCAACTGCATGTAAAAGCTTTCGCACGTGAGTCGGTAGCTCGGTAGGGATACGCCCCTAAGGGTGGTGACAGCCCCTTAGGGAAGGCAAGCTTATACCCCGCGGGAACTTATCTTGTCGTAGGGGACCGCAGGATGTACAGCTGGCGCAGCCAGTTAGAGCGGCGAAGGGTTGACGCGACCTCGCACCCGTCTCGGCGTCTCGCGGGATTATTTTGTGTCGTTCCTAAGTTGTCTCCTTGTTTTCTTTTCCGTGTTTCTCCTGCGTGACGCAACCGGAAGGGCCCTCGCTGACGCGGGGGCCGATGCGCTCGACAACGCTCATCCGGGATGTCGATCTATCCCACCTAAATCAGCCTAGTACCCTGGTGCCCTGCTAGCCCGCTACCTCCAAACAAGTACAGGTCAGGGAACCGTGTGTTTGTAGTTAACGACCTAACATTTGCTGCTATACAGTTGGCCAGTACCATGACTCTGTTTTCCCATGGAGCAACCAAATTTTACTGTCTTCCAAAATCTTTTAAAATTATTAAACCTTTTAACATTTTAAACCTTATTCCCTCTCAGAACCACACTCAGACAAACCAGCCATGCAGAAGTCATACAAAACCCATGCATGCCACCATTAATGATCCTTGAAGACCGCTGCAACAAGGTCCTCCCTTGATGATGGTATCTTCTCTGTAGTTGATGTATGTCACTTGATATTTAGACCTCCATTATGAAGTGGCCGAGGGAGTAGGGGCAGGCGGTGAGCAAGCAGGGGTAGACCATGGGGTGACTGTGGGGGGGGGGAGCGATTGGTGGGCAGGCGGCTCAGGACTAGGGAGGAGGACGAAGTTGGGTTGGAGGAATGGGACATGAAAGTCGCAGAAGGGTTTCCTTTGCCAATCAGGTTTCATTCTCCTTAATGGTTTCCATGTGATATCTAGGGCAGTGTTAAGTTCCGAAAACAGTTTGTTAGGGTCCTGCCAAATCTGCAAATAGGAGTATCGAATGACCTCCTTGATGACAGGGTCTTTCTCCTTATAGAATTCACGGCTTAAAAAAAAAAAAAAAAAAAAAAAAAAAAATCACGCCTCATGCATTTCCAGGTTTCGTGGGTTTTATTACTGATCTGCTCTTCAACCGCTTTTTGCGCTTGCAGCAAGCCAAACTGGTGGTCTTTTCTTTCAAATGAGCACCTAGCTCTCCAAGCCAACATAAGGATATGCAGCCTTGTATATGAAAAAGGTTGGTCGCAAACGAGATCTAGTGCCCCCTTGATGTCGTGACAATATCTTAATTTTTGCCTCAGTTGGTCCACAAGTAGCCAGTCAGTTGAAGGCTGGTCCGAGATATCCTTCATCTGCAGAACTCCGTGTTCCACCAAACTCCTCCATGAACAGTCCACGCTCTTATACACCCGATTATGCGCACATGTGACCCACCTATTGCCGAAAAGGGGTTGCCTGGCCACCTCCTCCCATCATCTGGCAGGATGTTGGGCAGGGGCAGTCTCCTCCAATTTCCGAGGAGCATAGCCCAAAATGCGTCGTTGTCGAGCGCATCTGTCTGGCACTGCACGAAGCAGCGCGGGACCCTCCCGGCCGCGTCACGCAGGAGTTGGACTACACCTTTCTCGTAAATGCATATGGAGCTTCCGCAAAGCCGCTCCGGCCGAGTGCGCCAACCATACCTCTCGCGAGCCTCTACGACAGGATAGGGCCTAAGCGAGGCACGACTTACCTCCACCTTGTGGGAGCTGTCACCTCCCTTCGGTGGGCGTATCCCCGCCGAGCTACCAGTCCACAATACGAAAGCTAATAAGTTGCAATCACAGAGGTGGACCAGCCGAGGATGTTTCTCGTTCGCTGTAGCATAGGGGGTACGCGCGGTATTACGCCGTTATCGAACCCGCATGCGAACTGACGCACTGGGGAGGCTGAAGTCCCAAGCGCGACTCGTCGTCGGTCGACTAGGACGCATCCCACTCGCTGCGCAACACCACGCTAAAGCAAAATTAAAATAACTCACACTCTCACACACACAAATAATCAAAAGGAAAAGCAGCACGCTCCTAGCCCCTTAAGTATCCAACCCATAACTGTTCATGCGGAAGTCGAATAAGTCGACGCGCGTGAAAGCTTATGTAAAATCGCGCAGTCGTAGGGCCTCCTCATATCGACTAGCAATGCAAACGCACGCAAGCAGTCGCAATGATGGCGTACTATGTAGTACCCATACTCATGCCGTCCTCGTTAATCACGAGGGTCGCGTTCGACACTCAAGTGTCGGCTGACACGCACCTTGAGGGTTAATCTCTCGACGCTAGACAACTGCCAAGTGCGGTTGAAGACCACACACCCTCTTCTGCACCCTGTGCAGAGTGGGTGGTACACAGGTCCATACCTGTGGTGGCAGTCGTTTCTTACTGCCCTGGAGATGAGCCTCACTCCAGGCCTGGACAGAAGTCAAGGGCTTTGACTTTGATGGCTGCCACGGACTACAACGTCCAACTGTAAAATTCCAAAAAGCAAAAATACGCCGAAGGCCCCCTCCTATCCCAAAAAAAATCATAACCTTGGGTACCCTTTTTGGTTGGTACCAACGACCTATTTTAATCTCAAACATTCGTGCATACGTGCGAGTCCCTTAATCCCATAACTTTCAGACACTCGGACGGCGTAACGTCGCGCGCATGATTTTGATATAAAGTCGCGCAGTTGCAGGTCAGTCCTTTACCAACCGACAATGCTAGTCATACGTGGTAATCACGGCTCCGGCCTCGCGATATTGAATGGCTGAAGGAATATATCGTAAGGGGTTACCCCTCACGATATTGAACGGCTGAAGGACATGTCGTTCAACCCTCGCGACATTTCTGCCCTCAGGGTTGGGTGTCTCGACGACAGGGCAAATAGGCTCTGCGCAAGGGGAAGTCCCTTCCCTACAGAGTCTAGGGCTCGGGATGTCCTCGACAAGGACCTCGAATCCCAGCCTAGGACCAACGTCCGACTGAGAACCCTCAAGAAGCAAACACACAAAAGGGAAGGGTTTTCCTTATGTCTCTCAGTCCTAACCTCTGAGTAAGCTTTTGGTACGGGACCCCTTAGGCCACATGAACATCCATCATAGGTGCACACATGTATACATATATAAGGGGGGATAAGTATGCGACGATCACTTCGCACAATCACAGTGGGACTCCTCACAACCATATGCATATATGTGATCGCAGACAATCATATCCAGAATCTGAGTCACAGAACATACCTGCAATCACATCGAAGAGCCAAACAACAACCCACGCACTACACGGAGTCAATCCCAACCAATCTCTGCAGTCATACCCCTCGCTTTAGCCATGCAAGCCCCAACCTCCTGTCCAACCAACCATAATTAAATACTTAGTACCTTTGTTAAATGGCCATTCAATAAAAGTTTGGATGAAACCTTTGCAATTTCTTTTAGCAATCTGCTTTCATACAATCAATAAAGTTGAAACTGAGATTAAACAGACATTCCTTTTACTTAATCTGATTCAGTGTCCTGAACGTCAAACAAAGGTTAAAGTAAGGTTGCACACCATATACTCAGTCAAGGATGCAATGGGTAGTACAGATAGGGGTTATAACTAGGTTTATAAAGGGAGACGAAAGGTTACCTTACAGTTCCATGCCTCCGGAACTCCTCCTGAGTTGCGGCAGAGCTCCCGCAATCGGTGGGATGACTCCCCACAGAGTCTTGCTGCGGTCCTACGAGTTGCAATCCCGCCTCCCACCTTCCTCTCAGAATCAGTAGACTAGACTTAGAGTATGAAGGATAGAAATAGAAGGTTTTTAGACTCTTAGATCCAAGAAGGGTGCTCTCAGACTCGCAGGAGAGGGCCTTGATACCTTCGATCGCCTGAGGGCCCCGCAATGGCAGCCGAAATTTAACATCTTGGTCAAGCTTCTGAGGCCAAATTGTAGAAGTCAAATCTCCGATGACTTCTCAAATCGCAACACTAACCCCCTAATCGCCCAGTTTGACCGTCTCCCCTTGTCTCAACACCTCTCCTCGGCCTGTTCGCGGCCACACAACAGCTGACAA
Source organism: Chara braunii (assembly GCA_003427395.1). Classification (NCBI taxonomy): domain Eukaryota; kingdom Viridiplantae; phylum Streptophyta; class Charophyceae; order Charales; family Characeae; genus Chara; species Chara braunii. The sequence goes on from BFEA01000270.1 coordinate 1,133,817, forward strand.
CAGTCCTTCAGACGCAGCAACAGTTGTGCACGACGGCGGTCAACAGTAACGACGAACAGTCTACAACAACCACAACCCGCACTTAGACCACCAACGCAGCGACAACACACAACGAACAACAGTGCACAGTAATATAGAATAGCGAGACTGCGTGCCCAGCAGCCGCCTCTACAGCAAGACACAGCACGCTCAGCAGTCTTAGCAACCTGTAGTGAGTACTGTAGTTGTCGTAGTAGAAACACATCTAACCCAGTCTACAGCCCCTCCTGGTAGCAGGAGCGACCGTAGGAGCTCCGTGATCGCAACAAGATGCTCAGACCAGCGATGACATGCTCATTCCATCAATTAGTAGGCAAAGAGGTTGGGCGACTCATGGGTCTTTAATAGGCAGCAATAGCAGCCCGATCCTGCGCAGCAACAACCCATAGTTTAACTCAGAGCGCAACCCCAACCTTCAACCTTTCCTCAAGCTCGTGCACTGAAGCACTTTAAGGCCCGGATAAGTCTACAGTCTCGCGGTTGTTTTCCTCGTTGTTTCAAACTCACCAGGTAGGCACTCTCCCCCCGTGTTGCTCTGCGACTGTCTACCCCAGACTGCTGGCTGCCCTCCCACAGCTCACCGGCCTTCAATCTCAGGTTCGTACCGTACTCCTTCCCCCCTTATTCTCAACCCCTCTCTTTTGCCTTTCAGAATCTCGCAGCATACCGCCTAGCCCATCTCGATGCATCTGGCCCAGACCCCCGGCGAGGTTCATTCAGCCTCTGGTAGTATTTATGCAGCAGTCAAATTCTTATGTTCACGTTCCTCAATTTCTTGCCTCGTTGTTACGCCTACTAGCCCCACCAAGATCACGACGCTGGCGAAGAGCACTATAGACACGATGACTGAGAAGAGCACGACAAGTCGTACTGAGTGCTTCAGGCCTCACACGATCAACCCCTCCGCTGTCTTCACGCTGCCTCCCCCAATAGGATCTAGCAACGCCCCGGTTAACAAGCAAATCTCCAGTCCAACCCCTATTCTCCGGCCGGCTCTGCTCGACAATTTGATCAAGTTCTGAATGAACCTTCCGATCGAAGAAGGCAGGGACACTGCCTCACTCACACCACCCCGAAACTTCTTCTTCACACGGAACAATGCGCCGGCCGACAGGTAAGTCATAAACCACACGGCTGTCCCCACGTTACACACACACATCAATCTGCAAAGAGCCCCTATGCGAAGCACTACAGAACGCAGATATCAAGGCAGCGGCGGGGCGCAGACGGGGACTTTTGCGTATCGAGGGCGGAGTAAGCCATTTATATTCTACTCACATCACGATCATACCCCGCGGATCGTTGGTCCCCGCCACTCACCTCGCAATTGAACCCCGCCCGAGTGCTTCACGCAAACTTCTATGGAGACGATGAGCAACTCCGAACGAATCTCTCGCTAGGACGGACTCGGATACATCCGTCGGGTAAGTATTTTTTCTGCACCCTCTTACTTCTTTTCTTATCCGTTTTTACCGTAGCCTTTTCTCCTTACTGAATGCACCCGGCGTACTCTTTAGTCTAGATTCACTCTTTTTTCTGACTCCAAACCTACCAACTCTCTTCCAATTCTATCTTCGCCATCGAATTCGCCTTACCAGAAATTTTCAATTTAGAGTTTTCCCTTGTCGGGATTGGTCAAGAAACGGCCGAGACTTGACAATTCTTCTTTTTCCCTCCGTAGCTTTCAGCTGCCCCCCCCCCGCGCACGTCATTTCTTATCTAACTCCATTTCCAAACTAACACCATATTCGGATTCGCCCTGCCTAAGACTCCCAATCTCGACTCTTACCCTGCTTGATTCCATTGAGAATCGAGCGTGTTACTCCTCTCCAACCACGCCCTGACTGTTTCTGCCATAGCTCATCTTTTCTTCCTTCCTCGCATGTACCCTGGCGCTGAACCCGGCCAGGTTCACTTCCTTCCCAGCTCGCCTTTTCCCTCACAGCCCGCCGTTCTCCTCTGCCTTGCTCCTTGGTACCTTTCTTCTGCCTGTTGCTTCCCTTCCCTACTATCCAGTTCCAACGTTCACGCCCTCACTCGCTCCCTTCTTCTGTCTTTTTGCTTCGTCTGGCCTGCCTAGCGCTCATGGCACTGCCTTATGGCTCTGGCGCCCGTAACCCGTTCCTATCGCCAACCAAAAACAGCGCTCTACGAGCGCAACAGCCAGGTTGAACGAACCGCGGTGAAAAGACAAAAAAAATGAGAAAGGCTGCACTCGACTTTATACGTGTCAATCCTTGCACAGGGGCCATGCTGATCTTCTCTGTATCGTTCTAATTTTTACGGATGTCCTGAAGGACCCTGTCATCTCTCCGAGTCCCAGAAAAAGGAAACGGAGCAAAAATGGGAAAATTAATAATAATAATAATAATAATAATAATAAAAAAGAGGGACTGCTGGCACCCCGCCAGTCCATTGGGTCGGGTCCGCCGTCACATCAGTTCAGCAAAACTGAGGGAGATAGCCCCATCGGGCCCTCAATCCCTCAGTTCCTTCCATGCTCCAGTGCTTCTGTGTCGCCGCCTGCTGGCCTCGATCCCCATACCTTTGCCGCAATAATCCAATATCATAACCTATAGGCTAAGTCCAAGCCTGAAACCAATGCATGCGTCATCCTATATAAATGGATGTTGCACACTCCCCAGGCCTAGGAAAGTAGCCTGGCCCTCACCCCCTTCTTCTAACTAAGTCTGCGGTCACTAGGCCTCCGCACTGGCCTGCCCTCTCGCGCCGTAGTCGCCTCTCACCCTACTCAGCATGTCAGATTACCAACAGTCAACTGTCCTAAATAAGAACAAAACCTTTAATCCCCAATAACCAAAATTCAGACCGGCCAACTAAGCCTGGCTGCCTAACCAAACGAAAGGATCACACGCGCGCCTTAAGACTCCGCACCCACTCACGCTCTACTCTGGTAAACCATTCTATTAGTGTAACCCGACAAACTCAGCCGCGTCTCGCATGGCATACTTAGATTTTCGAAATTTTTCGGAACTTACTTCCTGTCTCTAGCAAGAACTAAGGCGGATACCCTTGTCAGGGTATTCGCTCCGACACCGTTGTATAGATCTTGTCTGGCTTCCCTTCTATCCTCCAACTCTCTCTCTGTTTGCCTTCTGGGAATGGACCAATCCGTGTCCTCCACCGATGGAAGCGGATCCATGTTGGATCCCGCCTTTGTGGCCAGTCCAGCTATTTGTTTTAATGCTAGGTCCCTCCATGGGATATGAGGATCGAGAATCAACCTCCGCATCCATTGTAATGACAGTATTGTGAGCTGGGCGGAGGGGTCAATGATCCCAAGGCCCCCCTTGGTCTTGGGATGAATTCTATGTTGTTGTGTGAACGTGATGAACGCGTTGTCACACGCGGCGGTCCCGCGCCCTGATGGGGAGCGCTGAACCTCACAGTCATGCCACGCAGGATGTTTTGTTGAAAAGAACCAGTCACCACTCCGACCGTGCGAGCGTGCTATACCTCTCACGACGCCACACAATGGGTCGGGACGTCGCGAGGTACAGCTTTACCTCTACCTAAGGGGTTGTCACCACCCTTAGGTAGGCGTATCCCTGCTGAGCTACCGGCCCACACGCGAAGGTTTTTACATGCCTTTGTAGAGGTAGGTCGGCCGATGGCGTTTTCTCGATCGCTGTAGCATAACACGGGGTACGCGCGACAAGACGTCTAAAACTGACCCGTTAGTCAAGTCAGGTTCAGGATGTGGTTTCCCTATCCTGGACTTCTAGATATTCAGGTCGAACTTTAAGAAGGTCGTCTATTTCCGCATCTGCTCCCAAAACATATTATTTTTCTAACCACTACGATCAAAGTACCAGTCAAACCATTTCATTACCAAGGGCATTCTATTCTACTTAACATATGACTGATCATTAGATAGTATAAAAGTTATATAGGACTAATAATCAGAGGTCGCAAAACCATTTTTTTTCCAATCATATCCGACCCAGCTTAAGTCTTGATGTATCATATCTAGCTGCACCCATGTAAGCACTATTTTTTTTACCCAGATCCAAACCACCCACGCTAATTTAATTTTTCTTCTACCCGTACCCAGCCCACCCAGGGTAATTTAAAAATTGTCTAGCCATACCCAGCCACACCCAGGCAAAAATTCCCTTCACCTGCATCCAGCCGCCCCTGAACCTAGTATCCATCCACCCGTGCCCAGTCGTACCTGTGCCCAAAATTTTCCACCCAGGCTTAGTCTTCTCTTTTATCTTTATTTCAAACTTAGGCCTCGCATGTCGGATTCCTTAGCTTCCATCCACAGATTTCCGCTTCAAATTTTGGTGCCGGCAATGAGCCAGTGGCTGGGGATACTCACATTGATACATTTTTGTGTATATTTGGCCGCAACTACAGCCAAATTTTGATGGATCTGACCGCAATTATGGCTAGAGCCTATTAGTGAATGTTGTATTCCCTAGGATGAAACGAATGAGGTCAGGCCAAATTAATAATACGGTCTGGCACTAGTACTACCTCGGCTCTAAGACAAATAATAGACGGCCAAAGACAAATTTATACTAGGGGCACGCCCCACTAGTACCACTATTTCCCAGTGAAGAAAAGGGGGTAGGCCTGGCCCTAATACTACCTAGGCTTGCCAAATATGCCTAGTATGCCTATAGGTCTCGGATCACCCGCGCGAAACCTCTACCCAGCCGTATCCGGAACCAAGGCAAACCTTTGCCCGACCGTAACCGTCCAGGCACTATGTCAACACCCAGCCCCACCCACCCTACAGTTTCCTGCCTAGGCCATATCCCCCCCTCAAGTTTCCAAACCCAACTGCCCTGGTGCATACTAATCATGCCATACCCGCACCTGTCCAGAACTGTCGGGTACAACTGGGTACGGTCGGGTCGGGTCACGGCCACCCAATGTCAACCTCTGCTAATAATGAATATGGAGGTATTACCGTTGGGAACCCTTCCCATTTTCATAAGTGTTGTGTGTCTAAGACTCTTCACGAGGTCAATCCCAGTTCAATTCAAACCATGCACAAGACAGACCTGCACAGAATAATGCAAAGACAGTTCACATGCCATGCACTAACGGCGTCAACCATCAATCATTGACATTGTCCCTCACTCCCCAAACCATATATGAAAGCTTTATCTTTCCTGAGATGTAAGCCCAACCCCCCTCACATTTCTTCAAAGGACCCTTGAGAAAGACTAGGACCATTTAGGCAATGACCATAGGGGACAGGGTTTAACTTTAGACGTGGGTATCAAGTCAAGGGGGAAAAGTTGAATCGGCAACGACCGACCTGTTATCGAGAGTTAACAAAAAAATTGAGTACTCTTTGTAGGACTTCTCCTTCAATTGCAGTAGATCAAAACATGGACCTGCACACACACAGGTCAACAAAAATTCAACACCTCTACTCGATTTCCCACATATTGATATTTAAGGGTCAACCCCTTAAACCTAGTCTTGTGAGCTTTGAGATCAACATCTCAAAGTCTAACCCCCTAGCTTCTACCTACCTTAATTTGTATGTCCCTCCTCCTCCTTTCGTTCAAGGAGTCTATTGCCTATGTCATAAGTTGTCTTAGGGAAAATCATATTTCCCCTACTCTCAGTCCTTGCATTTTTTCACTTGCAGATAAGCACACCCTTTGGTATTTATGCGGTAATCTAGCAGAGATCAATTCATGACGTCGGCAATTTCTCCCTTAGGAGATTTATCCATGAATTGAGGCTCTGCGAAGATCTTCTTCTCTGATTCCTTTCCCTCGCGGTATTTGCCTTTTATTTGGCTTCTTTTATGACTTTTGGAGTCGCTCCCGCTGGAGCACTCCCTTTT
>BFEA01000270.1:1139826-1156575 GCA_003427395.1 Chara braunii
TTGGAGTCGCTCCCGCTGGAGCACTCCCTTTTTCCTTTCTCTTCTTCTTGTCATGACATACGCAAGTAGTGGGTTGAAACACCCGGGGAATCTTCCACTACTTGATCAACTCCAAACAGTCGAGTAGTCAAAGGAGTAGTCGAGTAGCCCACCACCGGGAACACTCAACCACTCTTCAAAGTTCATGCAGTCCTCATGCAATCAAGCAGTTCAAGCAATCTTGTGCAAGCGACTAGATAACTCACAGGGGAGTATCCTTTTACTAGTTAAAACAGGTAGTTAGGAGGCCTTCATCGAACCATCTCAACACTTGACCCAACATTCAAAAAACATTCCGGATCCAGGTATCAATACAGACTTCAAGTTAGTAATAGGTGATCTTCACGGAAGCCTCCTATTACTTCTTGCCTATCCTCAAAAAGTGTAACTGAATGACCCCACGGGAGTTATCCTACTACTACCCAAATGACCACGACTACCATCCTTTTGACTAAACGATTCGACGGCCCCACGAGAGCCTCTGATATCCTGATTCAATGTTAAACAGATAGATTGTTAGTACTTATTCATACCATCCATCAGTCATACCCAAACAAGTAGTAGGGTTCCTCACACGGTAGTATCCTTCCACTGCCCAAAACACAGTCACCTCATTCCAGTTGACCCCCGAATCAAACAAGTATTAGGATGACCCCACGTGAGTTATCCTACTACTAGTTTGATGCGTAGCAGATCAGTCAAAACAACTTTTAGTTAAGTTGTTCTGACCGTTCACCTACTTGGCCTATGCATCGCGAATGAGCAAGAGGTATGCCAACCCCACGGAAACCCTCACTCCTCTTATCACGTAACTTTCGCTATGCATAGTTTAGTTAGTGGTGGAATTGGTTTATAAGGAACTATCTCCTCACCCTTTTTCCCATACAAAGCAGACCGTGCAGCTGGAGATAAGATAGTTCCCACGGGAAACTTTCGTTTTTTCATCTTCCAGTCGGACGGATCGTCCTACACTTAGGAGTTCGTGTACTCACCCGATGAATACTTATTTCCCTACCAAGCTTCAACCGATAGGCGATCGGAGAGTCACATGGGAGCCTCCTACTACCTTCGTTGAAGACATGTACCTCACGGGAGAACCGGATTACCTCTTATATCTAGTCCGTAAATCAACAGAGAAGACGCACGACATCTTCCTGTTACCAATGCAGAAGTCAGACGGACACTTCACCAGATCATTGCTTAGTCGGGTGAATGGCAGGGTACTCTCCCATCATTTACCTCAGTTAGTTCATGCAAGCAATGAGACGACTCCACGGGAGCCTCCATCACACGACTCTGCCGCCCAAACCCAAGCAGACTAGGTTCTTTCTCGGTTCTCCTAAGCTCCTTCCTTACTTCAGGCAAAATTTTTATTTCAATCATATAGTCTTTTCCTTTTTGATACGCTTAGTCCTGAAGAAAACACAAACAATAGGTCATACAGTCATACACGCAGTTCAATAGATGGTTGCATCCTGTAAGGGTGTATGAGAAAGGAATAGGCATTGCGTACCTCATGGTTCCCTGCCTCCAGAGTCCCTTTTGAACTCCGGCAGAGCTCCCGCAATCCCTCTGTCATGTCTGATCGTTTGATTATCCTCTTCCATAGAGTAGACTTTCATTTCAAAGAGATCATACAATTTCAGAAAGTTGTGAAAAATAAGGAAATGAGGGGGTTAGATTACGGGAGAAAGGAGAAGGACGGAGGAGGTAGGCACCGTCACACGGTGACGATGTCCCTCTCCCCTCCACTACCCCACATCTCCTCAAATCTGATCTTCCCCACTTCCTTTGATGTCAATCAACAAGGAACCGCAAGATAATGCCTAAGAATGAAAATGACAATAACGATCATAATAATAATCTTGGATACATATGGAAAAAAAAAAAAATGAGCAGTTCAGATCAAGGGAGAAGGATGGAGGAGGTAGGCACCACCACACGGTGACGGTGTCCCTCTCCTTTCCAGTGCCCTGCTTCCTCTCCTTCCCTGGCCCATGATGCTCAATATAAAAAATAATCATAAATACTTAATAATCAATAATAATAATAATAATAATAATAATAATAATAATAATAATAATAAGTATAATAAGTATAAGAAATATGATTGTGAACGACAAATAGAAAACCAAGTTGCGAAATCAACGGATGTCTAAGTTAATCGTGCATGAGTATGGAGTACAAATGCATCAAGTAACCATCCAAATAGAGCAATACAATGAAATAATGAGCCAATGTCCAAGCCCGTACGCCACACCAACATAGTAAAAGTCGACTTCCCCGTCTGACGCCCAGCGCCTATCCCACCCTAGTCGACTATCCTACCTGCATATAGGCTCACTTCGACACTCGAAGACCTCTCTTCATACACTAGTACGTATCTTGTCCCTCTTTCGCTCTCTCTTCCTTTCTTTTTCTCTCTTACTGTATGTATGTGTATCCGTGTATCATTAGGTATTTGTACCACTCTGTCTGTGTCCTTGTGTATCAATGTCGTTTGTGTTTTCTGTATCACTGTATACGCGTATGCCACATTATCTCTGTAGGTCTGTTGTCTGTATATGTCAACAATCCATATATGCCTGTTGTAAATGCATGTGTCATAGTATCTGTGTATGCCTGTTGTCTGTCCGTGTCATTGTGAATGTGTATTTCCGTCTATGTGTTCGGTTGTCTGTCACTGATTGTCTGTCCATCTGTCAGTCTGTTTCGTCTATCTGCTGATAACTGTCTGTTTGTCTGTGTCAGACTGTTATGTCTGATAGTTCCTATTTGTCTGAAACGATATTCACCTATTTGCCGTAGCGAATGCAGATCCAGGGCTCGATCCCTAGACTTACTTTACCTGTGTAGAGTATTTGTGTTGACCCCGAGAGTAGAACCTGTGGCCTGTGTATTTGTAACAGTAGGTAGACTATCGTAGGGTCCGTAGGTCGCAGGGGTCCGATCTGTAGACCTTCGATTAGAAGTCTTAGCAGGGGTCCGATCTGTAGAACTTTGATTAGAAGTCTTAGGGAGTTCTAGAAGTCGTAGTTGTAGGACTCATGAAGGGTCAAGGTCGCAGCTGCTACAGTCCGGAAAGGTCAAGGTCGTAGCTGCTACAATGGCCGAAACGCCAGGATTGAAGTTCCCGGAAGGTCTTAGCAATGGCCTTTCGAAGCTGCCCACGATTAGGCTGAGGCAAGTGGGCAAATGGTGGAGTTTACCTGTGCTGAGTCATCAGTCCCCGTCCCAGTCAGTCCTAGTCCAGTCAAGCAAGCACCACATGAGACTGTGTGCACTACGGGCATGGGAAAGGCCAGACCATCGGGCTACAGAAGTGTAAATCAAGAGGCAGCGGCCAGTCATTCATTCATTCCTGTGTTAGCCATGCGGAAGTGCTGCTACAGCGACTTATTTCAGGTGGTCTGCAATGACCTTGAAGACGAAGTGGGCAAGAAGGAAGAGCTTAGCCATAACGATAGGTTAGCAGCGGCCATAGCCGCCATATCTCAAGTAGAGTCTAGCGTGTGTGCGTGTGTATGTGTGTACATAGTACCGCTTGCGGGATATCCAGGGTGATCGTAAGTGAGTAAGTGTGAGCAGCAAAATAGGGCGTAGTGACGAACACTGAGTTGTACGGGTGCTGATGCGCCATAGCCATCTGAAGCGAACATGTATCTGAACTGTATTCTTCATTACCATATCTCCGAGTTTTGAGTGGACACTTGTCGCCATTTTGCTGTGCTGCATGTCTGACTGATTGTCTGTGTATCTGTTTTTGTCTGTCTGTATGTCTGTATTTCTGTACGTCTGTATGTCTGGATGTCTGGATGTTTGGATGTGCTGCATGTCTGACTGATTGTCTGTGTATCTGTTTTTGTCTGTCTGTATGTCTGTATTTCTGTACGTTTGTATGTCTGTATGTCTGGATGTCTGTCGGCGCTGTCTGTGATTAGTCTACTACTGTTTATCTGACTGTGTCGGTTGCTTCGTCTGTCCGAATGTGTCTGTCGGATGGATTATCCGATTGTGTCTGGTGGATCGTTGTCTGTGTTGATCTGTCTGTCTGTTTATTTGTGCTTGTCTACTTGACTGCCAGTTTGTATGTTTGTGCCTGTCTGTCTCCCTCTTTTCTCTCTCACCGAGAATGCGGCTCGGTCCTCCACACCGCGCAACACATCGAGACCACAACATTGGGGGACATGATAGATACAAAACACGCATTCCAACATGTCGGGCAGGTGATGGATCCGGCCTCGCGACGTCATTTGGCGGATTGCATCACACTTCCCGCACTTCTCCGCTTCTCTCCTACAGTAAGTAAGTAGAAGAGGCGGGGTTGAGCAAATGGTTAATAATAATAATAATAATAATAATAATAATAATAATAATAATAATTAATGATATCGACAATAATAAATAATAATAATAATAATAATAATAATAATAATCATCGTAATAGTAATAATGTTGACAATGATAATAATAGTAGTAAATAATATTGCAAGAAATACGAGTGTAAACGATATTCAGAAAGCCAAGTTGCGACATCACACAAATGTCGGAGTAGTCGTATAAAAACAGAGAGTACAATTGCACCGATAATCCATCCTAATAGAGCAATACAAATGAAGTAATGCCAATGTTCAAGCCCGCAAGCCGCACCAACATAGTACCCGAAGTCGCTCCTCTCTGTCTGGCGCCCAGCCTACACTACTCAGCCTATCTCTGCCTATCTATTTTCATGCAGCAGGATCACATCGAAGTCGAAGACCAATGTACATGACGTCATGACGACGACCAGCATACTTCAGGTGTGTTTTCATTGTTCTCTCTTTGTAAGTCTGCCTGTCTCTGTGTGTCAGTCAGTATCTGTTATTTTTGTCTATCCATATCTATCTGTTCTTGTGTTTGTGCTTTGTTTGTTTGTTCGTGTGTCTATCTTGATTGTATTTCTCTTCTCCCTCCCTTCTCCTCTCACTCTCTCACTTTGTTTATCTTTCTATCTGCCTTCTCTCTCTCTCTCTCTCTCTCTCTCTCTCTCTCTCTCTCTCTCTCTCTCTCTCTCTCTCTCTCTCTTCTCTTTCCTCGCCATAGCCTGTTAACTATGCTCGATGCAGTCTGCAACTCAATCCAACACGATGTGCATCATACTGCGACCATAGCGTGGGGAACACAATCGACACAAGCGTGCATTCCAGCAATTCGGACAGATGACCATCAACCTCACGATGCCACATGCGGAGGCATCACACCTCCCGACTGTCTCCACCGATCGCATATGGTAGGCAAGTAAGGCAGGTAAAATAAACTGTTTTAATAATAATACCAGTAATAATAATAATAATAATAATAATAATAACAACAACAATAATACTAATAATAATTAATATAATAATAATAATAACAATAATAATATCAACAATAGTAATAATAATAATTGTATAATAATAATAATAATAATAATAATAATTATAATAATAATAACAATAATAATAATAACACCAAGAATCAAAGAAAACTGAAATAAATAATAATAATAATGAACGAATACTAATCGTTTCGGTCAGATGCATGTTCGAAATCGGTGGGAGATTCATCCGATTTCGCTCCTCCCCTCGATGCAAGTAATGTGATGTCTCCGCCCAGTAGGATCACACACACACATGCAAGTGGTAGTGTATATCTCCACGATTTAGCGTTAGATTCATTCGATTTTGCTGGCAGTACATCCATTCAATTTTGTTAATCCTACCGATAGGAGTACTATGAAGCGGTCGGCTTATAGAAGGCTCACCTGTTCTTTCTCTCGTTCCACATCGTCGTCGTCATCGTCGTCAACAACCCTATGCTCCCTGGCCCGTAGCGCGATCTGTCACGATGCGCATCATATCGAATGGGGGGGGGGGGCATGACAAACACCTGCGTGCTTCTCAGCAAGTCGGGCGGATGGTGGATCCGCCCTTACGACGTCGCAGGCATCGATTGCTCGGCTAGGTGAGTTGCCTTCTTCCTCCTTTCTCCTCTCCTTTTCTCCTCCTCCTCCTTCTTCCTCTTCTTCTTCTTCTTCTTCTTCTTCTTCTTCTTCTTGCACGCCTCCTGCTTTACTCGCAAACCCGTATGCTTCCTGCGCTACCCCCCACGCCTACTCTTCTCATCGCGCGCCCACTCTTCTAACCTTCACGCGATCTTTCCTCCTCCCTTTACGCGATCCTTCTCCCCCTCTACTCGCACTTTCTGGTATTTCATAGATAAAATCACCACTATAATAATACTAATAATACTGCTACTACTAATAATAATAAAAATAAGAGATAATGAATGTATATCGGCTACCTTTTTGGTCCGATACAGTCACAGAGAGGGTGTGTTACATTCGGGATCGGCAGTCGGTTTCCTCCATTCTATCGAGGTGAGTACTCTCTTTTCCTCTCCCTTCTCTTTCTAACACATACACATATGCGCGTACCCACACACACATACGCAAGTAGTAATGTAGATTTCCTTGTTTTAGCGGTAGATTCACCCGATTTTGTTCATCATATCGACAAAAGTATCACAAGACCCGCACGAGATCGGCACTCATACATACACACACATGTGTGTTCCGATGGCGAGTGGGATCGAAAGCCCGACAGCGGGTGAGCAGCGACGAAGGCGCAAGCAACAACGGCGCAAGCAGCGGTGCATATCTCGCGGATATAGCGGGAGATTTATTCGATTTAGCTCCTCTTCTCTATGGAAGTACCATGAGGTTAGCCGTGAAATTGGAAACTTGCCTCTCTCTTTCTCCCGCTCCCTTGGCATCATCGTCGTCATCGTCATCGTCGTTGGATGACCCTCGTAACTCAAGGTCCCAACTCCCGTGCGCGGGATATAGACATCACCAATCGGAAGGTAAGTCCTTTTTTCTTCTCCCTTCTCCTTCTCCTCCCCTTTCTTCTCCTTCTTCTTCTTCTTCTCCTTTCCTTTGGACGTCTTTTTCTCGCTATCCCCTTCGTGCTATCCTCCTCCTAACGCGTTTCTCACCCGCCTTTGCCCGCTCATTCCTTCACTCGACAATGCAAGCTGCTGCGCTTGAGCCTGCTTGCGCATTCGCGAATGCTTGCGCTTGCATCCCCTTTCGCCCGATCTCGCACGCCGGGCTGCCTGCTTGCTGCTGCGCTCTGTCTTGAGCTTGTTTTTCTTCCTCTTTTGCGCCGTGCCTCCTATGCCTTCGCGAGATCGCGTTGTAATTCCAGGCGGCCAGATCGTTGCTACCTTATTGAATCTACCCGAGTTTCAGCAGTGGATTCATAAAGGTGAATCCATAAAAAGAAATCGCGGATCCGAGAGAAAAGAAAGAAAAATAAGAAAATTAATGAAATAAGGGAAAAAGAAAAAAAAAAGAAATCTAACTACTAACCTCCCTGTCTTGCCTTCCCTCAATCTTTCACTTGCCAGTCCTACACCTAATCCCACTGAGCTAGCTCCTATTCTGGTTAGGAAGGGAGCAGCCCAAATAGATAGACAGTGTAGGGGCTCAACCCACCTGGTGCCTGAGCCTTGATACTCAATCTGCTTGCTTGTCCGAGTGCCTGTCGATCTTGAGTGCATATGTGACCGGTAAGGTCACTCTGTAACCGTGATACCGAGAGTTGTAGTGGGGAAAACATTCAAGTGGCAGGGGGAAAGAGACCCGCGATACTAAAAAGCAGAGGAAAACACTCACGTATCAGATAGGTAGGTACTACGTAGAGATAGATGTGCCCTCCGTAGAGGAAGACAATTGGTAGGTCGCGCTTCTATCGGCCGCCCCGACCGCATGGTCGGGGCTTAGTCTATCTTTGAGCTTGAGGCGCTGAGTCCCGTTGGCTTTCCCATACTGGTCGGTCTGACGCCTACCGTCTGAAATTTTTGACTATTTTAGATCGTGGTCCCCGCATCCGCCCGACCTTTTTCTTGTTCCGTTCCGGTCCTCAGGCCCTTGCGGCTGAAGATTTCTACTTCGACTAGCTTGTACCTGTTGTCATATGTGTCGTATCATTGCGCATGGTCACCTAGCGATCTTGGCCTCAATGATCGAGAAATTTGCTTCATGGTACTATGCCAAAAATTCTCACTTTCTATTCCAGACTGTCTCCGACATGGCGACCGGCATTGATACTGTATCGAGTGCAAAATCCTGAGCAAATACCCTTGTAAGGGTGTTTGCTCCGACAGCGTGTTCGCGTACAAACACGTGTCCAATTCCCCAACACGCACGTTCAAACGCGTTTAAACTCGCCACGTGGCAACGTGCGGGGAAAAGATGAATGCGCGCATCCTGGCGCTGCGCGCTGCATAGGGCCTAGCAGGGGCGCGCTCCATTCAGGCACTTTGTGAGGGTCGGTAGTGTTGGGTTCGGGGTTGGGGCCGGGGGGGTGAGGGCTGGTTGGGAGTATGGGGTTGGGGGGTTTGCGCGAAGGATTGGGTAGTGGAGGGGCGACTGCAAGGAGATTGTTCAGGCCTGACCCTCAAAAACGCCCGACGACAACCTGCACTGGAAAACCCCTACAACCCTCGCACCCCTTTGCCACTTGGTAATTGGGGGGATCTGGGGGGTGCAGAGCCGCGTGCGTCCTGACCCACGTGATTCCCCCACTTACCAAGTGGCGAAGGGGTACGAGGGTCTCAAGGGTTTTCCAGTGCAATTGTCATTGGACGTTTTTGGGGATGAGAGGGGCAAGGCCAAAGGGGCGTTGGGCATTTTGGGGGGCGAGGGGCGTAAGAGGGGCGGGAGGTTTGTTTTGTATTTGTTTTTTATTATTTATTAATTTATTTTCACTTTGATTTTTCAACATTTTTTTTCTTTTCTTTCATGACTCTTCGCTGGCGGTGGGGGTTGGGGATGGGGTCAATTTTTTTTAGGGGTCTGAGGGGTTGAGAGGGGGTTTGCAAATAGCACCCGGAATGAATGTTTTCTAGTCTGCGGGAGTGGGGGGGAGGGGGATTGATTTCCTTTTTTTTTTTAAGTCCGTCCGATGTTTTATACCAATACATTCATCCATGTGTCCATGTGTCCATCCATATTAGCATACATTCATGATTCGTGATTATACAAACATTTTAGATACACAATCGCACAACCATGTCATCGCCACTGATTACAAAAGAGGATAATGTCCCGCAAGCATACATGAAGAAGGTGAAGGGGAGAAAAAAAAAACGCACTCACACACACAACACTCCGTCCCTGGCCTCGCATTGCTGGCAGTGTCGAACAATGTCAAAATCTACGTATGAAAGAAAGTCTAACCTACACGACACTACAATGGTTCACTACAACAATGCAGCCTCATGTCATCCATGTCTATGTATTGAGATAGTTTTCTCTAAACTGAAGCTGCCCGTGAAACTGGCAATACCCACAAAGACATGCTCTACGAAATGAAAAAAGAAATGCAAACAAATAAAATACATAGCAAACCACGGTATTCAAACAGTGAGAAATAAGAAACCCTGCAATCACTCTCGTCCAATGGGGACATCCTCACTGTCGGTGTTGCTCTCGCGCCCTCGTCGCCGCTCTCGTCCTCTGCGTCACTCCCCTCATCAGTGCTCTCCTTGGCATGCTCCTCGGTGTCGGGGTTGGCACTGACACTCCGTCGCTGCTATCCTCGCCCACCTCGTCCTCTCGCTCTCCTCCGCAACCTCGGGGTCTGTCGGGGTGCTCGGTCGTGGTGCATGTGTAGCCCGTCCTCACCGCTGTCGTGAACCACACCGTGTGGCCGCGCCGTCAATGCTGTCGTCATGCAAAATCACCCGTCCTCTTTTCCTCACTTTCACTCGCGAGGTTGTAGCAAGGTCCAATGTGCGATGGGTGCCCGACCGCATGGGCATGCCCTCCATCCCAGAGGTGTCACCCTCGGTCCGCCCCCCGACCACTCCAACCAGACCGTTACGGCCATGAAATCTATACACACATGCTCCCCCAATATCTGGGACACCTGTCTTAAACTGTACCTAGGTGTGGTGGCTAGTCCGACTTAATGTCATGAGCCAAGGACCACAAGGTCCTCAACGTCGGTGAAAGCGACACGTCGCTCAAACCCCGACGAGGCGACATCGGCATGCGATGGCGATGGTTGTTGTCATGGCAAGCTGACCTGAAGATGAGTGGAGGCCACCATGACCTGCCTGCACGAGCTCCAAGGGCTATTTGTGCAGCCAGACATTGTAGTATCCCGTTCTGGCTCCGTTGTGTCTCGCACCGGACGGGCCAATGTCGAACTGCTCCTCCCGCTGACACGACGTGCAACGACGTTGTCAGGGGACTGCGAGACAACAACCCTTCCCTCTATTCCCGGCGCAGAGGCGCTTGACTGTGCTGTGGCACTGGCAGGGCCCATGACACCG
This sequence comes from Chara braunii, assembly GCA_003427395.1. Classification (NCBI taxonomy): domain Eukaryota; kingdom Viridiplantae; phylum Streptophyta; class Charophyceae; order Charales; family Characeae; genus Chara; species Chara braunii. Next base: position 1,150,228 of record BFEA01000270.1, read on the forward strand.
AAGCAACAATCGACAATAATCCCAAAGGAGGAGGTCCGCTGAATATACACCTGTCTATCTCCTGAGGTCCCTGTCGAAACACCCTGCCAACTCATACTATCATTGCTCCACATGGCATGGACCCCCGTGGCTGCGGCACAACCCTCGACTGAGTCTGTGTGGCTGGGGCAGGCGGGGGGGGCGGCGGTGGAGGTATGCCTCTCCCAATGCACGTGGCCATAGACGGGATGTCCTCTGCAAGACACGGCCTCCGATCCCTACAGTGTGCGGGAATGCACGTACTCCGCATCGCGGGATGACCATCCACGACAGGACCTTCCGCGATCCGCATAATTATGGGTGCCATCATCGCGCCCTCATCCCCACAACGTATGTTCCTGTATGTGCCACCGCCCTCAACAATGGTGATACCCTCCACTCCGTCCACATTGGCACTGCTGGATGCGGCTACCGGGGCAACACCTAAATCAATGTCCTCGTCTGCCTGTCCCGGCACGGCAGCGACTTCATGAGACAATCCACCCTCCAATTTGACAGTCTGTGATGCAACGGTCTACTCTGTCTCCCTAGTTGTCGGCCCGCCCAAGCTCGCATCGAGGCCCAACGACCACCTTTTGTATGTCCTCCAGTCGGGGACAGCTTGGAACATTTGTGCAGCCAACGCAGGCCGTCGTAGGCAACACTACCTTCGCGCAACACTCAACAGCGCCCCGTCCATCACCCCCCAATTGTGGCTCAACAATTGACTCGGCGAGCAACTCCTCACACGTGCACGTTCCAGTCTGAAGGTCGCCCTCCTCATGTGCTCTGCGTAACAGCTCCCGAGTCATATGGCAGCCACGCGCAAGAACTTGATCTCGCCTGCTGTCCAACCTGGCATGCCTTTGCGAAGCCGTCTCTCCCGAGGGTGTCGTGTCATCGTTGATGCGTTACCTTCATCCCCTGCCCCCTACACGCCCTGTGAAGGGGACGCGCCGAGCCCCTGCACATGCCACAAGTGTGAAACTGCCCATCATGACCTCGCCAATCTGGCCCAAGATGTTGTCCATGGCTGCAAATGTCTCGCCCCAAGGAGTAGTCTAACAAGGAGGCGCCCCCAAATCCCCCAAATCATTGAAAGGGCATGGTGAACCACCGCCACCATCAACACCCACGACTTCCTATCTTCCCCTGTCACAAACTCCCTCCAGTGCTCCACGATTTAAATCTACCTTCCGGATGCTTGACCGTGACCAATCCAAATCCAAACCTTGAGCTGGAACTCTGTGTCCCCTCACCAACCTCTGCATCGTCGCACTCCCCCCTATGCTACCGCTGGCGGCGACGGTGGAAGCACGATCGACGGGGGATGCCCCCCTCTCCCACCCTCGGTGCAGCACGTAAACCTGGCAACCCCCTACCGACTGTTGACTCTCCCGCTGTCCTCGACATGTGCCCCAATGAATGCTCCACATCCACAGTGCGAACATCGCGATCGCAATCTCCACGCTCCCTAGGCCTGCCATACTCACCCGATAAATTCTCCACTCCCTCCCCCTTCCCGAAATCGTCTACCCCACTGCTCCGACTACGAACATCGTCGGGGTTGCACCAATCTATGTCCCCTCCATCGTCCCCGTTGCCCGCATTCCCCTCTTCCACCCGCGCCCTGAGGGAAGTCCTCGTTGTCCGTATCATCTCTTGGGTACCGCCGCAAAGTATGCACTTGTGTGCCAAAAACATGCTCCACGGACGCGGGCTCCCTCGAGCTACACGAATCTCTTTGCCACCAACGCTGCTGCTCCTAACGCTCCTCTTGTGTCCTCCTATCATATATCCCGTCCCACAAAGGCTTTGTCCCCATCCATGCCCCCGAATCCAACATCAACGCGTCGCGCATCCATGGCAAAGCGAACCCGTGACCTGCGCGCTGATGTGCAAGGAGGCGTGTGTTGGCCGTTATCTCGAACAACTCTGCGACCTTCTGGAAACCCAACTTGTTCCGCACCATATCAATCTGCAGCTGCTGCGTCCACGACATAACGCGTGAGACGTGCATACCACCGCGATACAACCGGCACAACAGATCGGATTCGTGATCCATGATGCGGACCAATGTCGCGACCGAGTCTCACCACCTGCCATGTCTCACCTGCCACCTCACCCATCTAGCGAGCTGGTCAATGTGTGTGTCCCCCAAATGACACGACTCCACCCCGTCGTGTCAACAATTCTCTCCAAGGCCTGTTTGATGGTGAGAAGACGCTCCAACATGGCAAAGACTGATGCGAATCGTTTCTCACACGGATAAATGAGGCCCATATGTCTGCTCTCCAGCCTAAACAGGCGAAGAGCGACATTTTAAGCGTATGACCGCTCTCGCCTGCAGTATAGTGCCACTAATCCACGTACTCGTTGTACCTATGTCTGACAACAACTTGTTGCATAGATGCACCTCACACGGGATCCACGTGATGCGTCTATATTGCGGTCTCATCTTGGGATTGGCCAATGTGTTGGCAACAGCGCTATACGCTCCGCCGAGTCCGTGCACATAGCGTTGACCCATCATCAACACACCTTGTGATGCTGCGGCAAGGAAGTTGATGACTGGCCTGTAATCGCGAGGCTTCATGCCGTCTCATAGGATCGTGACGCCCATGATGTAAAACGGCTCCCTGACGTCTCTCAAATCTGCAGCAACATCATTTGCAATCTGACGAACGGACTCGATCGCTGCGATCTCTGTCGGCGAAGGCCATAAGGCCTTGATAGGCCTTGGCAACTCAGCGAAGTGTCTTTTGTACTGCATCACTGCGGAAGACGTTGAAGGGCAACTGCTGGGTGTGCACGAATCGCATAAATTTGTGCATAAATTCTTCTCGTGTTCCACGATCCACTGGCAGACGAACGCGTCCTTGATTGCAGGTTATCTCATCTTCTTTCGCAGGCCCGCATTCCCCCCTGTCTCTCTCTCCTTCCTCTTCCCTGAAGTCTCACCCACTTGAGCCTTCCCTGGCCGCTGCGTATGGGGTGCCTCACATCCTTCCTGCACCGGATCGTCATCGATCACATCATCCATCCCTTGCCCTCCCACTTCCTCGCCGCCTGCACACGACTCGCCCTTTCCTCCTTGCTGGCGCACCACCGTGGAGCTCCTCGTAACAGTGTAACTGCTAGTTCGTGTTGTAATGGATGTCCACCAGCGCCTCGTCTGTGACCTGCGGACACCCCTTTCCCTATTTGAAGTGCCTCGCCGCAACAAATTGTGTCCCCTGGACTTCGTGTCCGCAAAAGACGCACTTGAACATCTTCATGCCAGGGTTCCCGAGGTCTTGGCGGACACAAATGTATTTGAAGACGACGCACTTCCACTGAGCCTTCTGCTGTGCAAGCTCGTCAGCCTCCTGGAACAGGCGTGCCTGGCTCCTCCCCATGATCACTGATCCTATCCAAGCACTGTCCTTGAAAGGCCCGAAACACCCTCACGAAGCCCCCAAACACCCCTGCGAACCACCTCCTTCCCTAGCAGGCCCTGTACCCCCCCACGCTCCTGAACACCCCCACGAATTGCCGGTGCAACTGTCAGTCCACGAAGACCCCCAACAGCCCCCCCCCTGCACCCGCGCCCCCCCACACGCTGCAGAGTGCATTCAATTCCCATGTCTCCCGTCCAATGTATTTGAATGGCGTTCAATTGCGTTGGAACACCGTTCAAAAACAAAATTGCATCCGCTTTCAGAAATTGAACGCTCATTCAATTTTTAGTCACGCTGCCCTCGTGTTCGACACGTGGACACCGCCGCTGCTCCTCACGCTGCGCTGCTCCGCTGTCACTGGTCCACGTGTCTGCCTCTGTCTCGCGTCCTCGTGTGTCTCTGACTCGAACGTCTCTCTCTCTCTCTCTCTCTCTCTCTCTCTCTCTCTCTCTCTCTCTCTCTCTCCCCCCCCCCCCCCAATGATATGGTGCACGCGCGCGTTTGAGCGCTGGGCACCCACTCCAGAACGGTGCATGCATTTACGCGTGCCGTTCACAAACGGAGGTCCCACTTATGCACACCGCCACTGGCAGTGTCTGAGGGCCTTTTTTTTTCCTTTTACTTTCTTTGGCGCTTTTTTTTTTTTTTTTTTCCCCTTTCTTTGGACTCCACTACCCCTTCCAGACCTCCGACACCCCTTCCCTTCGCCGACACAGCCCACTTACCCCCCGCAGGCCCAAACCGTGGAATCACGCTCAATCCGTTCAATTTCTGAACGGAATGAAAGGAATTCCCGCGTTCAATGAACGCGCGGTTTCATACGCTGAATTACCGAGAGCCATGCCACTGATGTGCTGCAGCTCGTGATTGCCCAGCCACAGAAAGGCAGCAATCTGTCCCTGGATGGGCCGTAGAGCAGGCTTGGTCAAGGCCCAGATTGCGGACTTGCACCACAGGGACGTCAGCACTACGTTGTTGATGACGAACGCGCGGCCGAAGAGGGAGGTCTGTTTGTCCTCCCACATGAAGACTTTCTGCAGGACGGGCGCTGTTATAAATTCGTCATTTGCGTTTAACATTTTTTTTATTTTTTATTTCTTTTTAAACAGAAAAGCCAGAACAGCTTCACTAGGGAAGGTGAGGTGTTTAACATGAAAGTGACCCTCAGCAGAAAGTTGTTTGCAACATTGCATAGCAATTCTACACAGCGTATAGCTTTTGCGACTTTTTAACATTTTCCCCCCTCGAACTTTTCAAGCACACATAACTTTCTCCATGGTGTGCTGCATTGTCCCCATGCAGCCCTACCTCCATCTTCATCCCCCCCCCCCCCCCCCCCCCCCCCCCCCCCCCCCCCCCCCTCTTACTGCCTTCCACAGTCCATCACGCCTCCCTCCTTTTCCCCCACTCACCCCCTCATGTCCCAATACCTCTTTGTCTTCAACCTCTAAGTTCTCCTCGTCTGTGCTGGATTTGGGAGGGAGGGGAGGAGAGGGGTAGCCTGGCCACGGGCGAGGGAAGTCAGTCCACATTGCCTCTGACCCATACAAGATATGCCCTACTGCTACTCCAGCGCAAGCCAAGTTTCATGTTGCTCATCCTGGGTAGAATCTCCACGCAACAGCCTAATTAGTGAAGGAAAATACCGTAAAGGGCCTATTAAAGACAGTGTTGCCACCAGAACGCAATTACAGAAAAAGTGAAGATGTCCAGTTACCCCCATCGCCACAAGCATCAGCAATCCTAATTCGCGAAGACAGTATTGTCACCAGTTTGCAATTACGGAAATCATGATGTCCAGTTACCCCCAGCAGGATAAGCAATCAGTAAACTCTAATTAGTTATCCCAACTGAGAGAAATTTTAATACCACTTTTTTCAATCCTGGAGGAGGAGATCCTGCTTTTTTTCAACATCTTGTTAGGTTCTTTGGTTAGGATGGCCATCTTAGAGAGTGATCTCTAAAGAAAAAACATTGCCGTTTGCTGGAACAACTGCATGCTTATTTGTACTTGGTTTTAAGTGCTCCAGGCCAGTTAAAATTGTATGTGCTAGACACACAGTTCATGCCGTTGTATTTCTCGTTTTAGTACTTTGTAATACTTCAGGTTTACTTTGTTATTAGGTCTTCATTCTTTTGCTATGATTTTTTAATTATTTATGTAGGAGCTATTTTTATTTGTGGTTATGATGTGTGCGTGCGTGTGTGTGTGCGTGTGTGCGTGTGTGCGTGTGTGTGTGTGTGTGTGTGTTGTTTTAAAAGACCCCAGATCCTCTCTCTCATTCCCTTCACAAATCATCACAAGCCATCCATAACGAAAAAGTATAGACAGGCAATATAATAGAAAATGCAAGGTTGGCCACGTTTGTGTGGTTCAGCACCAAGTGCCCACACACCCGTCTGCTGCCAAAGCGGCACTTTTGCACATATCCATATGTATACATATAGATTTCAAACCTTAAGGGGATGGAGGGCAGAGGGCAACTTACCTAAGACAGAAGACTACTCCAGCAAGAAGGCACCGACCCAACCCCCTCAAAGATCCAAAAACTAGGAGAGCCTTCCACATCGGCCCACAAAACCAAAAACTCATTGACTGAAAACAATCAAATATAACAGCATTGGCATTCCCGACATTCATCTCAAACTACACACTCGCGTCACTGCCAAAGAGGAGGAAGAATATAAGAGACAACTTACCTAAGACAGAAGACTCCTCCAGCAAGAACGCACCGACCCCCCCTGCCAAGGGTCCAAAAAAACTGGGAAAGCTTTCCACGCCGGCCCACAAAACATACATTCCCCCCAAAGAGAACTCATGGCCACCTGTAAACATCCAAACAGTCCAGGCTCTAAAGCAGGGCAAAGAATGTGTGTGTGTGTGTGTGTG
>BFEA01000270.1:1171011-1192620 GCA_003427395.1 Chara braunii
TCTCTCTCTCTCTCTCTCTTGGAACTAGAGCTCAAGTATTCAAGATTGCGGGAAGGGATCTGGGTAAACGTTTAAGTGAGAAACCAGACAAAATTCCGCTTGGAATCTTTGACCAAACTGTAGAAGATTGGGGAAAATCAGTGAGTGGAAAAGGCACACCCAGGCAACCGTCACGTTGGAATTCTATATAGAAACCCCAAAGACTTGCCTAGAAGAATTTGAAGCACACACACACACACACACACACTACAGCTACGACTATGGCAACCAGTGTTGTTGACTACATTGCCCTATGCTCAGTCTCACTTCCTCCATCATCACTCCGACGATGACTACATTGCCCTACGCTCGCCTCACTTCCTCCATCATCACGCCAACGTTGACTACATTGTCCTGCGCTCAGTCTCACTTCCTCCATCATCACTCCAACGTTGACTACATTGCCCTACGCTCAGTCTCACTTCCTCCATCATTACTCCAACGCACAATTGCAGCAGCGCTGCCACATTGAGTGTGAAGCATAAGGTGTTGACATCCTGAGCTGCTCGACTCTTGTACTTGCTAATCCGTCCTCCAGGTTTCTTCTGCTGATTAAGGGTTCGTTCCCTTGCCTTTGTTTGTTGCTTCCGGAAGTTTGCAGGTTTTCCTTGTATCTGGCTGCTTGACTGGAGTGCCTGACACTTGGCCTAACAACTTCTGCTATCTTTGCTGAAACTTGTTGCGCCTGGGTGAAAATAGACTTTCCAACCCATAATTGTCGTCTACCAGGGACTTCCTACCACGACCTACTTAAAAGAACCGTTGCACAAACGAAAGCTCCTCATGTAAGGCATTCATGAATATTGTACATGTGGGCTGTAAATGGAATATAGACCGGGGCTCAGGACTGGAACTCGAGACTGGGACTCGGAACTGGGACTTGGGACTGAACTGGGGTACTGTGATTCGTGAATCCTTTCAGCTGTGCAGAACCACAAGCTTTGCAGTGGCTGAGAGTAATGGCAATTTTAGAAAACAAACTTCGGAAATTCGACAAAAAGAGACTTTTGTGCACCTCTTTCAGACCACCTCCAGACCTCGCCACAGTAGGAGGTCCGGAAACCTTGACAGGAATCAAGTGGGCACAATAACCTCCATTAAAAGTAGCTCAGCTAAGGGGTGAAAAACATACTTGCGGCGCACGTGATGCACGAGTTGCGCACCTGCGGTGCATAGCGCAGGCGCACGTGATGTCGCGCACCCCAATAGATAGGATCGATTAAAGAATCCGGAAAGGGCAGGTTGTGGTAGCCAAACATGCCCCCCCTTCTGAAAATTATAAGTGCACAGAAAAAGAAAATTGGGGCCACATCGTACTCCTCATTGGATCCAGTCTCTTTTCCGAAGGGGCCCCAGCAAAGATGAGGGTCCCATTTCTTCGCAGAGATGTTCATCGAATAGCAGATACGACACAGTCAGGGCAGCAATATATATTCTGAATTCCTGTTTTCCGGCAGTTACGGGTTACCACTAATACCACGGTAGCTCTCTCTTTTTTTTGTTTTCCCTTTTCTCAAGTGCAGTGGCCCTAAGGGCCTCACTCCACAGTCACCACTTGCACAACAGACAAAACATATGGTGGCGTATGGTTCCATGTTCTAGCAGAAGATTCATTCTAGTTTTGTACATTTGGTGAATAGTGGAGTGAAGCCCCAAAAATCACGTGCCGAGTTAGTTAGTAACTCGTAACTGCTGAAACACAGACCTGAATTCGAAGCTACACCATATATAGTTGGCCTGCTACTGCCCTACTACAAGTCCAACAACTACCTCGTTCTTGGCGAGGAGACCCTTGCTAAGTATCTGCAGGGGCCTTTCGGATTACCGGCAGGGGTTTTCTGATCTATGTGAAAGAGCTCTTTGCTCTCTCTCTCTCTCTCTCTCTCTCTCTCTCTCTCTCTCTCTCTCTCTCTCTCTCTCTCTCACGCGTGCATACACACATCGCGGCCACTTTTTTTTTTTTTTGCACGCATCAACGATCAGCGCACCGCACATATGCGCCACAAGTGTGGTGAAAAACAAACAAACAGAACAACAATACCAAATGCTAGGGATTGCAGGGGATCCCTTGGACATCTGTCAAAACTGGAACGATACAGAGAAGATTAGCATGGTCCCTGCGCAATGACGACACACGTTAAAAAAATAAAATCAAAATCAAATGCGGGGGACAAGGTACATGTCTGACCTGCAGTGCAGAAGCTGGTGGGAGAGAAAGGAGCAATTCGCCTTGAGGTGGTGCAGATGGCTTCGCTTTCTTCGCAGATTCACTGTCCACTCTGTTTACCTCAGGACATGGAGCAAGAAGAAGATAGAACAATTCAGGAGCTGCATGACAATTTATACCCAGAAGCCCAACATGAGCAATTAGACCAAAAAAAAGCAGATGAGAATTCTACAGATGGGACCGGTGCCATTGCTGATGGGGAGGACAGGAGAGGAGAACACTGTCACCTTCTGCTTTGAGCCTCACTGCTCGACACCATGAGCACACACACACACATTGAGAGATCACACGAAATCCACACTGGAGACCAGAGATGCAACATCCAGATACGCGCAGCTTAGGAATTCCGATACAACATCCAGATATGCGCAGCTTAGAAATTCCAACAAATTATCACGTTGAACAGTTTCGGGGATCCAGTCACCAAGCGCTCAACCACGCAGAGTTCAGCAACCCAATACCAGCACCCCCCTCCAAGGCAGGTGACTCACTTCTCTCCCTGGCTCACTCTCTCCCTCTCCCTCTACTTGACAATCTTAACTCTGTATGCAACCGCTGCTACTCAGCTCTACCTCCTATCACTAGCTATGCGGCTATGGCCGCCTTCCCTCTCAGTGCAGTGCTGCCCAGCAGGGCTCTCGCGGGCATGCTACTCGCAGATAGCGCACAAGCGCTTCAGCAGCACTTCCACATTTCTCACGAATGAGCCATCTCCCTGAAATGGGGCTGGCCAGTCCTTAGATTGACTTGGACTGAGTTTCAGCTCGTCCCAGCCTTTATTTCTTCCGGTTCGACTTGGTACTGGTACCACATGTCCACGGCCTGTTTGCTTCAGCATGTCAAGGCCTGGTACTTACCCGAATTTTCATTGGTGTGCTGCTGCTTGGGCCTGTGAGTCACGGCTTTTCACCTGTGGAACATGACTTTTGACTGCGGGATATAACTTTTGCCTGGGGAAGTGTCCTTTGCCTGTGGGATATAACTTTTCAATATGACTTTTCAATACGACTTTTGCGAGGATCTGGGTCCTCGGCAGGCCTAAGGGGCCCCTGCTGCACATGTGCCCGCCCTAAGTGAAGGCGGTCCTAACAAATCACGAGAGGCCCTTGACTGTCAACTTCGTATTTGGGGTCCAGGCAGTTGTGACGCGCCAGTTGGTTGAGGGAAACACAGGCCGAGCCTCAAAGACATTCCACGGCCTTCCAGGCCTTTCTGAAAATGCAGGCCCTGGACAAGAATCGCAGCCTCATTCACATACAGTTGGGAGGCCCAACCGAATGAGGCCCAGCAGCTGCATCGGAGGCACAGCCTCCCGGGGCCTACCAGAAGCTTCTGGGCAGAGGCCCAGGCCAGCCAGGCCGCCGTGAGAGGCAGGCTCTTTCCATATAGGAAAGAGCTCGCTGCCTGGGCAGTCATTCAGCACTTGCACGCTGGCGGCAGCGCTGCTGGAGCAGACGCTCGTGGGCTGCTGCTGGCGCTGAGAGGCAAGGGGCTAGCACGTGCGGTCGTGTGTGAGTCAGGGCGCTGCTGAGGGCAGCGCCATAGCCCAGCCTTCATAGCTGGCTGGGGCTTGGTCTACAGTGAGGCGCAGGGGGTGGTCTTCGGGTGTACAGAGGGAAGACGTGGGTGTAAGCTGTCTCTTATACACATCTAGATGTGTATAAGAGACAGGGTCTACAGTGAGGCGCAGGGGGTGGTCTTCGGGTGTACAGAGGGAAGACGTGGGTGTAAGTCAGGGGAGAGAGGGAAGGATGATGATGATGATGATGATGTGAGGGCACATACCTGGTATTGGCGATGGTCTGCATGGGCGACATCTTCAAGTACTTCGTAGGCTGCTGACGTCAACAGTTGCATCGTCAATTAGTAGGCAGACAGTAGCTGTGTAGGAAGTAGGCTGGGCGCCGAGCGCCAAGTAGGGAGAAAGGGCCTGGACACTCATGTTGGTGGTGGCGAGAGCAAGCTCTCATTGACATTGGTTTTCAGTGTTACGATTCTTCATTGGTATTGGTGCAATTCTGCTTTCTGGACACTCATACTATCTGGCCTTCAATGTGATTGTGCATTCTGGATATTGTCATCTCGCTATTGCTCATTTTCTTTCAATTTGGTATCAGAGCAGGTTCGAACTGCGTTTCATTGATTCTTCGCAATAGCTGTTTGGTACTTCGCATGAGGTGTGGGGCAGTAATGAGGCTTGGGTGTTGAATGATAGGCGGCCCAGGGTCGTGTGGGCGCGCCAGGAAACTATGTGGTGACATTAGGGGTGTACGCTGGATGATGAGAGCTCGCTGATGTGGCATTGAAGCCGAGGTGGAATTGCACTCTGCTGTTGGTTGTGCCGAGGCAAAGACTGGTCATCATAAATGCACATCAGGTTGCCGGTGAAAAATCTGTTGTTGGGGGCAGCATTATGAGGTACATTGCTCTCTTCCTTATCTACCCTCTTCATTACTTCTTGCCATAAGTAAGTGAGTTCTGTCTTGAGAGTCCTCTCAATGTGAGGTGTCGTGAGCGCTCAACCTTGAGAGTCGACAATCTTCCTGGGCAGCAAGCTGGCGGGAGACGGGCGAAGCCTCTGAAGGGCCCTGGATGAAGCACTCGGGTCACGATCACCATGCCAACCCGCTGGGACTAGTACACACATGCTTTGCCGCAAGTCCTTGGTTCTGCTGCTGCGCAATAGAGGTCACGCAGGACATGCCAGCCCTTTGAACAGACGCTTACCAGACCGTCTTTAAATATTTCTGCCGGGTTGCGGTGTTGAACCCTGGCTGTGATCGTCATCCTGTCTGTGACATTAAATAATTCCTGAGGACCTTGGGGGCTGTCCTTAAACTGCCTCTTGATCAGCCAGATCAAACCGGATGTAAGGCTCGTTGCATGCGAGGGTAAACAACGTGCGGGGGCTGTCATGTTCGGCATAGACTTGGGGCACAGGGGTGGACCGGATTGCACACCTTTAGACACGCCGCTCAACCAGATGCGCAGGGCGTTGATACAAAGTGACCGATCAAGAAGGATACAGGGAGAGGGGGGATTCCGGTAACTGTTCGCAGAGTTATTAATTGGTAAAATATTCCATCCAGCACGCCTCTCTGCAGGTGACACTATTTTTATTTGATTATTTAGTTGTTACGGACTTTACTGACAACTAACAGACAGCTGCAGATAGTTAGTATTCTTTGCTGCATGCAATCTGTTCAGAGTAATCTAAGAATAGAATTAGTGTACCCTGTAGGACCTGATATTGATTGCTGATTACCACTTGACTACTTCTCTCTAGGCTGACAAGGAATTAATTGATTGGTTCATACTCAGTTGTGTGCCATGCTGAGGTAGGATTTAGTGTGGATTCTAGTTTAGATCTCATACACTATAGCTAATGAGTGATGCAGGCGGTAGTGAGGAGGAGGAACGAGTAGTGGAATCTCTTAGAGTGACTTGTAGAACTGCACTGTACCTTCTTGGAGTTAGACGAGGGAGAGGAAAGGAGGCTGCGAAGGGAAGCCAGGGAAAGGACGACATTAGAGAGGGCTAGGACAGCGGCAACCAACGCTGAACGGACACTTGCAGCAGCAAGACTAGCAGACGCTAGAGTCCAGGTTGAGGTTGCGATGGCTACCTCCTCTACAGTGTCACTGGCCTTGTCCCAGGCCTCTTTGTCGGGTGTCAGTCAGGGTGTCTCTCAGAGTTATGTTAATCAATCTGTTGGCTTGCAAGTCAGCCAGCAGATTCCACTCACACCTGAGGATTATGAAATCCTCCAAGCGGAAGAACTGCATGATCAACTACAGCAGCAGCTGAGAGAGGCAGCAGAGAGGCGGCAGAGGGCAATCACGAGAAAAGCTAGACTAGGAGCTAGGGGGCAGGAGTTAAGGAACTTAGAGGCACTAGACGAGTCGACACTTGACCCTGCAATGCAAGCGCTGCGTCGCTCACTCGTGTGTGGGGGCAGGTTGTCCAGCAGGAAGTGCTGTCCGAACTAGTGGAAGGCCAGAAACAAATTCCGGCTGCACTGCAGGCTCCTCGTCCTATGATGAGGCAGACGCATTATGTTGTAGCTCCCCCTTCGGTTGCAGGTCCCTCAGTGACGCCGTCGCCGGGAGGGCCCTCTTTCTCTCCTACGTTTGGCACGCCTCTCACAAGTAGTCAACCAGTAGTCAGTGGTCCGGTTCTTATCTCTTCTCCCATACCATCGAGGACGGTGGCAGCTACAATGCAATTGTCTGGACAGCCGCAAGTTAGCATGCAGCAACCTGTCTCAGTGGCTATGCAGCCACTGCAGCAATCACCTGGGCAAATCCAGCCTATGCAGTGGATGCCCAAGATACCCTTGCTGAGTCCTAAGCCCTTCTCTGGCCACAGGAAGAAGGACGAGGACCTGGGTACCTAGGTGAGAATTGTGCCTACCTATGTGAGGCACAAGCTCACAAGACCAGAGCAGGAAGTTATAGTTGCTGCCTCCTTTTTAGAGGGATCAGCAACACGTTGGTTAAATGGGCTAGTGCAGCAGCAGGGCTTCGATGCCTGGGCTCAGGCTCAGACATTGGAAGACTTCGTACGGACTGTGTATAAGAGGTGCCATGACCCCCAAGGGGCTCAGAAGGCCACCGTCGCAATCAACAATCTCTGTGCCAAAAGGTACAAGAATGTACACGAGGTCACAAACGCCGTAGAATGTCTGATCATAGTACCTCGTGTGCGTTTTGATCCGCCGGTACTCCTCACAGACTATTTGAGATGTCTGCCCACAGACGTCAAGAATAAGATGGTGGACGAGGCCTATATTGACCAACATAGCTTCGCTACTTTCAGCAAGAAAGCCTTAGATATAGAGGCTAAGCTTGGGTTCGCGCATCGGAGTCAGGGAGATGGTAGGAAGAAGAGACTCCCCCAAGACTGGAAGAAGAAAGGTCAACTCCTGTTCGTCGACCATGATGGTCAGGCGGCTGAGATTGACGACTTCCCAGACTATGGGGAGGAGATAGAGCAGGATGGGGCCAATGAGACTTCGGATGGAGGAGTCGTGGCTCCCATCAAAGAGAAAGCTAGGGGGTCCGAGAAACAAAAGGTAGGTCGGTCCAAGGGTCAGGGCGACCAAGGAACGCCCGCATGGGTAAAACTTGATTTAGACTACGAGGTGTGGAAAGACAAAGTTGCTAGGGGCACGTGCATGAACTATGGCAACTATGGCCAAACGTCTAGAACGTGCCGAGGCAAGAAAGTCACAACGAAGGTAGCCTCTCCAACAGTGGTGGGCTTATCTTTGAACCCTGGCAGCACTTCTGTGAGTACGTCGCAAGGAAACACCTCGAGCCAGTAGGAGTGTTACCGCTCTTACTCGTGTTGAAGTGGTAACGTTGCCTTTCCCACTTCAGGCGTTGGTCAAGGCTAGTGACCCACCCATCGTCCCGCAGACACATTCAAACCCACCGATGGTCTGTTCGAGAGATGTGTTTGAGTCCCTAGAAGAGCTATAGACTGAGTGGTCAGCGAAGGATCCCAGAGGCTCTTGGGCGATGATTAGTAAACGTCCTAGGGGTGAACATTTCGTGGTAGAGGTTGATGTAGGTGGCCGCAAAGTGGGTGCCTTCGCACACATAAGCTCTACATGGAACTTCATCAGTAGTGCTTGTGTGGATAGGTTGCGCTTAGGGGACCAAGTGCAACGGCTTAGCAGATCTGTAGCATCTACGCTAGCCAACAAGCACCGTATGGTTGTCAGAGACTATGTCAAGGATGTAGTCTGCACCTTCTCCTATGGAGGAGGGGAAGTGAGACACAACATCTCATTCCTTGTCAGCGACGAACTACTACCTCGAGGTCGCTCAACCTCAGTTCGATTGGGATAGAAAGGTGTTGCTCCACAAGTTGCCCAACGGTAGAACCGTTAGACTGCAAACGTTTAAAGCTAGCAATCTAGTGGAAAACTACGGGTGCATGTGTGCAACCTCCCTCTATAACTACTATAAGCGGAACCGCGAGGAGGGCATGTATCTAGTCTTTGTCTCTGAGAAAGGGGAGGCTGTAAAATCACCCCCAGAGATAGAATCAATCGTCGTGCAGTATTCCGACCTTTTTTAGGAGCCCACATGCGTGGTGGAGAGGGAGGTGGTCCATGCGATAGAGGTTGTCCCAGGTAGTAAGGTGCTTAGAGGACGAATCTATAGGATGTCTCTTGCGGAGTTGGACGAGCTCCGCCGCCAGCTAAAGGAACTCACAAGAAAGGGATGGATCCGGCCTAGTACCTCCCCTTACGGGGCTCAAGTTCTATTCGTTCCTAAAAAGGGAGGTACCTTAAGAATGTGCATTGATTATAGGGGCCTCAATGCCATCACTGTTAAGAACGCAGAGCCCTTACCCCGCATCGACGACCTATTGGATGAGTGCAGGGATGTCGGTACTTTACTAAGATAGATCTAAAGTTTGGATACCATCAAATTGCCATAAGACCTAAGGACCAGCACAAAAACGCTTTCCAGACCAGGTACGGTCTGTACAAATTTGTGGTGATGCCTTTCGGCCTATGCAATGCCCCTAGAACATTCCAGCACGCAATGAATAGGATCTTTCATGAGCACTTAGACAAGTTTATCGTCGTGTACCTCGACGATATCCTTATCTTTAGTAAGATTGTAAAGGAGCACGCCGAACACTTGAAAATAGTGCTAGGACTCCTAAGACAGCACCAGTACAAGGTTAACTTGGAGAAATGTAAGTTTTGTCGCGCCAAGATCTTGTATTTGGGTCATGAAATTTCAGCAGATGGGTTGAGGCCGAACGATGCCAAAGTGGCCAGCATATGTGACAGGCCCAGACCTCAGACTGTGACTGAGGTCATATCCTTTTTGGGGATGACGGGCTGCTATCGTCCGTTTGTTAAAAACTACAGTACTATAGCTTTGCCATTAGCAGATCTAACTCGCCTTGACACCCCTTGGGAGTGGACAAAAGAGTGTGAGGCAACCTTCAAGGAATTGAAGTATGCTCTAACACACTATGAAGTCCTCAAACTTCTGGATCCTGAGCAGCCATTCGTAGTGACCACAGACGCCAACCAATATGGCCTAGGCGTGGTCCTTGCGCAGAAGGAGAGGAAAAAGTTGAGGCCGAGCATACGAGTAAAAAGATGCTCTCTCAAAAACTGGCCAGATCTACTTATGAGCGTGAGCTTTACACCCTGTACTGAGCGCTGGTCCATTGGAGACATTATCTCCTTGGTAGATTCTTCTATGTAAGATCTGATCATGAGACTTTGCGCTGGATCAAGACTCAGCCTGTACTCTCTGACGCACTAAAGAGGTGGATTCAAGTGATAGATCTGTACGACTATCAACTTGATCCAATCAAGGGAGAGTATAACAAAGTAGCTGGTGCATTGTCACTTAGGGCAGATTATCTAGGCGCGCTAGTAACTGAGTTTGGCATATCTGACGAAGTAACACGATCCTTGGTGGAGGCCTATCAACAAGATCCAATAATATTTGAGATCATTCGTAAGTTAGAAGCGAAAGACAAAGTAACAATGGTAAAAGGCTTGCTGTTCCTTGAGAAGGCAGGGAATAAAAGATTATGTGTCCCAGATAGAGTCTCTTCGTAGTTTATTTTTAGGAGAGTGTCATGATGCAACTGGTCATTTCGGCCATAAGAAGACTTCAGCTAACCTTGTGCAGAGATTTGGGTGGCCTTCTATGATGAAAGATGCCAAGAGGTACACAGAAACCTGCCAGGTTTGTCAACGGGACAAACTTAGGACTCAGGCTCCGCTTCGGCTTCTCAAGCCCTTGCCGATTCCTGAAGGTCCTGGTCAGATTGCGTCCATGGACTTCATGGATACTCTTGTGACCAGCTGGACTGGCACGAGACACATTTTCGTTATAGACTTTTAGTGGATCACTTTTCTAAGTATGCAAGACTTATCGCTATATCGGAGATTGCTAAAATTGACTATGTCATCAAACTGTTTTTGGATAACTGGGTCCGCGATCTTGGACTCCCTACGTCTATAGTGAGTGATAGTGATGTAAGATTTACCAGCGAACTGTGGCAGTCAACAACTGAGCAGATGAACACCAAGCTACAAATGACATCAGGGAACCACCCTGAGAAAAATGGCCAGGCGGAACATATGGACCGAGTAGTACAGCACCTGCTTCGACATTATATTCAGCCAAGTCAGGATGACGAGAAGTTACCTCTCGTCGTCAGCCTGTACAACAATGCTGTGCACAGTACTACTGGTATGACTCCCAACCAATTGCATCTTGGTTGGAAGCCCAGAACTGCACTTGATTTTCTGCTACCCGAGAGACAGCCCACTACAGCACCTGGCAGCAGAGAGTTTGCTGTCAAGTACGAGCAAATGCTGCAGCAGGCCATCAAACATATTAGAAAATCTCAGGATGCTATGATCGCATCTGAGAATAAGCATAGACAGCCCTCTAACTTTCAGGTAGGTGATAGAGTCTGGGTCAAATCATCTGAACTGGGTCAGGAGCCGGGCATATCCCGCAAACTGATGCCACAGTACTTCGGTCCTTGGGAGGTCCTAGACATAGTCGGGGATCAGATAGATGGACCTTCTTATGTGATTCACATCCCACCTCACTTACGCACACACCCAGTGTTTCACGCTTCAAAGATGGCACCTTTCGCAGAAACTGCACAGTTTCCTTCCAGACGGTCAATGCTGCCCCCAACCATGGACGGTGAAGTGGACATCGATGGAATTGTGGAGCATCAAATGATGCCAGTGCCTAAACCGCGGACAGAGGACAGAGGCCGCCCTCCTAAGCCGAGAATGCAATACCGTGTCAGATTCAGACATCATCTGGATCCCAGGCAAGATCGGTGGTTCACCAGAGAAGAACTCATGCGAACAGCACCTCAAATTATTGCAGGCTCGTGGGCTGCTGCTGGCGCTGAGAGGCAAGTGGCTAGCACGTGCGGTCGTGTGTGAGTCAGGGCGCTGCTGAGGGCAGCGCCATAGCCCAGCCTTCATAGCTGGCTGGGACTTGGTCTATAGTGAGGCGCAGGGGGTGGTCTTCGGGTGTACAAAGGGAAGACGTGGGTGTAAGTCAGGGGAGAGAGGGAAGGATGATGATGACGATGATGTGAGGGCACATACCTGGTATTGGCAATGGTCTGCATGGCCGACATCTTCAAGTACTTCGTAGGCTGCTGACGTCAACAGTTGCATCGTCAATTAGTAGGCAGATAGTAGCTGTGTAGGAAGTAGGCTGGGCGCCGAGCGCCAAGTAGGGAGAAAGGGCCTGGACACTCATGTTGGTGGTGGCGAGAGCAAGCTCTCATTGACATTGGTTTTCAGTGTTACGATTTGGTGTTATATTGGTGCAATTCTGCTTTCTGGACATTGTGATACTATCTGGCCTTCAATGTGATTGTGCATTCTGGATACTGTCATCTCGATATTGCTCATTGTCCTTGCACTTTTCAATATGAGACGTGACTTTTGCTTATAGAAACCTTTGCCTCTGGGATGTGACTGTTCACCGCGCGCCTGTTGGACTTCACTCCTAAGGTACCCGAGTGTGACCTACTATGCCGACTTGGCCTCCCTTGGCCTGAAATTAGGGGTCTTCATCATGGAATGCCTTTCACTTCTCACCATTTCCAGGGAAAACTCCTGTAGAAGAAGTTTTATGGTTGCCAGTACTCATCTTCGTCCTGATAGCAGTATCAAACTCTTGACAGGTCAAAAGGCTCAAAACATTTATCAAGTTTTTGCCTAGGCTACCAGGGCGGCATGGGCGGGGGCACCAGTGCAGGTCATTCAGCTGTACACCCACTTGGTGTACCCTGGGCATGTGCAAACTCCAGGGTTTTTGTTTTTGTTTTCCGTCAGTAGGGCTGGGGCTTTTCTCTGCCTACCCAAAGCAGCCCAAAATCCGAGGTCTTTTTCGTTTTTCGGTGCTGTCCATTCAAGAGGGGTATAAATGAGACCTAAAGTAGGGTGCCTTAGTTTGATTTTTCATTTCCGTTTTCAATCTTTGAGTCTGTAAGGAATTTTGAGTGACCCTCTTCCACAACTTAGAACATAGTTTTTCTCCAGACTAATAAAAAAAAAAAAAATTCAAATATTCTATGATAGTCCTCTCTTCCACAACTTAGAACATAGTTTTTCTCCAGACTAATAAAAAAAAAAGAAATTTCAAATATTCTATGATAGTCCTCTGGATACCCCCGATCGGTATTAGCGGGGTTTATGACCAACACGGATGTGAGTGCAAGCGCGAGTGGGTTGTGTGTGGTGTGTGGAAGAGTATTGGCCATAGCCTCTGCTGCTGCTTGATGAGGGGTGGGGACGATGAGAAAGGGAAGCGTAGC
This sequence comes from Chara braunii, assembly GCA_003427395.1. NCBI lineage: Eukaryota > Viridiplantae > Streptophyta > Charophyceae > Charales > Characeae > Chara > Chara braunii. The sequence continues at coordinate 1,183,628 of BFEA01000270.1, forward strand.
TACTGGCAAAATGTTGTATCTTTGCGTTAGCCGGAGCCCCACTGGTGACCCCACCCCATCTCTGAGGTTAACGGGGCATCTGGTTTTCAGGCCTGAAATTTCTGAAATTAGGGTTTTGGGCTCAAATTTCATGTTTTTTTGGAATTTCAAGTTTTTGCTATATATGCATTTTGATAGGGTTGCCATATATGAAATTTGGGGTTATTTGGAGTTTTAGAATTTGCGCTATTAAGATTTCTGAAATTTCTGAAATTGGTCGAATTTTTTTTGGGCCAAATTTCATGGAAATGCACCTTTGGCTTGCTGTTTTATATGTTTTTAATTTCTTTTTTCAGGGCTTTTTTCTGTGATGGGGTCGTAAGGAGTGCACTCTATAGATTGGTGTGAAGTGTTGTTAAAATGACTGTCTGGTTTTCTTATAAATGGGCCTGAAAAATGGGTGCTCGGTTAACCTGCTCTCCTTCAGAGGAGTGATATGAAACAGTTTTCACCTTTACGGTAGCAGATGCAGCACCCAGGGCTCGATCCCTAGACCCCTCCCCTCACCCGTGTACAGTATTCGTGGACCCGTGTGTGTTTGAGCCCGCGACCTGTGTTATGAAAATCGTATGTGTAGCTGTTGTATATAGTCTGGTCACTAGGTCTTGAGCTGTAGGTCTGTTGTTTAGGAGTCAATAGCAGTGGTCTAGGTCATAGCTGCTACAGTGTCGAAGGGTCAAGGTCGTAGCTGCTACAGTATCAAAGGGTCGAGTCTACAACCTTCCGGAACTTCCGGAAGTGCCTTTCGTGAGTCTTAGAGTCGGTCCGCATCTGAGTCAGCAGAGGGCAGTCCTAGCACAGTCAGCAAAGAGCAGTCCTAAGTCCTACCTGTCCTAGTCAACGGTACCCAGTACCAGGTCACACTTTGTCAAGTCAGCAAGTACCATGTGGGACTGTGCATAACCCGGGCCCAAAGTCCGAGTGCAGACCAACGACAATCGAAGTATAAATAAAGATGCAGCGTCAAGTCATTCATTCATTCTACCTGTGAGCCGTGTGGAAGCGTTGTCGGAGCGTCTTGTGTACGAAAGTCTGCAGGTGCCCAAAGAGGAAGTGGGCTAAGAGGAGGAAGACGCGGCCATAGCCGCTTGTGTTGTTAGTTGAGGTAGAAGAAGGCAGCCATAGCTGTCGTAGGTTAGAAGTAGAGGGTTAGTCTGTGTGTGTGTGTCATGTATGTGTATGTGTGCGGGACATCCAGGGAGATCCAGAGTTGTGTGTGTGTGAACGAGTTGCTGAGGATACAGTTGATCGGGGTGCATCTTTGTCAGGCGCACGTGCCCCATAGCCGTTCATGACAAGTTTGAATCTGAACTGTGTCCTTGACTACATTGTCTCTGAGCTTTGTGTGGGCGCCGAAGCGCCAGTGTAATCGCCATCTGTTTGCATGCATGTGCAAGGAACATGAATATGGACGAAGCACAGAAATCCAGAATGCAATATCACACTGAAGTCCAAGTAGTCAAAGCCAAAGCAGATAGCACAACGGAACCGAGTAACCATCCAATTGAGAATGATACAGAAGAATCGTGAGTCAATGTCCATGCCCAACAGGGCAACACCAACAGCATAACCCAAATGTAGCTCTCTCTTGTGAATGGCGCCAGGCGCCCTATCTACTCTACAGACTAGCCTACAACTACAGCAATGAAAGCAACCAGACAACTTGACTACCAGCGAGTGATGATGTCAACACCAATGCCGACCTCCACCTCCACCAGGTACGTGTCCTCTTCACCCACACTCTCCCTTGTACCCACACAGCGCCCTTCACCTYCGAAGACCACCTTCGYCCTTCACCCTCACTGCACCCTCATGCGGCCCGGCTATGGCCGCCAGTGCCCTGGTGCGCAGGCAGCGCCCTACCGCCTAGCGCTGGCCTGCCTTGCACCTCTCTTAGCGCAGCRCAGCAGCAGCAGCAGCTCGCATTAGCGCAGCGTGCCGGCATTGCCCACAATGGCCAAGATCCCTGCCYACTCGCCCTRCTTGCCTATATGCCAGTGCAGCGTGTGGGCGGCCTCCCTTCAGCCTGTGACCGGGACCCAGAGGCTGAAGCCAACCCGATACAGTTGGGCCCCGGGGCAATGCAGTTGTGCCTCTTTCATCAAGGCCTGCGGMCAGATTCAGATAGTGGGCCGATTTCCCTTTGGCATTTTCGGCCTCTMTACCCARCATGCATTGTCGGCCTCACGTTCGAGTGCCCAGGGCCTAACTAACTCAGAGGCCCTGGGCTTTCAGCATTTGCTGAAATCCGAGACTCGGTGCACTCCAACCAACTGGCGTGCTGCAACTGTATGGACCCCACTTCGTGAAATGTTGGCAAAGGGCTCTTGTTGATTTGCTGGCCCGCCTTCACTTAGGGCGGGCACGAGGCTTGCTGGGGCCTTAGCCCAGAACATGTACATCATGGGAAGGCCCCTTCTTGAGGGCTCATTCCTCACATTCCATCCCCCTTAGCTTCAAATGTCCGCTGAGATGCTTACTTCGCAGGTGCCTTCCCTTTCAGCTTCCTTTCATATTCTACCACCACCTGAGGAGCTGTCTCAATCAGTTCCTCCTTGGTAAACCACCGATCTTCGTTGGGATCTTTGTGGTGCCTGAATCTGACATGATATTCTCTCTTGGGTTTAGGAGGTCTTCCTCGACCCAACGACTTTGCAACAGGCATGTCCCGGTGATCCACAATGTCATCGATGTCGACTTGTCCATCCATGGTTGGGGGCAGCATCGATCTCCTGGAAGGGAATTGATCAGTCTCATCCAAAGGTGCCAGCTTCAAGGCATGAAAGACTGGGTGAGTGCGTAGGTGTCCAGGGACACGAATGACATAAGTGGGACCATCCGACTCATCTCCCACTACATCCAAGACTTCCCAGGGACCAAAGTACTGAGGCATTAGTTTGTGAGATATTCCGAACTCCTGTCCTAACTCACTAGCCTTGACCCAAACACGTTCCCCTACCTGAAATGTGGACTGTCTGCGATGTTGATTCTCAGAAGCAATCATGGCTTGCTGAGCCTTCTTCATATGTTCAACAGCCTCTTGCAGCAATTTCTCATATTGCACACCGTATTCAAGTGTGCCTGGAGTTGCAGCGGGTCGGTTTTCAGGTAGGAGGAAGTCTAGTGCTGATCTAGGCTTCCATCCTAAGTGCAGCTGGTTAGGACTAATGCCGGTACTGCTATGTATAGCATTGTTGTACAGGCTGGCGATGAGAGGTAACTGCTCATCCCAGTCATCCTGACTGGCCTTGATGTAATGCCTCAGCAAGTGTTGTACAACTCTGATCATTTGTTCGGCCTGTCCGTTGGCTTCGGGATGATTCCCTGGAGTCATCTGAAGTTGACTGCCCATCTGTTCCGCAGTCTTCTTCCACAGCTCACTTGTGAATCGGACGTCTCGGTCACTAATGATGGTCTTTGGTAAACCAAAGTCCCTTACCCAGTTGTCCTTGAACAACTTGATGACGTATTCTCTCCTGGCTGTCTCTGGCATTGGTACTAGTCTAGCGTACTTGGTGAATCGGTCAATGATGACGAAAATGTGCCTCTTACCACTCTTGCTGGTCACTAGGGTGTCCATGAAATCCATGGAAACACTCAATCCTGGACCATCAGGAATAGGTAAAGGCTTCAACAACCCAAACGGTGCTTGAGTTCGCGGCTTGTCCCGCTGACAGACCTGACASGTCTCAACATACTTCTTTGCGTCATCTAACATTCCGGGCCACCAAAATCGCTGTACTAAGTTAGCACTCGTCTTCTTGTAGCCAAAGTGCCCAGTTACGTCATGACATTCGCCTAAAAATAAACTACGCAACTGTTCACTAGATGGAACTACCAATCTCTTTATTCCGGCCTTATCAAGAATAGCCCGTCCACCATCACAAACTCACTTTCTGTGGCCTTGTCTTTTGCCTGAAGTTTGCGAATGATGTTCATCGTGACAGTGTCTTCCTGATAGGCTCCCACCAATGATTGAGTTACTTCATTAGATACGCCGAAGTCAGAAACTAGCGCACCTAGGTTGTCTGCTCTACGGGATAGCGCGTCTACAACCTTGTTGTACTCAAGCTTGAAGTCATATTGGTCTATGACCTCAATCCATCGCTTGAGTGCATCAGAAAGAGTCGGTTGAGTCTTGATCCATTTGAGGGTCTGATGATCAGTCCTCAGATAGAAGAACCTTCCCAAAAGGAAGTGTCTCCAATGGACAAGTGCCTTGTAGAGAGCATAGAGTTCCCTTTCGTAGGTGGACTTAGCCAACTTCTTCGATGGCATCTTCTTACTCGTGTACTCAATCGGTCTCAACTTTTTCCCATCCTGCTGAGCCAGCACTGCACCAACGCCGTATTGGCTTGCGTCAGTGGTCACTATGAATGGCTTCTGCGGATGTAGAGAGCATAGAGTTCCCTTTCGTAGGTGGACTTAGCCAACTTCTTCGATGGCATCTTCTTACTCATGTACTCAATCGGTCTCAACTTTTTCCCATCCTGCTGAGCCAGCACTGCACCAATGCCGTATTGGCTTGCGTCAGTGGTCACTATGAATGGCTTCTGCGGATCGGGAACCATGAGAACTTCATGATTCATGAGTGCATGCTTCAATCTCTTGAAAGCACCCTCACACTCATCACTCCAGTCCCACGGTGTGTCAAGTCGAGTTAGATCAGTCAAAGGAGAGGCAACTGTAGAATAGTTCTTAATGAAATTTCTTTAGTAGCCGCACATTCCTAAGAATGACCTGACCTCAGTGACTGTCTGAGGTCGTGGCCAGTCTCAAATACTAGCCACCTTCGCATCTTCCGGCCTAATTCCCTCCGCGGATACTTCATGACCCAAGTATAGTATCTTAGTGCGGCCAAATTCGCACTTCTCTAAGTTGACCTTATACTTGTGTTGTCGCAGGAGTGAGAGTACTTTCTCAACATGTTGTGCATGCTCCTCGGCAGATTTACTAAAGATCAGAATATCGTCTAAGTAGACCACGACAAACTTATCTAAATGGTCATGGAAGATCCGATTCATAGCGTGCTGGAACGTACCCGGCGCATTACAAAGACCAAAGGGCATCACTACAAACTCATACAGACCATAACGCGTCTGAAAAGTTGTCTTGTGTTGGTCCTCAGGTCTTATTGCGATCTGGTGATATCCGGATTTCAAGTCTATCTTACTATAGTACTTGCATCCCTGCACCCTATCCAATAGGTCGTCTATGCGAGGTAGAGGCTATGCGTTCTTCACAGTGATGGCATTGAGGCCTCTATAGTCAATGCACATCCTCAAAGTACCCCCCTTCTTCGGTACGAATAGAACGGGTGATCCGTAAGGGGAAGTACTAGGCCGAATCCAACCCTTCTCTGTCAGCTCGTTAAGCTGTCGCCGAAGTTCATCAAACTCGGCGGGGGTAATCCTATAGATCCTTCCCTTTGGGGTCTTACTCCCTGGAATGATTTCTATAGTGTGGACGACTTCCCTTTCAACAACTCTTGTGGGCTCCTCGAACAGATCAGGGAACTTAGCAACGACGCGTTCTATCTCTGGGGGTGTTTTACCGGCCTCCCCTTTCTCAGAGACATAAACAAGGTACATACCCTCCTCTTGGTTTTGCTTGTAGTAATTGTAGAACGCTGATGCACACAAGCAGCCATAGGTATCTACAATACTGCTGGCCTTGAACTTAGTCAATCTGACAGTTCGGCCATTGGGCAACTTATGTTTGAGCACCTTCTTATCCCAGTCAAACTGGGGCTCAACAACTTTGAGGTAGTACATGCCTAACAACATGTCAAATGGTAAGTCGTCGCTAACCAAGAACGAGATCTTATGGTTAAGCTCTCCTCCTCCATAGGAGAAGGTACAGACTACGTCCTTGATGTAGTCCATTACAATCATGCGCTCTTTGTTGGCCAAAATAGATGCTACTGGTCTACTAAGGTGCCGTACCCGGTCCTGCAGGTACATCCTCTCCAAACAGTCACGACTTATGTAATTCCGCGTGGAGCCTATGTCTATGAAGGCACCACGTTTGCGGCCTTCTGTTCTCAGCGCCACCCAAGACTCGCGAGGATCCTTGTTTGACCACTCACTCTCCAAGTCTTCTAAGGCTTCAGACACATCTAACGTCCAGAGCATAGTTTGGTCTAGTTGTGTCTGCGGGGTGACTAAGGGGTCATTAGCCTTGGCCTTGTCATGAAGTGGGGAGGGTATCAATCCCACTTCATCTTGAGCTAATACTTCCACTGGCCTCACGCGTTTCCCGAGCTAGAAGCCTGGGAATAGGTTACCCCCATCTTTGGAGCAACCTTTTGCGTAACCTTAGCGTTCTGGCACTTGTACTGCGAGTGTCCGTATTCCCCGCAGTTGATACAAGCCACGCGTTCGGCGGTCACGCCACACGTCTTGATCAAGACTTGCCTTAACCCACTCAGCCTGTTTGGTCTGATTGGAGGCGGTCTTCCCTTGACCCCTAGGTTGGCCCTTCCCTCGGCCAGCCGCCTTAGTCTTGACTGCTGCGGCGAGGGTGCTACCCTCAGCTACCTCCTCGCCGTCATACTCTGTATGGTCCATCAGGTCAGAGAGTTCGTCGATCTCAGTTTGAGTCCCATTTGACTCAACCATCATCAACTTAGCCCTCTTCTTCTTCCATTCCTGAGGACTCTTCTTCTTCTTTGAGTCATTCCCTGAGGTGGGTTGAGCATTGCCTAGCGTGGCCTCCAAGTCTAAGGCTTTCCTACACAATGTCTCAAACGAGTGGTACTCGGTGCGTGCCTCACTGGCTAGTAAGTTCCTGATGTTCTCTGGGAGACATCTGACAAACGTAGTCAAGAGGAACTGGTCGCTGTAGTTAATGCCTGGGACGAGGATCAGGCTCTCAACAGTAATCGTAAGCTCTCTAACCGACTTGAACTTTCGTTGGTCTAGTTTGTTAATGGCATCAGAGGCCCTTTGTGCCGCCTGTGGGTTATGCCATCCAGCTTCTACCATTTCCATAAACTGGTCTAACGTTAGAGACTTAGCCCAGTCCGCCATGCGTCTCCCATACCCGGCCTTTATAACTACACCATCTAACCATTTGGCTGCCTTACCCTCTAGGTAAGATGTCGCAGTTACCACTTCGTCCTCTAGCAAGGTTCTTTTGGCCTTCACCCAAACCGGGACCGTTCTCAACCAAGTGTTGAGTTCTTCGTCCTTTCTTTCCCCTGAGAAGGGAAGAGCCGGTTTCATCATGTATTAGGGTACCAATGCCCTTGCTGCTGTCCCTGTGGAGGAACAGGTTGTTGCGGTGATGTAGCAATCACCCTGGACCCGAAGAAGAAGACGCAACAGTCTGTGAGACTGTTGCAGACGTACCACTTGGTTGTGTACCAGCTTGAACTGGAAAGGGGTCTGACATCGCCGATAACGGCAACAGCGATTGTGCTGGTGGCCGGAATCCTGGCCTTGTCAAAGCATCCAAGAACTGGTCTAGAGTGCTCTGCATGAAGTCTAATTTGCTGTCCACGTGTGCGTGCAATGACATCATATTCTTCTTCAATACTTTCACCGGGTCAGTCAATGCTGACTCATCCAAGCACTCTAATTCAGCCTTGTCAGCCTCTAAAGTTTCAAGCCTGGCTGCTCTAGTTTTCATCGCATTTTCTCTATCGATAGCATCTTTCAGGTCCTGCTCTAACTTACGTCGGAGCCTCTCGACCGGCTGGATCTCTCTGAGCTCCATCTCATGCGAGGTCAACGGGCTGAACTGCGCGCCCGCCATTTGACTAGAAGACTGTCTAGAACCTGTGGAACCGGAAGTGCCCGAGGAACTTGTGGAACTCGTTGGCATTCCCAACTGGCTCCCATTAGTCCCTGACGAGGACGCTGACGATGACGCAGCAGAGCTTGCGCCGTTAGCCATCGCAGCTGCTCTGGCTGCTGTTGCCTGCTCTCTTGCTGCTTTGTTTGCTTCCTGTAGTCCTGCTGCTAGAGCACGGGCTCTACGTATCCATCTTTCTTCTCCCGGCTCCAAGGCCTGGAACACGTGCGGTACCCTTAGTGCCTGTGCACGTGTTATTCTCCTACCATCAACTCTATCATCAACAGGGTATGACCCACTCATTAGTTAGACAGATAGTGTCTACGCTAGAGCCCCTAATGGAATCCTACCGCAAGATGTATCTGACCGGCACGTAATTTTCTATAAATAGTTGTGTCCGGTGAGTTCCCTACTATACCGAATCAAGTGGCATGTCTACAACATTCACACAGATTGTCTACATAGTCTAGATGCACCCTGATTGGTTCACTTACAGCAGCATTAGTTAGAACTGGCTATGGTAGCATACAGCAGTCCTACACTAATCTGTCTGTGAGGTTAGCAGTCCGTCAACCAACTAATCAAAGGTACCAAAAGTCAATGTAGCAGATGTATGATTGATGGGTATGGTTGTGTATACAGTTGAGCACCAACTGGAACCTACCCTTCCCCTCAATCCAACATACCGAACAGCATCTTTGAGCGAGCAGTGTCTTTGTGTGTGTATCGGCCCACCCCTGTGCCCAAGTCAGAGCCAAGTAAGCCAGCAAGCCCACTCTTATTTACCCTCGTACGGAAACGAGCCTTACACCCGGATGATCTGGCTGATCAGGAGGATTATTAAGAGCGCCCCCATCTCTGCAGGAATTATTTAACGTCGCAGTAAGGACGACGATCACAGCCAGAATCATTCCGAGTACCCAACCAGAAATGTTTATAGACGGTCTGGTAAGCGTCTCATACAAGGCTGTCACACTTGGCAAGACTTCTATTTGGCGCAGCAAAGTGCCTTACTGGACAGCAGCCATCGCATGTGTGACCTACTCCCATTGGGTTGGCATAGTGACCGTGACCCAGTGCTTCGACCAGGGCCCTTCAGAGGCACCGCCCTTTCTCCTTCCAGATGCTTCCGGGAAGATTGTCGTCTCTCAAGGTAG
>BFEA01000270.1:1199516-1212849 GCA_003427395.1 Chara braunii
AGAGGAATGAATCTTCTGCTAGAACATGGAACCATACGCCGCTATATGTTTTGTCTTTTGTGCAAGTAGTGACGAGTGGAGCAAGGCCCTTAGGGGCACTGCTTGTAGGAAAACGAAACAAAAGAAAGAGAGAGCTACGGGAGCAAGTAGTTGTAACTTGTAACCCATAATTGCTGGACAGCATACCTGACTTCGGATCCAGAACATATATTGCTGGCCTCCTCCACTCTCACACGAAATTTGCCGAATGTCTCTTGAGATGTTGGACCCTCGCAGATGCACTGTTGGGGTCCTTCAGGAAAAAGACTATTCAACAAGGAATACGTGGGCTCAATTTTTTTTTTTCCTGTACTCCTTTGTCATTCTCCTCCTCTCTTCTTGTCTTCCTCCTCCTCATCTCCTCCCCCTACTCCTCCTCCTTTTTGGGTTATTTATTTTTTATTTGGTCCATTTCTCAATAAATGCGTGTCATCTTGGCGCAGGGGCCATGCTAATCTTGCCCTTGGGACATTCAATAAAATTGGAAGGAAAAGATTAGCATGGTCCCTACACATGGATGACACACTTTAACTGAGAAGTAGGAGCAGTGGCGCTTTTTTTTTTCTTTTTTTTTTTTCCCGGACAGTATAGGGGATCCGGACCAGGGGTCCGGACCGGTCCGAAAATTCCAAAATATTCCGGTTTCTCGGAAGTCTGGATGGGCCCGGGAGGTCCGGGGTCCGGGGTCCGAAATCGGTCCTGGGTCCGGTCCGGCGTAGCTATGCTTTATTGTGTTTGCAAGCAATTGCTCTTTCCAATACTCAAACAGTCCAAGGGATTCTTTGAGAGTCCATCTTCCTTTATGCGTAGGCCAAGCATCCTCCTTGGGCCACGCATCCATTTCCTAGGTGCGGAGTCTAGCGGCTTCGACAAGACAAGGAACTCGCCCCTCGGCTTAGGCCCGCTGACTAAGTCACGTGGCCCATGTTGCCTCACCAGGGTGCCCCATTTGTTCCCCGCCTCTTGCCGATCTAAGCGCTCACATCCTACGCGCCTGGCAATAATCATTCATTCGCATATCTTGTTCCGACACTTCTCTATACGCCCCTTAAACTTTTGGGGGCCCCTCCCACATGCTCAAGGGACACTTTCATCGATCCAATCATCCTTGCCAAAGTCCAGTCACTTGACCCTCTTTTTTTTCCAAGGGAGGGCCGTACACAACCAAAGGCTCATCCATGGCCGAGGGTTACTCACAACCCAATTTTTGGCTTCTCTTTCCTTCCGCCGCCCGGTCTCACCGGGTGTCGTCCTGCTTGAGGCACTTTAGAGAGCTACTCACCTGCATACTCAATCAGTTCCTTCTTTCCTTTCCTCTTCCTTGTCTTGGACATTCTCTTCTCATTCTCATACACTCGGGGTGTTGGTCAAGTCCACTGACCTTTCTTTCAATCAGCAAGTCTTTCTCATGCATTTGGGGTGTTGGTCGAGTCCACTGACCTTTCTTTCAATCAGCAAGTCTTTTCAATACTCGAGTCCTTCCGTTCCTCAAAATCTCTTCAATTCTCACGTCCTTTTCACCCTCAAGTCCTTTCAACACTCAAGTCTTTATCCTCTTGGTGGTGCAAGGGACCGGCAACCCTCCCCTTGCCCTCTTTCTCCACCAAGTAAGATCAAGTTCTTTCACTGTTTGACCCCTGGCAATGTGACAAGTGAACGGGCATGGGTTAGTCACATGCCAAGATGAAAAAGGTGTGAAGGGTTTAGCTTAGGCTTAAGAAGGGGAAAGTTGGCGGATGGAAGAGTGTGTGTGTGTGTGTGTGTGTGTGTGTGTGTGTGTGTGTGTGTGAGAGAGAGAGAGAGAGAGAGAGAGAGAGAGAGAGAGAGAGAGAGAGAGAGAGAGAGAGAGAGAGAGAGATCCTATGCCTAATCAAAAGGGCCCCCTCCTCTTCCTATTTTATTCTATCTCCTTAACTAAGGCCCCCCCACTCTTGGCTCCACAGTCCTATACTCTGTATGCATAGCGGTCGAGTGATAGAGGTGGAAGAAGAAGAAGGGTGGTCCTTGGCTATGGCGGATGGGTGATGGAGGCGAAGGAGGAAGAAGGTGAGCGGTGGTCGACTATGGTGGATGGGTGATGGAGGTGGAGGAAGGAGAAGGTGGATGGTGGTTGGCTATGGTGGATGGGTGATGGAGGTGGAGGAAGAAGAAGGTGGGTGGCGGTTGGCTATGGTGGATGGGTGATGAAGTTAAGGAGGAAGAAGGTGGGAGGTGGTTGGGTATGGCGGATGGRTGATGGAGGTGGAGGAAGAAGAAGGTGGGAGGTGGTTGGCTATGGTGGATGCGTAAGGAGATGGAAGAGGGTGAGAGGTGGTTGCCTATGGTGGATGGGTGCTGGAGGTGTAGGAAGAAGAAGGTGGGTGGTCATTGGCTACGGCGGATGGGTGTGGACGTGGAGGGGGAAGAAGGTGAATGGTGGTCGGCTATGGTGGATGGGTGATGAAGGTGGAGGATGAAGAAGGTGGGAGGTGGTTGGCTATGGTGGATGGGTGATGGAGGTGGGGGAGGAAGAAGGCAAGAGGAGGTTGGCTATGGCGGATGGGTGATGGCGGTGGAGGAGGAAGCAGGTGAGTGGTGGTCAGCTATGGTGGATGAGTGATGGAGGTGGAGGAAGAAGAAGGTGAGAGGTGGTTAGCAATGATGGACGGGTGATAAGGGTGAAGGGAGAAGAAGGTGGGTGGTGGTTGCCTATGGTGGATGGGTGATGGAGGTGGAGGAGGAGAAGGTGAGAAGTGTTGGGCCCGAGCGTCTCCCTACTTTTAAGTACCGGTCCCACCCCTCTTGTGTCGTTCCAAGGTCCGAATTCTAACAAAAACTCAGACTTTGCAGAACACTCAAATTTGCTGAATCATAGATCTACAGAAAACTCAAATTATGCAGAAAACTCAGATTTTGCACATTTTCCTAATGTGCAAGGAACGAGCCCTCACGGGGCCCTTATCAGACAAACACATGTTATGGGCAGAGGCCCCCAACAAGCCGAGTGCCCGCCCTAAGTGAAGGCAGGCCTGAATATTCATCAGAGGCCAAAACTCGACATTTTCATATATGGGTACTCAGGCTGTTGCAGCCCGCCAGTTGGTTGAGTGGATGCGTGAGCCTCCCTAAGCTGCGTCGTACAGTTGGCCCAGGCCTTGGCAGTTGCGCCTGGGCACATACACACAAAGCAAAGTCGATACATCATGAAGTGATCGCCGGCCTATGCAAAAGTAGTACTGTTGACGTACCTACCCTGGGGCCTGTGCAAATGCAGCAAACTGCCCAAGCATGGAGATTCAGGCCATGCCCAACTGTAAAGGCCCCAAGCCCTCAACTATAGTCCCGGGCCTGGGTGCAGGCACTGGGGCCCGACAGGAAGCTACTGGAAGCTTCCATCCAGGCCACACACAGCAACGCAGGGGCTGCCACTTCCATAAAGGAAGGAGAGCAGCCAGGGCGGGGACATTCTGGCCCACGCAGGCAATGCGGTCATGCTGCTGCGTTAGAGGCTGTGTGCTGCGTTGAGGCCAGAGCTCATGCGGGCGCATGTGTGGTGAGGGGCGCTGCTGGGCAGCAGAGCGCAAGCAGCCATAGCCGGGTTGCAAGGCGCTCGGGGGTAAGCGGGCGATCGGTGGTCTTCTGGAAGAAGGCGAGAGTGGGTGGATAGGGTCTGGTGAGGGGAGATGAGATACGTACCTGATACATGTAAGAGGTCGGCTATGGTGTTGACGTCATGTACATTGGTCTTCGAGAGTCGAAGTGAGCCTGTTGCGAGAATGCTCATGTAGGTAGCATAGTCAAGCAGTGTAGGCTGGGCGCTGGGCGCCAGATAGAGAGGAGCGACTCTGGATACTGTGTTGGTGTGGCTCGAGGGATTGAACATTGGCTCATTACTTCATTGTACTGCTCTAATTTGGATGGGATCTCGATGCATTTGTGCTCTCTGCTTGTACACGACTACTTGGACATCTATGTGATTTCGCAACTTGGTTTTTTGTATATCGTTCCCACTCATCTTCCTTGCAAATGTGGGAGAGGCGAAAAACTCAGATTTTCGTTTACTGCCCTAAACGTCGCCAGTTGGGTTTGTAACTTTGCAAACCCTTTGTACATACCCTACAGATGACCCTCCTAAATTTAGGTCCCATTCTGCCTCCATTTGCCCCTACTTACCCGTTTTGGGCTTCACCCTTAGCTCTAAGTGAACAGTTCGAGGAAGTCCTTTTTCCGTTTTTGCAGGAAAATGGACTCAAATGGACATGGAACTTTGCAGACTATCGACCAATGCCTAGGACATGAGGTCTGCCAAGTTTCAGCCCCCATCCCCTTTGTTTGGCGAGGGTTGGCTTTCAACATCCAAGGTTGCACAAAATAGTTGATAATTCCATGTCGGCCTTTGACCTGGGCCGGACAGCGGTCCCAACAGCAGCTGCAGTCAAGTACTCAGTCCACTAGAAGCAGAAGCAGCAGCATCAGCATCAGCATCAGCAACAACCGTGGCAGCAACACCTACCTACCCCCTTTTTCCCGGTGGTCCCTTCACCACTTGGACCAAGCTTGGTCCGTTACGCAAGGCGGTCTAAGGCCCCGTGGCTCATTCGGATGGCAAGGCCTTATTTGAATTAGAGGGGGGCATAGTTTGGGTTAGTAACTAGAGCAGAGTTAATTGAGTTCAAATAGAACATGGGGGGGGGGGGGGGGGGGGGGGGNGGGGGGGGGGAGGGGGTTAGGATAATACAGCTTAGACCCGTAGGAGACACGGGTTCCGACATCCTACATTAGGGAAGGAGCAGTGGAGTTCGAATAGAGCACACGAGGGGGGCGGGCGGGGGTGAAGTGTCATAATGATGAGAATACATAGTCTTATCACATGCTCATGACTAAATTAGGCACTCAAGAGTGAAGTGGAATACTACCAAGTGGAAGATTGTAGGAAACCACGAGAGAAACTTGACAAGGCACACACTCAAGGCTAGTAGAGTCAAAAACCAAAGTGGCTATTTACATGGGAGTGAAGAAAAGAACAAAACAAAAGAGAATGAAGCTCACTGCACTAGAACAAGCAAGAATCAAAGTAGCGACTTACACCCATGTGGAAGATTGAACAAAACGTGGAGGAAAAGATGACAAAACACACACTCAAGGGTAGTAGAGTCAAGAACCAAAGTAGCGACTTACATGAGAGTGAAGAAATGGACAAAACATGAAAGAATGAAGCTCACTACACTAGAAGAAGCAAAAATCAAAGTAGCGATTTACACCCAAGTGGACGATTGGACAAAACTTGGAAAAAAAAAAGACAAAACACATGCTCAAGGCTAGTGGTGGCCAGAGTCAAAGTAGCAATTTACATGGCAGTGAAGAAGTGAATAAGACAAGAGAGAATGAACCTCACTATTGACGATGTCCTTGCCGCTTCCCTCGTCCACATGCCCTTGATGGCGTCCGCTTAATTCAAAAATGAATCTCTTACCCATCTTATCCCTATGACAGTTGTATTTTTAATCTGTTGTGGGTGTCGACGTTCCGAACATTCTAGGCTTTGAACGACGTCGCTCCGTTCCCGTTTGCCCATTTTTCCCTTGTTTCTTGTAATTATAGGAAATAGCGTATTTCCCGATTTTTCCCGGAATCTTCTTCCCCCATTTTGTTTGTTTGCTTCAAAAAAAATTTTCCTTGAGCAATGAGCCTTTGTTGCTCATGCACTTTTAATATATCGTGGGCGACGTTTCTCCGGACGTTCCTACCTTTAAGCGGAGACGTTTCGCTCACGTTTGCCCACCTTTTCCTCTTCTCTTGTGACTTGCGGGAAAACCGTTTTTCCCGGTTTTTCCCGTTTTTTCCCGGTGCCTTCTCAAGTTATCTCCTCATCTGTTATTGGCTTTCTCCCTTAGTCTGATCCAGGTCCTTATGCCCCCACGGTACTCTCTTCCTTCATCTCTACGTCCTACTGGTCCCGAGTCCCATCGTAGGATCTTGATCCCGATGGTCGCGAGTTCCGTTTCGGGACTCTTGGCGCCGGCGGTCCCATCTTAGTCATTTGTCTAGTATTTTCCTTCTCTCTTGTCTCCTTCTTCCGGATTCCTCTGGTGTGCACATCCTAATCATATATCACGTCTTAAGGGTCGGGACTCAACTTGAGAACCAAGGGTTCCGACACCTGTCCAAAAGCGAACCCTACGCCCTATCAGACCCGAACAGGCCTCAAAATCCCCTAACCTACCTCTAACCTACCGGACGGGCTCTTTCGGGGCCCATGTGGAACCGTGGGATGCCACACCATGGCTATGGTGGACCGCATGTTGTACTTGCAGAAGAAGAGGCATAAACATTATTATTATTATTTATTGTGAAATAAAGAGGGGAGGAGAAAATGAGGACGAGAGTGGTTCGCGAGAAGAGGGAATTATTATTGGTGTTTGCTGGTGTACATCTTCTTCTTCTTCTTCTTTCCCTCCCTCTCCTTTCAAGTTCATTCCATTTGCAATTGGACAACATTATGCTTTCTCATGCGTTTCTACTTCGAAATTGGCCAGAATATCAAAGTGGATTCTACTTGTTGGGGAGAGTTGACTTTGCCACTCCAAGTTGAAGGGCTAACACTCAGGGTTAGGGCTGGAAGTTGAGAGAAGCGGAACAGCGTGGCTAAGAGAAGCTGCCCCCACCTGGTTCTATCGTGTCGGGTCGACACTGGACCTGACCAGGTTGTTTGAGAGTAAGTTTGAAGTGGCGAGACACTTCGAGAAGATTTTGTGGGACAATTTGGAAGAGGCGACAATGCGAGACACAAGCACCTGGAATCTAACATAAGGGAGACACTTGGCGACTTTAGGGTCTCCCTCAAGAAGGCGAGCTTGAGGGAGGTAGCGATTCTGCATCTACGGACATTAGTGTAGGGGCAGCGTTAAAGGGACACTTTGCTACGTTGATCTTCAACATCACGGGGGATTCGACGTTGCACTTTGGTGTTGGAGTCAGGCCCTCCTAGTAGATAGGACATTAGTGTAGGGGTAGCGTTAAAGGGGCCAGGAGGACCATATGAGAGGGGGGTGAGTTCTATTCAACTCGAAGCTTAGGCCACTCAGGTAAGTGTCGTGCACCTACCGGATGCCCATGTATGTGTTTGCATGGTATTGATTGTCTTGTTGGAGTTATTATGGGTTTCTTTTCCTACTCCTCTTTGGTCTTGATTGTGTATTTGAGTATGCAACCTGCTTTCTCACCTGATGGATGAAGAGATGAGGTATCTTGCTTTGGACGTCACGTCTCATAGGTTCTCTCTAAAGTTGGAATTCGTTTTTTCAGTTCGGTAAAGGCAGAAAGTAGGTCTATGCGGGACTCTTCTTGGTTGGGACTTGGCCACGGACTACTTGGGACCTTTTGGGTACCCAGTGGGACCGAGCCCAAGCAAGAAGGGCCCCTTCGACCCAAATCTATTTGACGATAGTTCATTTTCTTTTTGTCTGTGATTCGAAGTTTCTCTTCGGTTGGAGCACTCGCTGCCAAGGGGATCTCAACTGAGATGTTTTGTGTACTTTTACCGCACAACCTGTAGCTTGACTCTCACCTTATACACCACTCAATTCTCCATTGTTGCATATCGTTACTCGTTGTCTGAATTTGTTGTACATCCACAAAACTGATCAGATTGGATTTGAGGGGATCTCGTATTTGGTCTCAGGCTCAGACGCTGGATCAAAACTCTCATTTGAGTTTGTTTGTTTGTTTGTTTGTTTGTTTTTTTTTCTCTCGAATCCGTATGTAATGTCGCTCCGACTACGAGTTTTGCCTTCTCTTCTTTGAACTTTCCAATTTGTTTATTTTCCTGAGTTCATATTCGATGCCCATGGAGACTCGTGGACAGAAAGAGGAAAGAGAGAGAACGAAGAGGGAGAGTACTCATCTTGAGGGACTTGTTGAAATGTCGGCGGAAAACGCCGGTAGCTCTACATGGCAACGATAAGGGCCTTTGTAGCCTTGAAAGCCAATTCGAAGCCCGCCAACAATGAGGACAAACCATTGTTCCGAGTCCTATACGACAAGGCAGTGGCAAAGGAAGAGAAGGCCGAGGAGGATACACAGAAAGTCGCTATTACGGACGATGAGGCTATTTTCAAAACAGTCCCCTCCTCGTCTGACACTGAGGTCAAGAAAAATCTGGTCAAGTATGCGCATGCTCTCATAGACTGTCACCTACTCAATGAATTTCCTGGCCAGGTAAGTAAACTGCAAACACAATTTGCGGATATGGCCAAGGACCATAGTGATCAGATGCGGCAGATGACAAATCTGCATCAGGCCCTCATTTCTAACTCTCTTCCTCTACCTCATGCCTCCAATGCTGCTAACCAGTACGTCCTTGCTCCTCTCCATGCCTCTACTTCTGCTTCTTTGAGGATGGTTGACCTGCAGTAGGTTCAGACCCCACTTTCACTACAACAAGTGATAGCGCAGGGACTTCTGCAACTGTTGCAACCTCGAGTTAAGACACAGCGTTTGCTGGGAAGACGCAGTCGTGGATCAGCTCCATGAGAGCCTAATTCGAGGTGTTGGGAACTCAACTAATGAGCCACTGCTTGATCATGGGGACAAACGTCGAACCTGCCATACGAGGCTTCTTAAAAGTTCAGGCTATGAAAGTCGGATACACTAAGTTAGATATGACACAGTGGCACAAAGCCACACCTGTGACCGCTCTTGTAGAGATACTGATTAAGCATTATAAGGACCACATACTGTTGCAAGACTCCGGAAAAGACTTGCTGATCTCAAGTGCAACGAGTGGTCGACCACCATGCACAACCTGCAATTGTATGTCAGCAAATTCTTTGTTACTCCTGAGTTGGAAATGACTGCACGGTCATGCTCGGATGTTGTGAAAGGTACAATTCCCACTACTTACACACATCGCCTAGGTAGAGAACTCATTGGATACACGAACTGACTTCCCCTCATGTAGGATGTAGTCAGCCTCGAGGCACAAGACCATGTTTCCACAACTAGAGGCAAAAAGCCTACGGGCAGCAAGCGGTTTAGAGGCAACAACGGTTTTGTTGTGCAAGACCTGTTGGAGGCTGATGAGGAGGCTTGTGGAGATGACCCCACTCTTGGTAGCAACCAAGAGCATGACCCTAATACAATTTGTTCCTCTTCATCCCATGCGTCTAACATTAATAATGACGAAGAGAAACTTAAATGCCTTTAGAAAGTCAGCCAAGGGACCAAACCGGAACTCAGGGGAAAACTATGTCCCACTCCTCAAAGGAGCCAAGATCCTAGCCAAGTCAGATGATGCTGCAACCTAACCTTGGATCTCTGGATTAACGAAAGTGAATGGAAGGCTAGAATCACGAAGGGAGTTTGCCTGCATTGCTTGAAGCCTAACCATAAAGTCCAAGACTATTACAGGCTGCAGAGAAACTAGAACTGGGCGTAGAGTTGACACGAGCACCCTCTACAACAAGAGAGACTGAACCTGATGCAGATCAACAGCCCTCTCTTGAAGCCCCATCGTCTGCTGATTCTAAGGCTGACACGTTTAATGTTCTCTATGTTGAGCCTTGGAAGGAGTCTAAGGTGATTAACCACTACCACCTAAAGCATTGGGCCGAGATCAAACAACGGCGTGCTCAAGGGGCAAAGGAGTTGATCTTCTTCAAACTCGTCATCAACGACCTCTACCTTCAAGTCTTGGTTGATTGTGGCAAGACTACTAACTTCATGTCCTCACACGGGGTATGCAAGGTGGACTTGGGAATGAAGCAAGTGGAGTTGCAAACCCCTTGCCTGACCCAAGCACGCAACAAAGCAGTTGTCTCCTCCACACATGCGGTCAAAGGTGTGCGCACTACCTTTGACAAAGATAAGACTATCACACATACACTCAACTTCTATGTTCTTGACAATTGCCCTTTCGGCGCAGTCCTTGGATTGGGCTGGCTACGGTCCCAATGCAAGTGGATTGAGTGGAAGGCTGATCTCTTTCTGGTGCATGATGCTTTCGGGAATGAGCGCGTGGTATTACTAGACAAGAAGAGGGAATCCCAAATTATCTCAATGCAATGCAATTCTACAAGAAGTGGCGCATGCACAAGGAGGATGAACAGTTGTATGTTGCTTTTGTTTGTCCTACTTATGTGCCTTCTACTTTTGCGGCTAGTACTCGTTCTACTTCGCATTATGTGCCTACTTCTAGTATTTCTACTTCTCCATCCTTTTATAGTCCAAATGATTCTACGCCAGATTCAATGGCCTTCACTACTCATTTACGGCCTGATTTAGGTGATCCTTATTCTGATCCCCCACCCTCGGAAATCCCATCAAACATCCAAAGCATGCGCAACCGATTTTCGAAAGTTCTCGCCAAACTGCGTCGAGTCCCCAAGCAATCACTGAAACACACGATCGAGTTGGTCGAAGGCGTTGTTCCTCCAAAGGGTTGTGTGCACTGTACGAGATCCGACGAGTTGGAGGAACTCCGGAGGCAAATCAATGAGATGATTGAAGAGTGGATTAGGCCAAGCGAATTTGAATTCGATGCACCTGTTTTGTTTGTCCCAAAGAAAGGAGGCAAACTACGACTATGTATTGATTACCGCGATCTACAGCACATCACAAGAAAAAATGTGTATCCATTGCCTCACATCGATGACCTACTTGATGGTACAGGTGGGTGCATTGGACCACTGGAAGCACTATCTTTTGGGATGCCACTTCAAAGTCTTCTCAGATCACGAGACTTTGAGGTGGGTCACGGATCAAACTACCTTATCCCCTACATTGGTACGCTGGTTACATGAGATTTATATTTTTAAATTTGAAATGAAGCACAAAAAAGGTTGTTACAACCAAGTTGCTGATGCATTGCCTCGCCACCCAGAGTATATGACTTGCCTTGTGAACTCCTACGACCTCTGAAAGAAACTGGAGGAGAACTAGTAGAGCAAACTGCCAAGGATCCGGATTTTGGTCCAATCCTTCAGCAGCTTAAGGCTGACCCCAGCAGTCAGCCTGGTTTCCACGGGTGTGAAGGTCTGGTTCTTCGACGCTACGGAAAGAATGACCGTTTGTGTGACCCAACCATGAGTCTCTCCACACACACTTATTGGATTTAGCTCTAGTCAGAGTAGACACTTTAGCATTGCAAAAACCTACAAAAACCTGCAGCAACAGTTTGACTTGCCTAGCATGAACGGATCTGCTAAGAAGTTTGTGGTTGAGTATCAAGTCTATCAACGAATCAAACCATCGAGGCAAAAGCCCATGGGGCTGCTTAAACCTCCTCCGATTCTCGACGGCCCCGAAGAGTCGATCTCTATCAACTTCACGGATATGGGAAAGATTAGTAAGAATGGATATTCACAAGTTGTGGTGATTGTTGACCTTTTTTCTAAGTTCCTAAATCTGATTCCCTTGCCACATCATGCCCCAACTGCCCTTGTGATCCGTGAGTTCCACCAAAAGAACATTCTGCAGTACGGGACTCCGAAAACCCTGGTGAGTGACCAGGACCCGCGTTACATAGGTACTCATTGGAAGGACTTCACATCCCAATTGCCTGGCCTCAAATTGAAGATGACATCTGGTCAACATACCGAAGCCAGCGGATTGGCTGAGGAGATTAACCAGACTATGTTTCAGCTTCTTCGCTCCCTAATCATTCAGGATCAGAAAACTTGGGATGAAGAGTTGTACAGCAACTCCATTCATTCTTCCACCAGCATGACGCCAAACAGGTTGCATTATGGTTGGAAGATCCATAATCCACTCTCCTACTTATCCCCTGAATAGTCAGCGGGTTTGACGCCTAGTAGGCCTGGCTTCAACGCCAGGTATGATCGCTTGCTCAAAGTCGCCATTGCAACAATGACCAAGCGACAACACGCCATGATCCATCATGCAAATAAGAAGCGTCAACCATCGACTATCGAAGTGGGAAGTTATGTCTAGGTCAAGATGTCCGAATTTTTGGTAGAAGAGGGGGTGTCACACAAACTTCTCCCTCTCTTTTATGGTCCATGGGAAGTTCTGGACGTGATTGGTGCAGATAAGTTTGGTCCATATGTAATTGTCCTGCTTCCTCATCTGCACACATACCCAGTCTTTCACGCATCTAAGTTGTTTCCATATCGTGATGCTAAAACCTTAAATTACCATGTAAATATGATCCCTCGTGCAATTAAAGCCGGTCACGAGATAGATAGAATTGTACAGCATACTGAAGAGGGGCGTGGCAGACAGTACCAGGTTCATTTCATGTATCACCCATTGGATGATCTTTATTGGATCTCAAAGAAGGAACTATTGCGCAGCTCACCTCACATTGTTAAAGCATATGAACAATAGAGATAGTCTCATGTGCTGTCCCAATGATCTCTGCGAAACTCACTGCTACCGAGTATTCATGAAATCTCTTCGCTATGTACGCTTATGATGCATTTGGAGGGACTAAGACTGAGTTACTCACTCGAAGGGACCTCGCTCTTGAGGAGGGGGTAGTGTAAGGACCTGCCAAACACGAACTGACACACAACTGATTTCGGAGTTTTGCCAATGGAATGAATGCCTTGCTGAGTTTTCCGCTTGTTGCTGAGTTTCCTAAGTCTGTGTCTGCATGTGCTTGCTGCTTTGTGTGCCTGTCTGAGTGCTTGTCGACTTGAGTGTGTGTGTGACCCGCAAGGGTCCTTGCTTGCTTGTGAAGGCCCGTAGGGCCAGTACTTACCTGTGGCCGTGACATTGAGGGTTGCATCTGGGAAAACACTCAATAAGTTGTATCAAAAGTTATAGAGAATAAGTTAAGTGGCGGGAATAGGCCCGCGACACTTACAGTAGTTGGGAAAAATGCTCAAGCAGCAGGTGGGCCAGTACCACACCAAGCTGTGGTAGATGTGTCGGGTACTCGAGGCCGAGTAGAAGAGGATGGAAGTTGGCAGTTTTAGAGCCCCAGTAGTTGTAGGCTAGGTCTAGGGGGGTACCAGTCCAAGTAGTCTGAGTCTAGGGCCTGTACAGGCAATATCAGAGTCTGCAATGATCTTTCCCTCCAAAAGGGAGGAGGTACCGGTTGCTTGGAGGCCGTGCGGCCTGGAAAGCATGGCTACGATCCAAACCGCCGTACAGGGATCCAGACCGTCCAGGGTCCGGGGTCCGGGTCCCGGAAAGTCTACCAGGGGGTTTGGTAACTTTGGTTTTGTTTCCTACCTGCGGCGCAAGTGTGCGGTCACCGATGCGCAAAAAGAAAAGAAAATAAAATTCGTTGTTATGTGTGAGAACACGAGAGAGAGAGAGAGAGAGAGAGAGAGAGAGAGAGAGAGAGAGA
>BFEA01000270.1:1218495-1250611 GCA_003427395.1 Chara braunii
GAGAGAGAGAGAGAGAGAGAGAGAGAGAGAGAGAGAGAGAGAGAGAGAGAGAGAGAGAGAGAGAGAGAGAGAGAGAGAGAGAGAGAGAGGAAATCAGTGAGAAAGATGCCTTCAGTTGAGAGAAGAAAATCAGTGAACAAAAACTAGGACTACCTCACTGCTACCACATCGCTTTCACTTGAGGACCGTAGGGAGAGGATCCTTCCTTTTCAGATGAAAAGAAGGAAATACTCAACATTTGGGCAAATCAGAAAAGGAAACAATTGGCTGGTGGCTATCGGAGGAGGAGGTTCCCCAACGTCAAGGCCCTGAGGCAGACATGACATGGGAGACACCGGAGACACCTACGCGATATCTAGGCATCTTGCTGACAAAGGATGGCCTCGCCCCTCAAATGGCCCAAAATATACTCACCAAACAAATTAACAAACTGGGCAGATGGGGGAATACATTCACATCATTGCTGGGGCGTGCACTAGCCATTAATACATCTATTTTCTCTATGATGTGGTACATAGCGTCAATCTGGACCGTTCCGGACGATACAATCAAGGAACTTAACCGTAAAGCAAGAGCATACTTGTGGTCGGGTGACCCAAACAAAGAGAACTGCATACCAAAGATAGTTTGGCATTACATTACAAGGAAACCAGCCAAAGGAGGTCTTGGTATCATAGACCCCAAAAAGGAAACCAAAGCCTTACAAGTCAAATGGATAGTCGAACTACTGACTAAACCTGGCACAGCATGGAATAAACTGGCCTTGGATAGCATTAGGGCCCTAGTGCGAGGCACAAGACCTCAATACGCCCCTACAGGGCCCCATTTCCAGTACAGTCGGCCGCCCTAAGTGAAGGCAGGCCCGACCGAGGCCTACAGGCCTATTTTTGGGGTCAACCCGCAACTGGGGAATTTCAGGCAGTTGCACAGCGCCAGTTGATTGAAGGCGCCCAGGCTCTGGCTTCCTTTTATCAAATGTATCTAAGTCAGGCCCTGGGCGAGATACGCAGGATGGACCCAGCACAGGCTGTGAGCAGTTGGGCACGGGTAACTGTCGGAGGCCCTGGGCCTGTTTTGTTTGGACAGAGGCTCAGCCTCCCTGGGCCTACCGGAAGCTTCTGTGCCGAGGTGTTACATACTCCAATGAGTATGGGCAGAACCAAGGATCAACCAATGTAGGATGAGCATATATGCAACGGAAGTCTGATGAACGGACTGACTCACATAGACTGACTCTCATAGCATCACTCCACACACATACAATCGTGAGGTGGTGGGGTCTGAGCCATACATAGAAGATGCTCAGCCCCGTACACACATACACAGATGAATGGGGGAGGAGAGACGAAGAGGTGGGGGGAGGTAGACAGCACCGAAAGTCACCGAGATAGAATCTGATAGGTCACCGATATGGTAGTCCAAAATGTCATCCAACAAGATCAAAATGTCGAGGACCATAGGTCACCAATGTCGGGGATACAGAGTCCAAATGTAACCGGTGTCTGAACTGTGATGTCGCCAAGTATCAACCCCAACGATCTCCAAGTCTCCAATCCGGTAAGTACCACAGTCTCATACCACCGAAGTCCAACACTGATCTCTGTCCAACTAGTATAGGTCTCCGGTCTGAAGAAGAAGAAGAAGAAGAGAGAGAGAGGGAGAGAGAGAGAGAGAGAGAGAGAGAGAGAGAGACGAAGGTGAGGAGGAGGGAAAGGGACCGAGGAGGGAGGTAGAGATCCCCGCCTCCTGGTACCTGCAGCTGCTGCTGCTGAGGCGGCGATGGCCGCCGTGCTGCTGCTGCCATCCTCGCTCGCTGCTGCCGCTGCGCTAGGTCACTCTGCTGCTGCCCTTCGCTCCTGCGCTAGGAATAGCGCTCAAGCGGCGCTCTGGCGCCGACCTTACCGCACCGCGTAGAGTACCGGTGGGTCGATCCTCCAAGTGAGGCCGGACCAGTACTAAGTACTGGTTCGAAGAGGACCGGCCTCACTGCTGCGAGGCCTTGGTTGGGGCTGAACCGTCCAGATCGACGATTCAGGTCCAACCGGAGAGCGGCAGCCTCAAACGGCGCCGTCAGGCCCAAAGACAAAATGTCATTTGGGCCTGGTCCGTAGTCGGGTCCAAGTCGTGGCCTTTCGGCCTGTTATCCCCCAAGGTCGGGCCTTTAGGCCCTGATGTGTCCCTCTAGCCCTAAGTCGGGTCCGGTAGGACCCGTGTGGCGTCGAAGATGTAACACGAGGCCAGTACCGCAACACAGCACGCAGCAGCAGGCCACTTCGATATAGGGAAAGGCCTGCTCACGCATTGGACATTCGGGCATTGGCTGCTTTGTGCGCAAGCGCTGCTGCGCTATCGCCTGCCAGGCTCACGCGCTCACGGGCGAGCTGGAAGGAGCAGGCAGCCATAGCCGAGCTGCACTGCTGTATGCTGGATGGGGCGCATGGTGGTCCTTGGGTGCAAGTGGCATCTGTGAGTTGGGGAACGACGTTGTCAGTGATACGAGAGACATACCTGGTGCTTGTCGCATGCGGCATTTGCCGAAGTCTGCTCGTACTTGGGAAGCTGTTGACATCATCAGCGGCATTGTAGTTTAGGCTAGATAGGATCTGCCATTTGTAGTCTGGGCGCCGAGCGCCAGATAGGATATCAACATTGGTTCTTCGATTGATGATGATGAGACTATTCCAGCATTGTCAATTATGAGCCTTTGGTGTGCTCTTATTTGGTGAAACTCGTGATGCAATTCTGCTTTCGGTTCCAGGTCACGACTATCTGGTCTCATGTGTATGATGATGATTGATTGCTGAAGTTCGCTATTGCTCATCTTCCTTGCAATTTGGTATCAGAGCTGTGGTTCGGTGCGCTAATCTGGCGCTTATCTTCTGCCTAATGCGGTACATGCACGCGGTGTGTGCGGTGAGTGACCGTGCCGTGGGACGTGTGTAGTGAGGAGGGCGTAGGTGGAGAGGGGTTCGCCAGGAAGGCTATGTGGTGATTATTGGGTGTTCGCAGTGTGATGAGAACTATCCGGTGTTTGATTGATGCTGAGGTGGAACGGTTGTGCAATGCTGGTTGTGCCGAAGCAGCGATTGGTCATCACAATCAACATCGGGTCATCTGGTGAGAATATCTGTGGTTGGGGGCAACTATTTTGAGGTACGTTGCACCTAACCTTATCTACCCTCTTCGACACTTCTTACCGTGAGGATGTGTGTTCTGTCTTGAGAGTCCTCTCATGTGAGGGGTCGTGTGCGCTCAACCCTGAGAGTCGTCCGCCTTCACGTGGAGCATCTGGAAGGAGAGGGCGGTATCTGAAGGGCCCTGGACGAAGCACTGGGTCACGGTCACCATGCCAACCCACCAGGAGTAGAGCACGCATACGTTGCTGCTTTGTCCTTTGTCTGCTCGCTGCGCTGTAGAGGGGTTCTGAGGGGCAGGCCAGCCCTAGGGGACAGACGAGACCGGGCGTCTATAAATAAGCACCGGCGGGGACCTTCCATTGGCTGTGATCGTTGTCCTGTTTGCGACGTTAAAGAATTCCTAAGGACTTTGGGGGCCGTCCATAAAAACGCCTCCTGATCAGCCAATCGGTCGGTGTAAGGCTCGCTGCACGCGAGGATAAACAAGGTGCGGGGCTGGCCAGCTCAGCAGGACTAGAGGCACAGGGGTGGGCCGCGTGCACACCTTTAGACACGCACGCTGTCCGGATTGCTCAGGGACGCTGCCGACAGGAGACATTCAAGAAGAACTAAGGGAGGGGTGAATTCCAGGTGATAAGTTTGGGCAAGATTCCACTCTGCAAACAGACCCAACAAGCGATTCTATTTTTATTTTTGATTAGTTAGATTTACAGCCATTGACATCTGACAGACAGCATAGTTTAGAACTGTTCTTTGTTCATTCTGCTTTCTGTTTGCGAAACTAGTCAAAGTCAAAGCAGATTGTTTGCAAGAATCTGAACTTACCTGTTGGATCCGAATGTATAGTCTCTGACATAGCCACCAATTAAATAGTTGGTCTGTGCACTATGCTGCGGTAGGCATCTAGAGTGTCCTAGTGCAGACTGTGTATAGTGCTGTAGCATATGAGTGACAGGGAGGTCCCACAACCGGACGACAGGATCTTGCGATCGGCTAGACGCCCGGTAGCCCACTTGGCCTTAGGACCAGAGGGTGACAGGTTACTGTTCCGCCAGCTTAGGGAGAGGCAGCAGCAGCAGCAGAGGAGAGCTAGGGCAGCAGAAGCCAGCAGGGCGTTCGTAGGCGAAGCCGCAGCTTCAGCAGTCATGGCAACTTCTGTGCAGCAGAGTTCCCAGACTAGCAGTTGAGGATCCGTAGGGTCAACGGTCGCGCAGACCCAGAGTCAGTCAACTGGCTTAATGGCAAGCCAGCCGTTAGTGATGACTCCCGAGGAGGTCGCCATACAGCGAGCTGCTGATCGTGAGGCACCGCTACAGCAGGCTTTAGGAGAGATTAAGGCAGAAAAAAAAAGAATGATTAGATGAAGAGCCAGGTTGCAGCGGCAACAAGCGGACATTAGCGAGTTAGAGGAGATGGACCCAGCGGAGTTGGATGATGAAGTGAGGACCATGAGGTCGGTCTTGCTAGTAGTAGTAGAGATGCAAGATCAACAGACGGCGATCTTACAAGACATCCAGCAGAGTCTGGCTGTGTTGGTTGGGCTAGCGCAGGCGGCACCATCACTGTTCGGGCCTGGTGTTTGGTCCGTTGTACATCCTCCTCCTTTTGTCCCACCAGTGACTGGGGTATCCCCATAGACCGCTCCAGCATCGGTTCAGCCTGTCTCCCTGTGTATGCCTTTAACAGGCGGGCTCGCAGCAGGTCCTAGTTTGCAGTTTCCTGTATAGACAGTGTTCTCCCAACCTCCGCCTCAGGTTGCCATAAGCGGGCAGCCTGCTGTCGAGCAGACTGCACAACCGTAGGGTTCACAGCCCCAGCAGATAGTGCAGCAGCCTGCACCACAGGGTCCGCAGTCCGAAATGGTGCAGGTACCGGGACAAAGTCAATGGGTTCCAAAGATGGTCATCGTCGCTCCTAAACCCTTTACAGGGGATAAGAGGGGCGTAGACCTCGACACTTGGTTGAGGGTAGTGCCGGTCTACGTAAAGTGCAAACTTACCTTGCCGCATGAGGAAGTGCTTGTGGCTGCCTCCTATCTAGAGGGGAGTGCAGCACAATGGTTGAGTGGTTTAGTGCAGCTCCAGGGGTACGGTCATGACTTTCGCGCTTGTGCGGTTACCCAGAAACTGGATGACTTTCTCAAGTTGGTGGAAGACAGGTGGCATGATCCTCAGGAGGCCCAAAAGGCTACTGATGCGATCCTGACACTGCACACGAGACGGTTTAAGTCAGTAAGAGAGGCCACCGACGCTGTAGAGCGTTTGATCTGTGTCCCAGGGGTTCGCTATGACCCCCAGGTTTTACTCACCTCCTACCTGAGATGCTTTCCTATGCCTCTTCGGAATCAGTTGGCAGGTGAGGCCAACATCAACATGCACAACTTCCCAACGTTCAGCAAGAAGGCCCTAGACCTTGAAGCAAAGATAGGGCATGGTCAGACCCCCACGACGGACGGTAGGAAAAAGTCACTGCCTTCCAACTGGAAAGCGAAGGGACGCATCATGTTCGTCGACAACGATGGTTCCACCATCGAATTGGACGACAACTTCCAGTTGGGAGTGGGTTCAAAGGCCGGCAGCGTAGAAGCTTCAGGGGGTGGAGTAGTCGCTGCCGTAGCACAAAGAGGTAAGGCGACCGGTAGACGCCGTGGAGGTTCTTGGTCTCGGAGTCAAGTAGACCCCAATGCTCCTCCATGGGAGAAAGCGGGTCTTAGTGAGGATGTGTGGAGAGACCGGTACACCTGGCAAGCTTGCATTCGTTGTGGCCAATATGGCCCTAACCAATTCAAGTGTCGTAATAGAAAGGTGACCGAGAAGATCCCGCCTACGATGGGGTAGGCATTGGGATCCTCCGCTCCCGTTGGTAGCAATGTGGCCAGTAGTTCTGGCACTGCTCCGGGAAACGCGTCGGGCCAGTAGGAATGGTAGTTGTTCCTTCTAGGGTCGAGGTGGTGGACACACCTTCACCATCTCGAGAGATGGCCCAAGCTACGAACTCCATCGTCGTCCTGCAAACACATTCTAACCCATCGAGCCTTTATTCGATGAATGTATTTGAATCCTTAGAGGAGTTAGAGGAGGAATGGTCTAGATCAGACCCACTAGCTTCTTGGACGGCATTGGCCAAAACCCCTAAGGGAGAGATGTCCGTTGGCGAGGTAGTCATCGACGGCCGCAAGGTCGGGGCCTATTATGACACTTGCTCGACTAGGAACTTCATCAATCGCACGTGCGTTGAGAGGCTGCGCTTACAGGGGCGAGTGCAGCGCCTGAGTCGGCCTGTGGAGTCGACCTGTGCCAACAAACAGCGCATGGTAGTCAACGACTACCTCCACGATGTTGAGTGTTGTTTCCCGTATGCGGGAGGGGAACTGAGACATCGCGTCTCGTTCCTAGTAGGCGATGATCTCCCTATGGATATCTTGTTAGGTATGTACTACCTCTCCGTGGTACAGCCCCAGTTGGACTGGGATCGAACAGTGGTCAAACACACTTTGCCAGGTGGGGGGTCGCCGGATTACGTAAGTTTAAAGCTAGTAGTCTGATCGAGTCCCACGGATGCATGTGTGCGGCCGCTGTCGGAGGGCGCGGTGTCCCGGCCCTCCTATGTGCCAAGCTCTCGCTCAGTACCCACCTCGCTCAGACACCCACGGCTCGCCGGGTGAGTTCCCGAACCCTTGCAGCCTCTAGTACCTAAGCTATATCTCGGCGTGGATTGGTACAGTTGGCGTTTGCCCCTGCAAAAGGGTGCGCCACTGGACTTTCCTTTGGTCCACGCAGGCTCGGCGCCCTGCTGTACAGCAGAGCACTACCGGCCTGCAGTTGTGGTAGCCGCCGGGTTCGTCCAGGGACGCGAAGGTAGAGGGACGTCCGCGGTCTTTTCTACTGCGCGCCGAGTGCCCTCTGCCAGGTTATGGGTTAGGTATGTAGGCCAACTGTTACAGTCGAACAGAAAAGAGATAAAAGAAAAAGAATGAAAAAGAAAAAGGGGGATAAGAAGAGAAAAGGGAAGTTAAGTGTCGGACCCGCGCACAGATCTGGGCCCTCACTTCTGTTTGAGACGATCTAGTGACCTCCGGTCACCGCGGCGTTATGAATTCTTTTTATTATTATTATTAGTATTTAATTTTCCTTTTCATACGATTCGTCAGATTCGGTTTTCGTTCGGTTTATCGTCTCAAGGTGTCAGCGGGTCAACCTTGAAACGCGATCGTCGTCTGATGGTTCAGACTGGCTCAACTTTTCGCTGTTTCCCTGCGTCAGGTCTGTTCGACTGGGCTTTGCGAGGTAGGACCCCAAAAGAGGGGCGACCCACGGCCGCATCAGTAGGAGGCTTATCACCCCCGTGGAAGGTCATAAGCCCCCTCCTTGCCATCGGACACGGGTACCCGATAGAAGTAGGCAGATGGCGCGTTTTGGAGAGGGGCGACCGTCGATATTTCATTATGGGACCACTAATTCGAACGCGTGGTCACTTTCATATCAGAAATGAAGGAGGTTAGAGATTGACAGGGAAGTGGGCCGCTTGCATTATGACCATTGGAGTTAGACTTCCTGTTTTTTTTTTCTTTTCTTATTCTTTCTCTTCTTTTTCGTTTTACTCGTCTTATTAAAATTTTGGAAAAGACAATTTTCTTAATTTTCGGAGTCTGAAAAAGGTATTTGCATTCTTCGTTTAGAGCACTAGGATCGTGGTAAGCAGTGATCCTATAAAGGCTGGGGGAGATGAGTTTCTGGATACTTGGGCTTGGACAGCTCTCTTACGCTGAGCACTGAGCTAAAGAGGGAGGCTTGAACGGCGAAGCGTGCGTGCGATTTTGTCTGTGTGCACGGCCCTAGGTTTGGTTGTTTCGGAGTTGGCAGCCCGGTACCGTGCTCTGCCTTCTCGGGAAACACCTAACCATGGTGCGCAACAACGGATTATATGGCTATAGGCCAAGGTGCATCCAGTCCCTCTGTAGATGGGAGCAGATGTCAGGGGATGGACCTACAGTGACGGCCGTGCTAGACTACAGCTACGGCAGGCGGGAGTTGAAGATGAAGATAAATGTAGAAGGGGGGAGAGAGGAAGAAATAAGAGGAGACCCAGACCTGCAGATGGCGATCACAGAGGCGAAAGACCGGGCAGAAAGGAGGTGTAGACGGGATGGGGTCACGGACGAGATGAGGGTGATTGTCGTGTACCTGGACCAGGGGACATCCACGGACACGGTGGATCGGGAAGAACGACACTTGGAACGCAATACTGAGGCCGAGAGCGAGGAGAGCGATTTGGAGGCCACGACCCTGTCCTGGCATGGGCTGGACTAGAGGCGACGGGATCGCCCGCCCGCCGAGCCTGTAGAGATGGGCCCAGAAGCCAACTCTCAGCGACAGAGGGACCGACACCGCTAGGCGGGGGCATGACTCGAAAAACAGGGAGAAAAACAGGGAGACCAGAGGCCAGTTCGCGCGGTGGGGGCGAGGCCAAAGGTGCGAGGCCGTGGGAGGAGAGAGGTTGAGACTGAGAGATTTTTTTGGGGGAACGCGGGGGTGAGAGAGATCACAAGCAGTGACTGACGTCAACGTTCTGGCTGATCGGAGTGGCGAGGTCACCACCTTTGGTCCTCAGGGATCGATTTCAAGACAAGGGAGAACGTGACATTGGTCCTCAGGGATGGTAAACACGCGGCTCTTGTGAGAAACGGACACGCGTTTTCTCACTGATGATGCTCACAATTAATGTGGAACGGGGTGAGACAGTGTCAGAGGGAAGCCACGGTGTGATTACTGGTGTTGCAATGAGGTCTTTACTCAAGATTAATCACACACGGGTTGTGGCTGAAGTTGACTGAGTCCTTTTTTCCTCTCTCAAATTTGATATGCCTAAAGACACATATTAATTTTTCCCTTTCTGGGACGGCCACTCGCCCACTGTTAGTGCTAAGGGCACTGTTAAGTGATGGTACTCGAGAGTAATATTTGATGATTTTATAAGAATTGCGACAGAGAATGTTGGTGATTGACCAGAAATGCTGGTCTGAGTCATGATAGTTTGTTTTGCTTGGTGTATGGGGTAAAGAGATGTTCTCTAGTCTTGCGTGCTGATGGACGATGCTTGATGGGGCGGAGTAAAATGTTTGGGCTGGCACGAACTGACCGCAGATCATAAGAGCACGTTTTATCTCGAGGTTTTGGTCGATACAAGGTGAGAATCGTCAGCCCGGGCCTGTGACGTGATAACGAAAGGGGTGATTGAACAGCAGATAAGGGCATTGACTCAAAACTCTTCGCCAATCCTCTCCCTTCCTCCTTTTTTTTCTTACTCAGTGTCTGTCCCAAGAGTCTACTCGTATGGATCTTGGTATCGCAGGACTAGCAATCTCTGTCACATACCCAGAAGAGTATAGCTCAAGGGGAAGCGTAACGTGATGAGTAACTGAGAACATTTCTCATCATCCTCCCCTTGGGGGTACTTTATACAAGTGGGGCGGATAGCCTTGACGACGTTTAGGCGAACTCTCTTACTCGAAGGCCAGGATACCGTACAGTCGGGGCCTGAGCACAAAAATGAGGCTCATAAAGCACTGTTATGAGTCTCGCTAACGATCACCCCTGACGAGTCCTGAAAGATCAGTTATCTGTGAGTTCCTACGACCCTCTCTTCATTCAAAGTGCTACATTGAGATCGGTGCAGCCTGATCAGTGTCCGACCTCTATGTTATTTGGCAGAGCTTCTAAATGGGGAAAACGTCAATTTTATTAAGTGCAGCGTTCTAACCTCTGTACCGAGCTCTCGTCGGTGCATCTTGAATTCGGGGACGAGTCCGGAATAAGGTGTCCGTACGATGAATAAAACTGGTTTGAATTTTGTTTAATATTTGCTCTTTCATTAGCTCACCCTTATACAACTAATCATTATTCAGTTTTCAGCCTGAATCGTGTGGCTGAGTATGGGCTTGAGCTCGGCACGATACGTTGTAAGTCTTCAACACAATCCGCAGGCTTGCACTACGTGAGGCTGGCTGTCTATGGAAAATGAGAGTAGTCCGAACAATCGACTACTATACCTATGCATTCCTCTATCTATTGTGCAGGCTGAGATGAGATGCCATGCGAGTATGAAGCAAGTGCTCCTGGCTCTGCAGAATACTCATATCTGAACCTCAGCTTCATGCTCGAAATCGATGGCACAAAAAGAATGGATGGGTTCTACGCTCAGACCTATTGAGTCATGAATGGACTGTCCCCTTAGTTCAGGTCTTGAGTGTAGGGTCTCGATTGGGGGAAGGGGCTGGTGAGTTGCCCTCGAGCTCCTATACCCAGCAATCCTGCGAAGGGTGCTACGTTCGTGCTATTACCGCAGAGGTTGGGGTTGGTGCTGTGTCCAGGGTCCTGAAGGTAAAATCGTCTGAGATGGGCCTGTTGAGACACATCTCTCAAATTGGTTAGTGGTTCGTGATAAGCTGAGAGGGCTGTGCAACGGGGAGTGCGCAGATCACCTCATTGTCAATCGGGACCGCTGCAAAATAGCTCAAATCTAGGCAAGAACGACGCGATCAGGTCCAGTCACTCGGAGATGTAGTCTGTATCGCCCTGGAATCTTGTCAAACCCACCAATCAATCCGTAGGGCAACGCTATAAGCCTGGCGCTCTTTCAACATTTCCTTTTAAGGCGGTGTCTGGTACCTCCCATGAACTCTTCATGTCTGTGGCAGAGTTACTTGGTCTGCCTCAACACTAGCACATAAGCACAATTCTGCCACTTCCGGTCGGTGAGCTTGGCTCGACCTTCATCTCAGTCAGAATTTCTCTACTTAACCCTTCTCCCCACAAGTCACTGGCAATCTTGAATCTTTGGAATCGTTTTTCCTCCTTGGGTTTGCAACTTGGCACTGCAAACTGCATTCCGTTTCGACTACTTTCTGAGCCCTCAGTTTCGAAAAAGAACATGAAGGAGAAGGAGGTTTTAGTGGTGAAACACCGATCGAACAGAGACAAGAAAGAGGGATAAGCGGAAGAAGCATGTTAGGACATGGAAACACACAAACTAACTCAGAGGGAACTTGCGGTATGAATCCAGGGGAGAGAAAGCACATTGAATATGTAATCTACTTCTATGGACACGATGGCAAGCTGCACAGTACTAGTTCCTCTCTAGAGACGGTGGAACAGGTCGGGGCAAAGCTTGCATGAGCTCATCAGTGCTTGAATTACCTTTTCAGGAATTCCACCAGTGTCTGAACCGTCAAGCACTCTTCAACAATTTGCAGTTTTCTTTGCAGTACGACATCATGTGATCAACGATTCGGTGGCTCAATATTTCAGCGTCCATTCAACGTCTAATCTACTTCTGATCAGCATTCAGACAGCACTCAAGCAAACATTCAATCAAAGATTAATCAGCAACTTCCAGTTCAAATCACTCAAGATTTACAGCCGAAAACGATCAGCGCAGTATTAATTTCTTACAATACGCCCTTGACCGTTTTCTGGGGTCTGCCACAACACATGAGTACAGTCCAAACCTTTTCAGTTGTGAGGTCAGTCTTGACCAACCTCAATAAGATTGCCCTCAGGGATACCTTCCAGTACCGGTATGTTAGTGCAACTGGCTTCAAGCAAGGTGAACTATCTATTTTTGTGGTTCATATTGAGTTCACTGAAGGAACTATTCATGACTTGAGACCCTATGTAAAGAAGGGTAAGGAAACCCATGAGCACTTTGACTCAGTCTGGATTGCAGCAACCAAGTATCTTGAAGAGAGAGAGGAGTAGTTTGATGGGAATGGCACTAAGCTGATCCGTAGTTTCGGACCAAAGCCTCCGATTCCTTTCATCCTTACTGACGTTTCTTGCTGGGGTGACCTGGTGGCATTAGCCAAGAGGTACATTTCCCCCGCAGTGATTGACTACGGGGCAGTCACCGAACTGTCAGATTTTCAGCATCTCAGACGAGGGATCTTCTCTCAACCATATCTTCCCACACTATGGGAGGAGTTTTGTGCCATGGTTGATTTTCGTATCATGGCTCTTGGTTGGAAGTACTCGGAGCTCGCAGGCTTCAGGTGGCTCTACATACAGAGGCCACAGCCTCAGAGAGTACGGGGACATAGCACGATGCACAAGAGACATACAGCAAAATGAGAGATCGAGAGTGTGACCCAGAGGGATGAGTGAGGAATCGAGACTATTGTTGGCCTTGCTCTCTTTCATGTGTACTTTCTGAGACTATTATGAGTTCTCATTCTTCCCTCATCTGACTTTGTCATTGCTTGAGTCAGTCAGTCTTGCCTCGCATTGTCATTGTTGATGATTGCTTCTCTTTGATCATTCTGTTGCAGTTCTCAATATTAGAAATTGGCAAATTGATGCATGCATGACACATCAAAACTACGATTATTATTTGCATGATTCTTTGCTGTTCCGAATCAAAATAAAAGATTCTTAAGACCGTGGACCGGCGAAGACCGTAATTGAAGGGTCTCGCTCGAAGCCGGGACGCACACAACAGGAAGGGATTTGCTTTATTTATTTTTATTTATTGCAAACCTCAACTCCAAAATACTGCGTGACAGCCTGTTGGCTTTTCCAGTCGTCCGAAGAGGTCCGACTGGGAAAAAGTGCGACACCGCGTTCTATAACTATTATAAGCAAAATCAGGAGGAGGGTATGTATCTAGTCTATGTCTCTGCAGCAGGTGAGCCGGTCAAAATGCCGCCGGAGATAGAGGGAGTAGTTGCCAAGTACTCTGATCTATTTGAAGAGCCTACAGGGGTTGTTGAGAGGGAGGTCGTCCACGCGATAGACATTATCCCAGGGTCTAGTATCCCAAAGGGCAGGATCTATCGGATTTCTCCAGGCGAGCTTCGTCGGCAACTCAAGGAACTCATAGAGAAGGGTTGGATCCAACCGAGTGTTTCTCCTTATGGATCTTCAGTCCTATTCGTACCGAAGAAGGGGGGAACACTGAGGATGTGCATTGACTATAGGGGCCTCAATGCCATCACTATCAAGAACAAAGAGCCCCTACCGCGCATCGACAATTTGCTAGATAGAGTGCAAGAGTGTCGATACTTCAGTAAGATAGATCTGAAGTCCAGGTACCATCAGATTGCAATCCGGCCCAAGGATCAACACAAAACCGCATTTCAAACCAGGTACGGTCTGTATGAGTTTATGGTGATGCCTTTCCGCCTTTGCAATGCTCCTGGCACCTTTCAACACACTATGAATCCGATATTTCATGACTACTTGGATAAGTTTATCATCGTGTACCTCGATGACATACTTATTTTTAGTAGGACTGTCGAGGAGCATGTTGCACACTTGGACAAAGTCCTTAATCTCCTTCGACAACACAAGTTCACGATCAACGGTGAGAAGTGCGAGTTTGGCCGCACCCGTATCTTGTACTTGGGTCATGGGATTTCCGCGGAGGGATTGAAGCCCGATGACGTGAAGGTGGCCAGCATTCGTGACTGGCCGCGTCCTCAGTATGTGACTGAGATGAGGTCTTTCTTAGGGATGACCAGCTACTACCGAAACTTTGTTAAGAACTATAATATGGTGGCTGCCCCTTTGACTGACCTGACTCGCCTTGACAACCCATGGGAGTGGACAGACAGGTGTGAGGCTGCTTTCAGACAGCTGAAGCATGCGTTGACACACCATGAGGTCTTGAAACTTCTTGATCCTGACAAACTTTTCGTAGTAACTACGGACGCTAGCCAATATGGCATAGGCGTCGTACTTGCGCAGCCGGAGGGAAAAAGTTGAGGCCGATGGAGTACATGTCCAAAAAGATGCCCTCTCAGAAGTTGGCTAAGTCCACCTATGAGAAGGAGCTCTATACGATCTACAAGGCGCTCACCCATTGGAGACACTATCTCCTTGGGATGTTCTTCTACGTCAGGACTGATCGCCAGACCCTGAAGTGGATGAGAACCCAAACTCTGTTCCCTGACGCTCTGAAGCGTTGGATTGAAGTCATAAAGCAGTATGACTTTGAGCCCCAGTACATCAAGGGCGAGTACAATAAGGTTGCTGATGCGTTGTCACGTAGACCAGATTTCTCCGGTGCGCTGATCACTGAGTTTGGGCTTGCGGACAATGTTACTCGCTCTATGGTGGAAGCCTGCCGCGAGGATCAGTTTATGTCCGAGATCATTCGCAGACTCGAGGCGAAGGACAAAATCACTTTTGCCGAGTTTGAGTTGGTCAACGGCTTGATGTTCCTTGAGAAGGTCGGGAATAAATGTTTGTGTGTTCCCAATAGGGAGTCTTTGCGTAGTTTATTTTTAGGTGAGTGTCATGATGCCACATGACATTTTAGCTTCAAGAAGACTGCAGCCAATCTGCTGCAGCGGTTCAGGTAACCCACAATGATGAGAGTTGCCAAGCTGTACGTGCAGACTTGTCAGGTCTGTCAAAGAGACAAGCCACGTACACAGGCCCCTCTTGGGCTCCTCAAGCCCCTTCCAATACCGGAAAGGCCCGGTGAGAGCCTGTCCATGGACTTCATGGACACACTCGTCACCAGCAAGAGTGGACTGAGACACATCTTTGTCATTGTGGATAGGTTTAGTGAGTATGCTAGATTAGTTGCAATGTCGGAAACAACAAAGACTGAGTACGTTATTAGGCTATTCAAAGAGAACTGGGTCAGAGATTTTGGATTACCAAAGTCTATTGTGAGTGACCGGGATGTCAGATTCACTAGCAAGATGTGAAAGGCTGCAGCTGCAGAACAAGGGATAGAGCTGCAGAAGACCTCAGGGAATCACCCAGAGGCCAACGACCAAACAGGGCAAATGAATCACGTTGTACAACACCTGCTGCAGCATTACATCAAGCCCAACCAGGTGAACTGGGATGAGAAGCTTGCTCTCATCGCGAGCTTATACAACAACGTTGTGCACAGCGCCACAGGGGTGAGCCCTAACAGCCTGCTACCAACTTTCAAGCCTAGACTGCCCCTAGACTTTCTTTCTATTACTTGCGAACCAGCAAACTGCTACACCGGGTACACTAGAATTTGCTTATCGATATGAACAAACGATGCAGCAGGCAGTGGAACAAAAGCAGAAAGCACAGGTGATGATGATACTGAGAACAAACACCACCGCCCATCCACATTCCAGGTAGGGGACCGAGTCTGGGTCAAGTCCTCAGAACTGGGACAGGAGCACGGCATATCCCGTAAGCTCATGCCACGGTACTTTGGACCATGGGAGGTTTCAGATGTCGTTGGAGATGAATCGGATGGTCCTTCTTATGTTATTCGCATCCCTGGTCACCTATGCACATATCCGGTATTTCACGCTTCTAAGCTTGCACCGTTCAGAGAAACTGATCAGTTTCCTTCTCGTCGCTCTATGCTGCCCCCAACCATGGATGGAGAGGTCTACATCGACGACATTGTTGATCACAGGGAGATGCCAGTTCCTAGACCAACAGGCAGAGGACGTCCTCCAAAACCGAAGCTACAGTATAGAGTTCGGTTCAGACATCACACTGATCCAAAGGAGGACCGATGATTTACCAAAGAGGAGCTGATGCAGACCGCTCCTCAAGTTGTGACCCAATATGAAAAGTCTCTGCAGAAGGGAAAGCGCCAGATTATCGAAGATTGAACTTCTCACAAGACTAGCGAAGTATGGAGGAGGGAATGCAAGGCACAAGACCTCAATACGCCCCTACAGGGCCCCATTTCCTGTACAGTCGGCCGCCCTAACTAAAGGCAGGCCCAACCGAGGCCTACAGGCCTATTTTTGGGGTCAACCCGCAACTGGGGAATTTCAGGCAGTTGCACAGCGCCAGTTGGTTGAAGGCACCCAGGCCCTGGCTTCCTTTTATCAAATGTATAAGTCAGGCCCTGGGCGTGATACGCAGGATGGACCCAGCACAGGCTGTGATCAGTTGGGCACGGGTAACTGTCGGAGGCCCCGGGCCTGTTTTGTTTGGATAGAGGCTCAGCCTCCCTGGGCCTACCGGAAGCTTCTGTGCCGAGGCCCAGTACCGCAACACAGCACGCAGCAGCAGGCCACTTCGATATAGGGAAGGGCCTGCTCATGCATTGGACATTTGGGCATTGGCTGCTTTGTGCGCAAGCGCTGCTGCGCTATCACCTGCCAGGCTCACACGCTCACGGGCGAGCTGGAAGGAGCAGGCAGCCATAGCCGAGCTGCACTGCTGTATGCTGGATGGGGCGCATGGTGGTCCTTGGGTGCAAATGGCATCTGTGAGTTGGGGAACGAGGTTGTGAGTGATACGAGAGACATACCTGGTGCTTGACACGTGCGGCATTTGCCGAAGTCTGCTCGTACTTGGGAAGCTGTTGACGTCATCAGCGACATTGTACTCTAGGCTAGATAGGATCTGCCATTCGTAGTCTGGGTGCCGAGCGCCAGATAGGATATCAACATTGGTTCTTCGATTGATGATGATCAGACTATTCCAGCATTGTCAATTATGAGTTTTTGGTGTGCTCTTATTTGTTGAAACTCGTGATGCAATTCTGCTTTTGGTTCGAGGTCACGACTAACTGGTCTCATGTGTATGATGATGTTTGATTGCTGAAGTTCGCTATTGCTCATCTTCCTTGCACTAGCACCTACGGCCACACCAGCAAATATGTCCGAACTGTTCCGGGTAATGACCAAGGAATGGAGTCCAAGAACAGGGCGCAGAAATCAACGAAGAGGAACCGAGCCAAATGAAGCCAGACCCCCTACACCATATTGGACTGCATTGTTACGGATATGGGGAAGTCATGCCAAGGAAAGTGGGTAGACCCAAATCCAAAGAAGAGGTGCTGAGGCAACCCTTGTTTGGTAATCCGTGGGTGAGAGATGAAAGTGATCACCAACTATCCCTTAAGCCTAGAGGAAGGAGATGGTTATCATGGATCAAACATGGAGTTTGGAAAGTGAGCCATCTGTGGAACGAGGAGAAAAGGACTGGATGACAGACCAGGAACTTGCCTCCCAGCTCAAAGGATGTCACTGACGAGATGAGAACTTACAATCTACTGTCAACTGCATCCCAGAAGGCTGGAAGGAGTTGTTAAGCGAAGTCTCAACTTGGAAATCGGGTGAATGGGGAGTGAGGGTACAGGATTTAACCCCCACAAGGGCCTATCAATTCTCCCATAAACAGCAAGGGTCGGATACTCTGGCAGTGTTTACCTCCTTTCCAATTACCCCCTCCACGCAAGGCCTTCCATCTATCATGAATAAGGAGGTGGAAAGTACAGTCCTAAACCCTTCGGTACTCAGAAAAGCCAGTGTGCTGGGTTCATGGCCAAAAACAATCTTCAGAATAGATACGGCGATTCAAGACTTGGAATTTGATTCACCAGAGTGGGCTTGGACACCAGACCGAAGCAGAAGCCTCAAAACTAAACTCTCCATTCGGGAATATACAGTGAAGCTGCGATACAACTTACTCCTCAAAAAGGATCCTGAACCAACGATCAAGAACAGATGGCAGAAGCTAATAGGTCCAGACGCTAGTCAGATCCCACAAATGCCTTGGAAAAAATTCAAGTCAATTCGGCCGGTTAAAATCAGAAGCGTACAATGGTTCATCTCATACGTAGCTCTACCGGTCAACCAGTGGTTGCATATCATCAGAAGCAAGAATGACCCTAACAGTTCAGATTTATGCGCGGTATTTTCAGAAAATGAACCAGAAGATCTGCTATACTGCCTGATACGCTGTAGAGAGGCGACCGAACACTGGGCGAGGGCCTCGGATCTCTGGGATTCCCTCTTCTCGTCTCCCCTCCCTGAACATCCCATCCAACTCCTTCTATGAACTAACATCCCAGCTCAATTCCACAAGACACAGAAAACGTGGTTTGGAATGATCAGAAAGGTAACGCTGTGGTCCATCTGGAAGGAAAGGTGCTGTAGAACCATTGAGGGACTCTCAACTACAAGGGAGAAGGTATGGGCGGAGACAAGGACTTTGATTCAGGTGGAGATCCTTTGTAAGTGGCACAAGACGAGACAGTCCATGCCAGATGACGAAGAGCAACAGAGAGGAGTCAAGGCAAAATTCACTAAGGTGTGGCTTGCAAGGGGCAAAGTGGCAGAGATAAATGACTTCCACATATGATGGAAAGACTGGCACAACTCAGAAACAGGGCGGAGAAGGCAGAGATCCCAGCCACCAGAAGGACAACATCCACCACAGGTCACATAATATTGGATAGTGAATCCCAAGACTGCAACTCCCGTAGCTTCTCTTACGTTTCTTGCTCTTTATTATTTATCTGGCAGGCTCATGTAAGTGGACCTGAGAGGAAAGGTGCAAGTAAGGCAAGCTGACAGTCAATCCTCCACGATGCGGGAGTAATCAATGCTGGTCAGGGTTCATTCGGCCAGACAGAAGGAAGCGTGAGTGTGTGTTGTGATGTAATATTTCTTTCTGACTTGCCGGTGGAATAGGAAACGGACTGATGCTCCCCAGAATGGAAATGGCGCCAGGGTCGCGAAAAAAAAAAAAAAAAAAAAAAAAAAAAGGGAAACAATATAACCATACGCAAACATTACAAGAAATCTGAAGTCCATAAAACTCGAATCCAGTTTGGGTGGTTGTGGGAACGTACACAGTGCTACACAGACTGTATCATACACATTGTTTCCTGTTTACAGACTCGTGTGGAACCCATTCATAGATGTGATGATACACACATACATGCAAAAATGGAAACAACCAGAAGCACAATGAAACAGTGTCCTCTCTCTCCTTTGTTTGTTCACTACAATGACTGCTAGCAGCCTTTCTGGCATTCCGGTTGTGTAGCTCTCACTGTAAGTTCACACACACACACACACACACACACACACACACACACACACACAATCATTTTTATGTCTGTCTGTCTTCACCCTGTCATTTGTCTTCCCTTCAATTTTTTTGAAGTACTTTTTGTGTGCCCAACTGAGCACCTTTAAGTAGTGCCAAACAGTCGGTCCTTCCTTGTCTGGAGCGCTTATAACACTCTTAGGGGGGCCGCTCAGTTGGGATGGTGATGACGAATGCTCGTTGGAGTGTCTCCCTGTGATTGCTGGTCGAGCAATGTACATGGAGCCAAGGATACGCATAGTGATGAAAAGGACTCAAATGGACAATGCAGCGTCAGCAAAGCATCAACAAGCAATGTACATCCTGATACATAGGAAAATACCACAATGTCGCGCAACGGAGGACTCAAAGATATGACCTGACCTGTCAGATACTGTCGCGACACCCCATCACACACCACACATGTGAGAGAGAGGGGAGGGACCGCATACACAGACAAAAGGTCCCTCATTGAGATACTGCGGATGAGGAGATGGGGGAGGAGGCGAGACGAGGATGGAGATGAGGGAGAACACCAAGATCACGATAGCGAAGTCCAAAAATAGTCTCCCTGCCGAATATCCAATCAATATCTGCCACAAAATGTCGAATCAGATCCTGGGCCTCGTGGCCCGATGCAACCTCTGCCCGTACCTCTCTCTCTCTCTCTCTCTCTCTCTCTCTCTCTCTCTCTCTCTCTCTCTCTCTCTCTGAAGAAGAAGAAGAAGACCGGAGGAAAGAGAAGAGATGGAGGGCGAGAGCGAGAAGAAGAAGAAGATGTCGTCCTACTCGCTGGCTCACCTACAGGTAACTAACGACATGTACTAACTGCCGCCAGCGTGTCTCTCTGTGCTGCAGGGCGCTGGCAAGAAGTCCAGCTATGACGCCCAGGTAAGTACTCCGCCGCTGCAGATATGGCCACCGCCTCTCTCTCTCCCTACCTACACCTCTACCTCTAACGCAGCGCTGTATCACGCTGCTCCAGCAGCGTGTCGCCCAAGAAGTGAGCTACTCGAACTGTACCTAGAGCAGGGCTGGCCCAGCTATATATAACGGTGGACATGGCTGCGATGCCCTAGTCCTGCTCTAGGCGCTAGGCCTCAGAAACGGCCTGCCTGGGTCCCTACCGGACGTCCAGGCCCTCCCTCTGATGCAGCAGGGAGTGTCTGCTGCCGGACGAAAACAAACCTGGCCCAAAAGGGCCTGACCACGGATGGAGAAGGCCCAAACTGCGGCCTTGGTCCGAACAGACCGTAAGTCTGTTCGGACGTACTGCAAGTCCGAAACAGCACCTGAAACAGACAAAAGTAGAACAGCAAACAAATAAATAAATGCTGCCTCAAACCGAACCCTGCGGCCCCAAGGGCTGGCCGTGGGCCTCCAGGGCGCAGGCCTCAATGGTGTGCGGCCTGGGGGCCCTCAGCAACCGTCGGGCCCCCGAAACGGGGCCCGTGTGCAGGCTCAGCATGTGACACCCTGGCTCAGTGGGTGGTGGGGTCCAATCGTCTGTGGGGTTCAATCGTGATGTGAGTATGTCGTGTGCCGCTTTCCTCAATGTTGGATGTGTGCCATTGTGTAGACTGCCTCGTCTGCACTCCACCTCTGCCTTGCTGCCTGTACCGCTTGCTTCGCATGTGGTTCTCTGCAAGTTGACGTGTTCGCTGTGTGGTGTGGCCGTGTTGTTGGTGTTGCCTTGCACTTCGCTCTGCTGCCTTGCTGGCCATCCGCTGGCCGTGCCTTCCGTATTTGCTGCTTGTGTGCCTTGTAGGTTGGTTGCCTTGTTGCTGTTGCCTTGTGCGTCGCTGCAGGGTTGCCGAGCTGCTGGTCTTCTCGCCCTGTCATCCCTTGCAGTGTGGTTGCCTTGCTTGTATTGCCTTGTGCTTCACTACACAGTTGCTGTGCTGTTCATCTGTCATCCACTTGCGATGTCGTTCCTTGCAGTCGTCTTTAGCGCTGAGCAGCCGTGTTGCCTCTACAGCGTTGCCTGGTGCTTCACTGAGTTGCAGCCCGTTGTTGTGTTCTGTTTGGGGGACAGTCTGCCTTCAACAAGGGTCAAAGGGTTCATG
This sequence comes from Chara braunii, assembly GCA_003427395.1. Classification (NCBI taxonomy): domain Eukaryota; kingdom Viridiplantae; phylum Streptophyta; class Charophyceae; order Charales; family Characeae; genus Chara; species Chara braunii. Next base: position 1,239,532 of record BFEA01000270.1, read on the forward strand.
ACCCAAACCATCCAATCTGAAGATTCCACAGATTGTCGAGGGTTCAGCCTCCTGATGAGTCGGTGCAACTCAATCTATCATCAGTTGTATTTTTTTCGCTTTGTGTTTTTTTGCAACTTGTGCTTTGGTCTGCCCTGTTGTCTTGTTGCCTTGCTGCTTCTTGACTTCCTGTCCATTCTTTTCTTGCTTATTTGTTTGCCTGCCCACCCGCCTCCCCTATGCCATCCAGCCTATGTTCCGTGCTGTTGCGTCACCGCCCCAGTGCTAGTTCTTGACTTGTTGTTGCCGCCTCATTCTTCTGCCAAGTGCTATTTGTCTGCCCGCCCGCCTCCCCCATGCCCTCTATCATTTGTTCTTTGCTGCGAATGTCGTCCAAGTGCCGTGTTGCGTCTTGACCTTTGCCTTGGAATTTTTTTTGCCTCATACTTGCCGTGCCGCTGGTTGGTTTCATGTTTTTCTTTTTGTTTCATGGCTTTTGAAAGCTGTACATTATAAGCATTCTTTTCTATGGGCATCCCGGGCTGCGGGCTCTTTCCCTGTGTTGTTTATAAGCACACCTTCTGGCGCAACATCCCACGGCACGGTCACAAGCCTCGTACCACACAACACACAGACGCACACATACACACACACACACACATGCACACGCATATGCATATGCACACACACACCTCTTTTTCTTTGTAGAGTTGCATATAGTGAACATGACGACACATGCACACACACACACACACACACACACTCACACACACACACAGACCCACACCCACACCCACGCCCACCCACCCACCCACCCACCCCCCCACACACACACACCTTGTCTTTGTAGAGTTGCGTATAGCAAATATGACGATACACGCACTCACATGCAAATCGACACCCACACCCATGCCCACCTACACACACCCATCCACCCACCCACCCACACACACACACACACACTGATGCATGCTCTATCGAGTGATGCATATGGACCCAAAGGATCCGCAAAGTGATGAAAAGGACTCGAATGAACAATGCAGCATCAGAGAAGCATCAACAGGCAATGTTTTTTTTTTTTTTGGAAGAAAGCCTTGGCTGTCTATTAGAAGGGATGATACGAGCAGCCACCCCTAGTAGTGGCCTCCAGCTGCTCCATCTATTGGTGGGGAGCTGCACCTGCTGGAAAATGGGTCCAGCATCCCTTATACAATCGGCAAAAGCTGTTATCCAGATCATTGTGTTGTAGCCGCCAGCATTGATTGCCCCTGACTCTTTGGGGGGTCGACTGTGTGGGTAGTGATGCGTGTGTTGGTGAGCTAGGCCTGCCTCATCAGCCCTTTTGGGGGCCACCTGATTCTATCTGTAACCCCTAGCAGTCTAGCTACTATTTCTGTTGTCATCCTTCCTTACAGTCTAAACTACAGTCTGAGCACTCTTCAGCCTCTTTAAACCCTAAACCCTTCCTCCCATTGTGCACTTGCTCTCACCCTCTCCAACTGTCAGTCATTCTTCCGGCCCCAAATTGGCTCCCCTTGGGGGGCTTTTGTCCTCTATTCCCTGTCTCTTTCTTCCCATCGCTCTCCCCCATACCATTCTATTCCTACTAGGCTGTTAGCAAGGGAGGGGGGCGGGGGGGAATAACTCCGGTAATTCTTCCTTTGGTCGCATTGGGATTGAGTTGTCCAGCTTGGTCCAGTCGTGGAAAAGGACTCTGTAGTCTTTGTTTGTCCCCTTGTTGTCCTGCATCCTCCCTTGTTCCCTTCTTTCCCCATTCCATTCCAGTTCCCATCCTCCCCCCTGTTTCCCCCCCAAGCCTGCTTTTGCAGAGTTCTTGTATCCTTTGTTTTATTTCGTTCAATGTGTGTATGTGACTGAGACTTGACTTCCTCCCACCGTGTTGTTATGTTCGTGTGAATTTGTTGTTGTATGCTTTCCATAAACTCCGGCCCTCCCAACCTCAGTCCTTTCATCTCGTAGGTGCAGCGGCGTCTCCAGAGTGCCCATAGCACTGCCCTGCGTCCCAGTTTGAACATATTGAGAGTGAAATTATCAGGCTGTCCGGCGGGCCATATCTCAAACAGCAAGGCTTTCCAGTCCCATGGCCAGGGTGCCCCTGTTCCAAGATGATCCCAGACCCTGTCCCACCATCGCCAAAGCCAAACCGTGCTGGAGCATTGTAGAAAAATATGTTCTATCGTTTCTGTTTTTTTCCTTGATGGGAATGCACTGGAGCAGAGACTGCACCAGGGTACGGCGAGCCCTCTCTGTTCGAGAGTCGTCCTGTCTATCAGCCAATTGTTGGTTGGTAGGCACCGGGGCTCTACCTGCCATTGCAGGGAAGCGAGATTCACAGGTTTCTTCTTAGTCAGCTGAAACCATTTCACGTTTTTAGTGATTCCTTGCTAACGTTCAGGTGTTTCATCCATCTCGTTTCCACCTGGTCCCGCAGGTTGATTTTTGGTCGGAGCAGTCTGTATGTTGCTTTAACTGTTATGTTGTACAGTGTGTTGTACAGTGTCCTAGTGCTTTCGTTGCCCCTACCGACTGTGTTTGTCCATACCCACTCTAATGGGTCAAGAGGCAGCTGGGATATCGGGGTGTCCGAAAGAAATGCCACCCTTCTGTCTTTCACCAGAAGCACCCTGATTCTTGAGAGTTCATGCTCCCCACAAAGCTGTATCTGCTCTGGATTGCAGGGAATTATCCTTGCCTATCATGAATGTATCTGCCACCCCTGGCCCTTTTGGATTACAGCACACCATGTTGCCCACCACCTCCTGGCGAACCCGAAGTTCCACCCAGTCAGACTCTTGTAACGAGGGTCCCTTTTTTAGGGTTTTCCACCAGCTAAGGGGGACACATTCTATTATACTTTCCAGTTCTCCCTCGGGTCTATGGCAGTATCGCAGTTTCTCTTTGAGTTGGTACCGGCTAATCCAATCTCTTTTGTCCGCCTCCCAAATGTCCATGTTTCTAAGAACCCCCCGTTTCACCCAACCTTTCCAGGGGGAGTCCATGCAGTGAAGGATTTGACCCCTCGAGTTCACTATCCCTCTATTTCCCGAATAGTGGTTGTCGGGCTACCTCGTCCCATCTTTCTGGTTGGGGTTTGTCCGGCAGGGGGAGGTTCCTCTATATCTTTAGAAGAGCTGGCCAAAAGGGGTCGTTGTGAAGGTCCTCTCTTGCCTCTTGCCTGGTGAATTGGTCGAGGGGTTTTCTTGCCAGGATCGCCGTCTCGGGAGTGGCCATTCTCTGTTCTCTAACCACGTGAGCGGGTTGATATGGGCCGGTGTCTCCATGGCCAGTCGAGAGATTTGATCTAAGGCCAGCTCCTTCCATGGGATGTGTGGGCAAAAGAGCAGACATTTGCGACATTTTATGGCCAATGCCTTGGTTTTTGTTGCCGGGTCAATTATACCCAGTCCCCCTTTCGCTTTGGGTTGGATTATTGCCTCCCATGCAACCCTGTTGATCACATTTTGTTCTTCGTGGTCACCTCGCCATAGAAACGCGGCTATTTGCCGCTGGAGGGGGCGAAGGGCAACCTTGTCCAACACCCAGATGGCCAATCTATACCAAAGAGAGGCGAGTACAACATTGTTGATCACCAGGGTCCTACCGATCAGTGAGGTGTGTTTGTCCTTCCATAATGCTAGCTTCTCTAAGGAGGGGTTGGATATCCATTCATTATTGGTTGATGGTCTGCCATTTGTCGTCAATGAGGCTCCCAGGACTCGAATGGGGGCCTCTTGGGGGAGCCACCTAACCCTTGGTTGTTCTGGGGGTCTTACTCCTTGGTGATGGATCCACCATCCGAGGGTCTTGTTCCCCTAGTTGACTCTCATGTTGGATAGGGTACACACATCGGTCCATCATGTTTTGGACTAACTTTCATGGACTCTTGCGTTGCGTCAACCATCAGGGTGAGGTCATTAGCGAATAGTGAGCAAACTGGGATGGCTTCTTTTGGGATCGACGATATTTGTATTCTCTTGATGTCTTTGTGGACCCTTAAGTTTGTTGCCAGCGCCTCCATAACTATGACAAAAGAAACGGGGCTAGGTCACCTTGTCTCACAGATCTCTGCATGTTGATAGGCGGTGCTAGGTCGTCGTTGGCCATGACTCTGATTGTTGCATTTTTATGCAGGATTCCCACCCATCATCTGAACCGTGGTCCGAAGTTCAGCTTTTCCAGGCATTATCTCGGAATGTCCATTCTACATGGTCATAAGCTTTCTCAAAATCAATGAAGATGAGTGCGGCGCTTCGTTTAGGTTGTCTTGCTAGCTTGATCACCGCATTGACTAAGAGGATGTTATCCTGGATGTTTCTTCCCTTGATGAATCCTGTCTGGTCTGGGTGGACAACATCCTCCATTAGCTTAGCCATCCGGTTTGCTAGCGCTTTAGCCACCATCTTGTAAACCATTGTGAGGAGTGTGATAGGTTTGTAGTTTCAAATATTCGTCTTTGCTCCTTTTTTGTATAGGAGTGTTAGAACCCCTTGCATCCAGATACACACAAAAATAGCACAATGTAGCGCAGCAGAAGACTCAAAAATATGACCTGACTTGTCAGATACTGACGCGACTCAACCCATCAGATGAGAGAGAGGAGGACCAAATGCATAGAATCAAGGTCCCTCCTTTGACGCGCACATGGGGAGATACCATGGATGAGGTGGATAGAGGAAGGGCAAGACGAAGATGGAGATGTGGCTGGTTGGCTGGCTGGCTGTCTCTCTTTCTCTCTCTCTCTCTCTCTCTCTCTCTCTCTCTCTCTCTCTCTCTCTCTCTCTCAGTGTGTTTGCCATGTTCGCTATTATGTGGTGTGTTTGTGCCTGCGTGTGTGTGTGTGCTCGTGTGTGTATGTGTGTGTGCACGCAGATGGGTGTGTGCGTGTGCGCGGATGTGTCTCCATATATGTGTGTGTGTGCGATGATGTGTGTGTGTGTGCCGACGTGTGTGTGTGTGTGTGCATATTCGTGTGTGTGCGTGTGATTGTTGTCACTTTCGCCATACATAACTCCACAAAAGGAAGCATGACAGACTGTTTCGCCGGACTTAAAGGAGGTTGAACCTCCACAGTCTGCCCAGGATGCAAGTGCATACATGCACGGGCATGTGTGTGTCCAGGATGCAAGTGCGTACATGCGTGGGCATGCGTGTGTCCAGAATTCAAGTGTGTACATGTGTGGGTATGTGCGTCCATCTGCGTGCTTGCTTTCGCGCGCGAGAGAGGGAGGGCGCCTTCGACCGTGAGCGAGAACCATCAGCCGCACTATAGGGCCATACAATTCAGCGCGTAGAGGAGTCTGTTCGTGTAAGGCGTTTGTCTGCTTCGTTATGATGCAGTGCATCCTGTAGAGTTTGTCGGCGGGTCGCGTGTAGAGTACGGCCAGGCCCTGAACTCAGCGGGCCGTCAACGGGCCAATGCCCAACAGGCACTGGGCATGAGGCCCGGCAGTTTTTTCGACTACCTACCGGCCCGTACAGGTCCTCTTTCCAACGGCCTCGTTGATCCAGACCGTCAGCTGGCTCGACGGTTCAGATCATCGTGCGATCTTAAGACTTTAAGATTGCGCGACAATCCAGGCCATCCGACCTGGCGAACAGGCTGGATCGTCGCGCGATCTTAAAGTCTTCAAGGCTTAAGATCGCGCGAAAATCTGGACCGTCGGGCCAGTAGGACCGCGGCAGCCCGGAGTGCCCATTTCTCACGTTAGCGATTTCAATAAGTGTAGGGATTGTGCTTCATTTTGCTTGCTATATGTTCCATTGTAGGATTGCCTCATCTCAAGTGTGCTTCATTGTCCGAAATAGAGGTAAAGCTGCTTCGACTTTGGATCTTATCTTCTGGGCAGAACAGGGACTGTTGTGGTGACAATCCACAACACACCCACACCCACATACACGCACACACTCACACACACACGCACACACACACACACACGCCCCAAAGAAAACTGAAGTAAAGAGAGTCGGAAAGGGATATAAGTTCATATAACAAATCCATTGTGCTTCATTTTGCTTGCGATATATTTCATTGTAGGATTGGCTCATCTCAAGTGTGCTTCATTATCTGCAATAGAGGCCCGTACTAGCAAGCTATTCCTTTTTGTGGTTGGTCAATTTGTCGATCGTTCTATTTCCATGCATGGCCTAATTCTTTGCCCTGCTGTAGAGCAGGTGCTGTTTGTTGATGAAGGCATGTTTGTGGGTGGTAACAATCTTCTTAGGCGGGAATGTTTGTTTGGAGTCATGGTCACGGTATCTTCGAGAGGAGGCTGAGAGAGTCTTTGGTGTGGGTGTCACTCCCATGGGGCTGCCCTTTTGCAGCACATGGAAGGCGGTGGTGCTTCCATGTTGTTTTAAGCAGTGGTGCTCCTGGTGTCGCGTGGAGATTCTGTGAATGTATGCTTGGAGTTCTGGCCACAGTATCTTGGCAAGGAGACTCAGAGAGTGTTTGCAGTCAGTGCCATTCCCATCGGCCGCACTTTTGGAGCACATGGAAGAAACAGGGACTTCCAGGGTGTTTTAAGCAGTAGCCCTCCTGGTGTGCGTGAAGATCTTGTGGTCTTTTGGGAATATGGTACTCTATACACTCCAGAGAAGGACTGTCTAGCCATGGACCGATAGAGATAGTGGTGATGTGAATGGGTCGTTTGGGAGGAATAGGAGTGCCAGTGCTGCTGTGTTTGTGGGCCGACTTGGAGGGCTCTCCTAATTTCTTCGGACTATTGCTCGATCTGGTTGGTGCTTTCTTGCTGGTGGAGCCTTCTGTGTTTGGTATGTCGCCTTCTGCCCTTTACCTTTGTTTTTATAGATTGAACAAACCATATATATTTATGCCAGTGTGTCGCCTCGGTGGCAGACGGGCGTGTGGGCACTTCCTGCTCAACCATGGAAACGTGGGGAACCTTGCACCTACTATTGTATTGTCCATCTATACTTCTTCTGTTTATGGATGGTTTGTGATGGTATGTGGATGGAATGAGAGAGAGAGAGAGAGTTTGGGGATGTTGACAAACACACACACACACACACACACACACACACACACACACACACACACACACAGGGTTGGTGTGAGTAAAGTCGGCCACTTTTCTCAGGGGTATCGCTAACTCTGGCTGATGTGGTGTGTCCTTGTCCATCAGTCAAATGCATCCTGGGAAGGCTGTCAGGGTTCAACCTCCTGATGACTTGGTGAAAATCCAACAAAACAGTCTGGCACAGTCATGCTTTTTTGAGTGTATAGTCAATATGACAACACACACACACACACACACACACACACACACACACACACGTGGGGAACCTTGCACCTTCTGTTGTATTGTTCATCTATACTTTTTTTGTTTATGGATGGCTTGTGATGGTATGTGGGTGGAATGAGAGAGAATTTGGGGATGTTAACAAACACAAACACACACACACACACACACACACACACACACACACACACACACACACACACACACACGGGGAGAAGGGAGAGAGAACGCAGGCTTACCTTGGACATCACAAACAAGCTCTAACTGCTCCTCCAGCAGCGTCTTCAGCCTACTGTAACCGGGAAATCCAGCAACATATAGCACATCATCCAGATCACGGAATTTCCCTGCATCATCGCCTTTCTACAAAAAAAATAAAGTCAGTGTACACCAAATTGTCCTCATCATGTTCCTTGAATTATCGCCTTTCTACAAAACAAACAAAGTCGCAAAGGACCTGCAAAAACACGGAGTGAGAACACTGCTGATTTCTGAGTTTTGCCGCCGGAATGTATGCCTTGCTCAGATTCCCTCGTTCTGCTGAGTTTTCAAAGTTTGTGTGTGTGCGTGCTTTGCTAGTCCACGTGCCTGTCTGAATGCTTGTCAAGCCGAGTGTGTGTGTCGCCCGTCAGGGCACTTATTTGTTTGCGAGGCCCGTGGGGCCAGTACTTACCTGTGGCCGTGACTTTGAGGGTTGCAGCAGGGAAAAACACTCATGTGGCCGAAGGGGTAGCGTAGGGCCCACTCAAGTGGTGGTAGGTAGGTACCGGTAGTACTTGAGGAGCTATAAACCGAGCAGAAGAAGACAAAAAGTTAGTACCTTGAGGGGTAGAGGTCCAGTAGGTACAGTCTAGGGCCTGTAGAGGTAGATATCAGGTCCGCAATAATGTTTTCCTCCGAAACAGAGGTGGTACCAGTTGCTTGGAGGCCGCGCGGCCTGGAAGTAACCGCCCAGGAGGCTGGTAGGCCGCTATATCTCCAGGAGGCGCGAGTAGCTCCTCATTTGCTGCATGCAAGTTTGGGCGTCATGCTGCTGGAGCACCTGGAGGTTGAGTGCTAGTGTGAGGCGCTAGGGGAAGGAGCGCCAGGGGTCTCACCTCAGCTATGATGGACAGCGCCTGGTAGGAGGAGAAAAAGAAAGGGACTAGGGAGGAGAGCGGCCTGGGGTACTTACCTGGCAATGGTGGGCACCATCTTCATCTCCTTCGTAGGCACAGCATCTGGAAGCCCCCTACTGGCGTAGCGCTACACCAAGAAGGCTTCAAGGCAGAGTCAGGCATTGCAGCCTGAAGAGTGGAGGATATAGCTGGTTTGCGTTGCCTTTTGAGCATCGGGCAAGGCCCCTAGTAGTCCACCATAGCCAGGACCTGTCAGAGGTGGAGGAAGATGGAGGACATGGCTATGGTGGACCTCATATTGTGCTGGCAGAAGATGAGGGATTTGGACATTTGTTCTGGATCTGTCATTAATTGTTATTATGATTTTTATTGTTGAATACGAGAGGGGGAGATAAGGAGGAGGAGATTGGTTGGCGATGAGAAGGGGGATTTGTCATTGGTCTTTTGCCGGTGTACATTGCAATGAACCCAGTCAGGAGAGAAACTCGTCAAGTGTCGAAATACAAGATGTCTCAGCGCTGATAAATGTCTGCAAAATAATCCTGAAATGTGATCTGTAATACAATGTCTCATAACTAGAGGACAAAGCAGATAGGAGGGAGAGTAGACTAAGAGGGTGGAAGAGAAAGTATCCATCAATGTCTCTGTAGATAGATCTCCCTCAATCCATACTTCTTCTTCGGGCGTCTCCCCACATCCACGTCAGCAAACAGTGTCCCAGAAACGAGTCTTACGAGATCTGATCACAACATAGTGCCACGTAGGCACAGATCTCCCATGAAGACGTCTCTGCAGTGCGAAATGTCGACAGCATCAACAGGTAAGTTCCCCCCTCTCTCACTCCATCAATCCCACAGTTCCTGATCTCCCTCCTTGTCGCATCCCCAATCTGTGTCGAAGACAGTGTGGCATGCACCACGTCAGCAATGCCAAAGACAGCGTGGCAAGTGCCACATCAGCATCCCACATTCATTTGCTTTTGCAATTGGACGACCTTGTATTTCCTTGTGTATTTGCACTTCGAAATTGGCCAGGATCATAACATGGGTATGAGAGCGGATTATATTTTCTGGCGAGAGTCGACTTTGCCGTCCCAACCCCTAAATGTTAACGTTTTCACGGCCTGGGATGCCAGGATCACAGCCGTAGAGACCAGATTGGCCTCGATGGACGCCACCCTGCAACGACTATCAGATGCTTTTTTCAGGCAGCTTCCACCATCTCCTACCCCTACTCCCACTCCTACTCCACCCACTCCTCCTTTTACCCCTTTACCCGTGACCCCACCACCACAGCAATACCATCTTGAAATTGTGCCCAGACAGGGACCGAGTTCTGGTTATGTACAGCCTGAACAGTTGTATCCCAAGATGGCCCAGCCTGAGAAGTTCACTGGGGAAGATCCCAAAGTGGACATCTCAGACTGGATAGCCCAAATGAGGTCTTACCTCAGGGGCTATACCTGACCAGAAGTGGACAAGGTGCATGCCACAGTGGCCCTCCGGGCATGGGTTGCGCTGAAGTGGGCAACTTCTGAGGCCAACAAGGCCCGGAAGCAGCTACATGATTGCATTGCTGTGATTGGTCTTGCATGGGTCCTGGGAACCAACTCACGCAGATGTGCATACATCAAACATCGTCTTCACACTCAATGGACACAGTTGCCACACACGAGACAAAGGTAGATGAGAATAGGACCAAGACCCGTCACTTATATTATCAAAAATTATGATTACAATGAGTTCACAGTTCCCTGAGTCAACGCGCTTCAGCGCAATACTAATCCTACATCAGATACATCAATGCCACCTTCGTCACTTGTTTCTAGCTCRGGTAAGTGTCCTCCATAACCAGACCTTGAAAGAACACTCTCTCTGTCTCAGTCCCTTCCTCTCACGATGCATACACACTCTTCTCTCACGAGGATCTACTCTGAATGTCACTCATAGCTATCTACACTAACCCTGCTAAGTCTACACTAATCTGCTGGGCAGCGATGGCTGCTTCCCTCCAGCGCCCAGCCTTCTTCTTCCCTCAGCGCATCTCCTTCTTCCAGCGCTGCTTCTGCCTGACTAGCGCACAAGTGCACCAGCACTTCCACGCATTGAATGCCAGTGGAGATCTGCGTGGAATGAGGCTGGCAGCTCCTTAAATAGTGCTGGCCTCTCCCCGTTGGGTCTGCATTGTCTCAATTCGGCCTGTCCTCTTGTCCCAGACCCTGCATTGCATGTGTCCCAGAGCATTCCCAATGAAAAGCAACTGCTGTGGAGGCCCTTTGGCMTGGATACGAATTTTGAAGTCTGGATCTGGACTGCCCCCATGACTCAGACCAAAAACTGRGACATAACTGTTGACTTCCTTTTGAATAGTCACATCTAGACGAACAGACACACTTACTGTCCGAACAGACATCAGCATTGCATATACAGACACAACTTCTCTTCTTTACACGAACAGGCACAATGGCTGCTCGTACAGACACACCTTATTCATGACCTACACAACTGCTGRCGAACAGGTAAGTCTTTTGACAATRCCCTTTGCTTCAGGATGTGCCCGTTGATAGAGAACTTGGACTCTTGACCTGCTTTTCACGTTTCTGAGCCCTGGCGAGATACCTTTTCAGGCTGCTTTACTTTTACATGGCCCACGTTGCTTAATTACAAGGCCTGAGGCCTACATTGGGTGAAAAAGGCCCTTTCA
>BFEA01000270.1:1364340-1376086 GCA_003427395.1 Chara braunii
ACACAGACACACAAACGCATGCGCACACACACACACACACGGTGGCACACACACACACATGCACACAGAGAGACAAACACCCACACACACACACGTGATACGCACGCGCACACGCGCACACACACACACACACACACACACACACACAACTCTACGACACTACTGTAATCTACTTGACAACAGTCTACGACACTCGTCTTTACTCTACGACAATCTACTCTATGATACTCTACTCAATGACACTCTACTCTCCTCTACAACACTCTCCTATACTCTACTCTTCGACACCTTACTGTACTCTACTCTACGACACTCTACTCTACAACACTCTACTCTACAACACTCTACTCTACAACACTCTACTCTATTCAATGACACTCTACGACACTCTATGACACTCTACGACTTTCTACTCTACTCTACGACACCCTACGACTTTCTACTCTACTCTACTCTACTTTACGTTACACTACTCTACACTACGACACTTTACGTCAGTCTACGACACTCTACGAAACTTTACTCCACTCTACTCTACTCCACTCTACTCCACTCTACTCCAGCCTACAATACGACACTCTACTCTACTTTACTCTACTCTACTCTACTCTACTGAGTCTACTCTATTACACTCTACTCTACTCTGCGACACTTTACTTTACACTAATTTACTCTACTCTGCAAAACTCTACTTTACTCTACCCTACTCTACGACAATCTACACTACGATACTTTATTGTACACTACGACACTATACTCTCCTCTGCAACACTCTATTGTAATCTACTCTATGACATTCTATGAACCTCTACTCGACTCTATGACACTCTACTCTACTCTACTTTACTCTACGACACTCTATGACACTGTACTCTACACTATAACACTCTACTGTACTTTACTCTACCATACTCTACTCTAATCTACTATACTCTACAATACAACACTTTACTCTACGACACTCTACTCTACCCTACGACACTTTACTCTACGACACTCTACAACACTCTACTCTACAACACTCTATTGTACTCTACAACACTCTACTCTACTCTACAACACTCCACTCTACTCTACAACACTCTACTCTACTCTACAACACTCTACTCTACGACACTCTAGGACACTCTACTACACTGTTCTATATTCCACTCTATGACACTATACTTTATTCCACTTTACAACACTCTACTCTACTCTACTCTACTCTACTCTACTCTACTCTATGACATTCTACTCTACTCTACTCTACTACGCTTTAGTCTACACTGCGACACTCTACTCTACTCTATGACACTCTACGACACTCTACGACAATGCATGACACTACTCTACTCCACTCTACTTTACAACATTCTACGACACTCTACTCTACGGCACTCTACTCTACTCTACTATGCGGCACTCTACTCTGCTCTACTCTACTCTACTCTTCTCTATGCTACTATACTCCACTCCACTCCACTCCACTCTACTCTACTCCACTCCATTCTAATCCACTCTACTCTACTCTACATCACTCTCCTCTACTCTACGACACTCTATACACTCTACTCTACTCTACTCGACGACACTCCACTCTACGACACTCTACTATACTTTATGACACTTTACTCTACTATACTCTACTCTATGATAGACACTTTACTCTACTCTACTCTACTCCACTCTACTCCACCCTACAATACGACACTCTACAACACCCTACAACACACTTTTCTACTCTACGACACTCCACAACACTCTACGACACTCTGCTCTACTTTATGATACTCTACGACACTTCACGACACTCTACGACACTATACTCTACTCCGTGACAATCTGCTTTACTCTACTCTACTCTACTCTTCTCTACGCTACTATACTCTACTCTACGCTACTATACTCTACCCCTCCACTCCACTCTACTCAACTCCACTCCATTCTACTCCACTCCACTCTACAACACTCTCCTCTACTCCACGACACTCTACTCTACTATACTTTATGACACTTTACTACACTCTACTCTACTTTATGATACGACACTTTACTCTACTCTACTCTACTCCACCCTACAATACGACACTCTTTTCTACTCTACGACACTCCACAACACTCTACGATACTCTACTCTCATCTGCAACACTACTTTACGACACTCTACGACACTCTACAACACTCTACTCTACTCTCCTCTACTCTCCTCTACAACACTCTAGGACACTCTACTCTACTTTACGACATTGTATTATATTCCACTCCACTCTACTTTACTCTACTTTACTCTACTCTACGACACTCTAGGACACTCTATAACACTTTACTCTACTCTACTCCATGACACTACTCCACTCTACTCTACGACACTACTCTACTCTACTATACTATACTATACCCTACATCACTCTACTCTACTCTACTCTACTCCACTCTACTCTACTCTACTCTACTCTACTCTACTCTACCATGTGTACTCTACTCTTCGATACTCTACAACACTACTCTACTCTACTCCACTTCATTCTACTCCACTCCACTCTACAACACTCTCCTCTACTCTACGACACTCTACTCTACTATACTTTATGACACTTTACTACACTCTACTCTACTTTATCATACGACACTTTACTCTACTCTACTTTACTCCACCCTATGATACGACACTCTTTTCTACTCTACGACACTCTACTTTACTCTTCAACACTACTTTATGACATACTCTACTCCACTCTACTCCACCCTACAATACGACACTCTACAACACCCTACAACACTCTTTTCTACTCTACGACACTCCACAACACTCTACGACACTCTACTCTACTCTACAACACTACTTTACGACACTCTACGACACTCTACAACACTACTCTACAACACTCTACTCTACTCTCCTCTACTCTACTCTACGACACTCTAGGACACTCTACTCTACTTTACGACATTGTACTCTATTCCACTCCACTCTACTCTACTTTACTCCACTCTACTCTACTCTAGGACACTCTATAACACCTTACTCTACTCTACTCCACGACACTACTCCACTCTACTCTACGACACTCTACGACACTCTACGACACTCTACTATACTTTACCCTACACTCTACTCCACTCTACGACACTACTATATTGTACGATACTCTACTCTACTCTACGACACTCTACGACACTCTACGACACTTATGACACTCTACTCTGCAACACTTTACTCTACTCTATGCAACTCTCCTCTACCACACTTTACTCTACGACACTCTACTGTACTCTTCTCTACTCTACTCTACTTTACTCTACTCTACTCTCCTGTTCGAGACTCTACTGTAATCTACTCGACTGTACTTTACTCCACTCTATACCACTCTACTCTACTTTACGATCCTCTACTCTACGACACTACTCTCATCTACGACACTCTATTGTACTCTACTCTACGACACTCTATGACACTCTACTCTATGACAACACACTACTCTACGACACTCTACTCTACTCTATGACAACATACTACTCTACGACTCTCTACTCTACAGCACTCTACTCTACGACACTTCACCCCACGACATTCTACTCTACTCTACTCTACTCACTGTACTCTACTATACTACACTCTACTCTACTCTACGACACTCTACGCCATTCTACTCTACTCTACTCGATGACACTCTACTCTATTGTACGACACTCTACGACACTCTACGACACAACACTCTATGACACTCTCCTCTACTCTACTCTACTCTCTTCTGCTGTACTCTACCCTATGACACTCTCTACAACACTACTCTATGACACTCTACGACACTCTATGACACTCTACGACAATTTATTCTACTCTATGAAACTCTACTCTAGTCTATGACACTCTACGGCACTCTCCTCTCCTCTATGGTACTTTCTTTACCATTTCGATAGTTTTGGTTGCGGACGTAGCCCGCACCGCCCGCACCACGGGCCCTAAGCTTTTCGTCAATTAAACTCAGACTTCGTAGCGAGTTTTAGGCTATTCTTTATTACCCTGTGATTTGTTTTTTTTGTTTTTCTTTAAGTCTGTCTCAGTTTATGCGAGTGGTCTGTGTCAGGTCGCCTACAACATTTCTATCTCTGTGGGCATGGCCCGCACCGCCCGCACCGCGGGCGCTTAGCTAGTATTGTATTATACATATGAAAAAAAAGAGATAAGGTATAGACTGAACATCGGGGGTGAGCTGGGTACCTTCACAAACAGAGTCCCCAATGAACCAGGATGCATAAGACTGCTTGAACCAGTGCAACTCCTGCAGCTTTGCATTCAGCAGCATGTAGCAGGCTTTGGCACCTAAGTTTCAGACCAAAACAAACAGCAGAGTGTCACCACAACAAAAAAGGAGGGAAAAAAAAAAAAGAGTAAAAAAAACAGTGAAAGAGGATGTGTAAGGAGTATTGACGGAAAGCAAAAGAACGAAAAAAGAAATGCCGCAACAGAAGTGAAAGGGATAGAAGAAAGAAAAAGAACCTCTTTCTCTTGATGGCCAGATCCCCCCCGACCCTTATAGCCTCTATCCACACATCACAGGGTTAGGGCTTTAGGGCCCACTGGGGGCCCAGCAAGTCAAACCTGACCACTGACCTGTGTTAACCCGTGTGGGGCAGGAGCCTTGACGCAGTTTTCTGGCCAAACCTGACCACCACCCTGTGTTAACCCGTGTGCGGGCAGGAGACTTCACGAAGTTTTGGCCAAACCTGACCACCGCCCTGTGTTAACCCCTGTCAGTGCAGGAGCCTTGACAGCAGTTTTCTGGCCAGACCCGACCACCACTTGTTAACCGGGTATGTACCGTTCAGTCAAACCTGACCACCAACGTGACTAAACCTGACCACCACTTGTTGACCGGGAATGTTCCGTTCAGCCAAACCGGATCACCACTGGTTAGCTGGGCATGTAACGCTAAACGGTATATGGCAAACCTCAATTTTGCCCGACCCTGGAAATGCCCAATGTAGTTTTGCCCAGCCTTTGGGCATGCAGAAAGATCAGCTTAAACCACCTTTGTGATCAACGATGTTCTGCCAAAGCTCAATTTTCCCTGATCCTTGGAATGCCTTACCTCAACTTAAACAGTATCCTACACGCATCACTTTCATGGTGGTGTTGTCGTTGTTTTTTTTTTTTTTTTTTTTTTTTTTACTACCCTATATTCATCTCTCATCATATCTCTCCCTCCCTGCCTATCTACTCCTAGTCAAATTTTCGGTTTTCAGTGAAGCGTATCAATGTATAAAGCCGGACGGCCCTTGGAGTTAGAGTTATAGGTTGATACCGGCCTCAATTCTGCTCTGTGCGGAGAGCAGCACCGAAGCTCCTAGCCTGCCATAGGCCGGAAAGTGATCTGCTATCACTTCCACAACCAGCCAAGAGGCCCAAGCCAACCATCTCTGCTGGTGAACCCGAAGCATACCCCAGGAGGCCGTGGGAATCGGAAGGACGACTCTGGGCATCGAACCCACGACCTCCTGAGTTCCACTTACGTGCTCAACCAACTGAGCTAGCCCACTTGGGCTTCTTGTGTTTTTTTTTTTTTCTTACAATTTAAAATTTGGACCATTTCTCGATTTATGTGTGTCATCCTTGCACAGGGGCCATGCTAATCTCCTCTGTATCATTCCCATTTTAGCGGATGTCACGAAGGACACTATCCTGTTGTTGTGCAAATAGAAGAAAAAAGAAAAGCCTTCAAAATCAAAGAACTAAATGAAGCTAGACACCACCAATACTGGAACTTGCCAAAGCTCTCAATGAGCCAAAAATAGCCATGGACTTGGATCAACTGACCCCCAAATACAAGGAGGACTAAGATGAAAACGAACCGAACTGAGTCCGGAAAAGCTTCTCTGAGACAAGCTGACACTTTTTAGTTCTTCGGGACACTCGTTAAAATTGGGACGATACCGAGAAGAACATTGGCATGGCTCCTGCTCAAGAACGACACGCATAAATCAAGAAACAGTCCACATTATTTATATATATAAAAAAAAACGACAGTTTATAGCCTACCATCTCCCGAACACAGCGCACCCTGATTTTGAATGCATACCAGGGAACTTTCCTGTCCCATACAGCCAAAATTAAGGTGCTTGTGTAGACGGTACGTACTAAGATGGCTCCAGGAGCCGTTTGCAGGATGGGTCTGACAACGGGTCCCAACCCACCGGAACGGGTTCACGACAATCCCTTGTTTTAAAACATACCAGGTTCAGTGATGGGTTTGAGAACGGATTCGGGAACGCGAACGGGTATACAAACAGTTCGCAGGACCAGGTTCGGGAATAAGTTTAGGAACAGGTTCGGCAGCCAGTTTCAGAGGAGGGTACAGGACTCGTCTATCAGAATGACAAGGCAACATATGAGAACCAAACAAGAGCCTTCGTGTTCGATTTTCGCAATTAACAAGTACGGACGCTGAGATGTTGTGAGGATCGCCAGCCCTACCTACAGGGCCTGCACCCAACTACTTCGCAGCTGTGGCCCTGTCCCTGGCATACTACAAAAAAAGAGGGTTACTGGCACATTCTTAGGGGACAAGTAGGGAAAGCGAACACGTTGGGGGAGGTGCCAATACCAGAATGGATAGACTTAAGCGCCTATATCTGGATGTGTTTTGTGTCGAGATGCAGAAAGGCAGATCAATCGCGATTTTCTGCACCTCTCCACAAACTCGTCCAGATTACACTAAATCCCGCGGGACAACGCCCCTTGAGACAAAGATGTTCAAAAGCCAACCGAAGGGGAAAACGACAAAACACATAATCGAAGTCACAAAAAAAGCCCTTCGCGACATCCGTTAAAATTGGAACGATACAGAGATGATTAGCATGGCCCCTGCTCAAGGATGACACGCACAAATCGAGAGATGGTCCAATTTTTTACACAGAAGTAAAAAACAAAAATAAAATCACGAAAGCCAGCACTTTTGTCTTTTTTTTTTTTTTTTTAAAGGTAAGCTATATTCTTCTCTCATCTATCTCATTTTTCTTGATAGTACGCATCCATCTCATCCTCTCACTATTCTATATATAGTATGGGGGAACACCAACCAACCCGGATCCCTCCCCAGCCCACAGGGTAGGTTGGCACCACAGCTGTGGTGCGAGGGCAAGGCTGTACCAGTCCCTCATCACGGTGACGAGGGGTGGGCAGGCATTGCCGATGGGGGGAAATCGGCAGTGCTAGCGGCGAGCAATGGCCAGTCACTGCACCTCCCCCTACCCCCCCCCAACCCCACATGGCGGTGTCTAATGGCCAATATTGTCGCTGCATAGCAGCCAACAACATCAGCCAAGGTCCTGCCAATGCTGGCTTGGGGGGCCGACGGGTTATCTCTAGCTGGTAGAACACCAAGCTTGCCCAGGCACATCGTGAGGCCAATGGGGATTGAACCCACGACCTCCTGAATGCAACTTCTGTGCCTTACCAACTGAGCTAGGCCCGCAGGCCTCACTTTTGTCTTTTTCCCCCTGGTTGCAAACGACATGGGACCTCGCTCCACTACTCACTACACGCACAAAAGACAAAAAATCTAGCGATGCATCATTCCATGTTATAGCGGAAGATCATTCTCATTTTGCACACCGGGTGAGTAGTTGAGCGAGGCCCGTAAAATCCAAACACCCAATTGCCATTCCAATCAACTACGGGACCGAGTGCCACAGCCGGGCCCGCATTTGCTTTTTGCCATATTCATTTTCTCAACTGGCAGGACTTGCTCTTCTTCTAGCTATGAATGCAATCTATCCCCGGGGCCATGTCCCACTTGCAGCGTTGAGTAAGTTCAACGCTGAGTTTTCTATCACGTGTGACCTGGGGCGACCCAGGAGATGAGTTCTCTCACCGTCCATCGGGCGGTCGGATTTTCAGGAAAAAAGGAAAATGAAAGTTGGATTGCTTTTCTTCAGTAGGATAATCGAATGAAAATCGATCTTCCCGAGTACAACGCCCCCTACCCTAGCCCAGCTCCGAATACTTAGGAGAGTTTCCCTCGGAG
This sequence comes from Chara braunii, assembly GCA_003427395.1. Taxonomy (NCBI): domain Eukaryota; kingdom Viridiplantae; phylum Streptophyta; class Charophyceae; order Charales; family Characeae; genus Chara; species Chara braunii. Next base: position 1,372,350 of record BFEA01000270.1, read on the forward strand.
GAGATTCGTCTTCTCTTTTTTATTTTCTAGAAAATATGGACAAAAGCAGATTGCCCCACTTTCTTTCTCCATTTTACATTTGAGAAAATATGGAAAAAAGCGTTCAGCAGCATTTGATTTTTTTTTCAGCACCAGTGTTGAATTTTCAATTTGCGATAACTGTGTCACACCGTTGAGCTAGCTCAACTCAGCGGTGTAAGTGGGACATGGCCCCTGGGTGTAATTGTGAGGTCCCCGGCCTCAAAGCTTGCTTTTGGAATACACAAAGACAATTTCGTTTAAATAAAAAAAAAAGAAAAGAAAAAAAAAACAGTCTAGCAACAAACGGTAACGCACTAATCAAAAGAGAACTTCGGCGAATCCGACAGGTCACAACACAGAGCTTCCGACTGTAGTCCTGCCACAACAATGTGACTCGCTCCACTACTCACCACATGCATAAAAGACAAAAATTATGCCGGTGTATATTTCCATGTCTAGCGGACGAGTCATCGTCATTCTGCACATTTGGTGAGTAGTGGAGCGAGGCAATATCACAAACACAGAGAGGGATTGTAAATCGTAGTTCCGGCGGGCCACCACAGAGGTACATCGCGATGACTGTTTTCATTCATCGCCATGCAATCCTCGACCTCAAGGGAAGCCTGGCTGGCTTAAGGGTTCAGACTCCAGAGGAGAAGGAGGAGGAGGAGGAGGAGGAGGAGGAGAGAGGGGGAGATGAGGGAAAGAGGGAAAGAGGGGAGACCAAGGAGGAGAATTTGCACCTGTTTTTGGATGCCGAAGATGAAACACGTGGCCATCCAAATCATGTGTAGAACACTCTTGTTCTCCGCTCGTCTTGTTCACCAAACCTATGCCAGGTCAACGCCGCCATTCATCATCCTTATCATCATCATATCATCACCAGCATCTTTTCATACACGTCTTCTCCTCTTCTACTCAATCCATTCGCCTTGGTGTCCAGAATTCAACATCAGTACCTCCATCATCATGGTCGTCGTCACCATCATTGTCATTCACACCATACGCAGCGGACAAAAAGTTAACCAAATCGTCTTTGAGGTTCGTTCCTGACTACAAAGGACACAAATTCAGGTACTTTTCAAGTAAGAATTGGGGTGCAACCTTTCAATTTCGACGTTTATTCGATCTCAAACATTTCATGAGTTACAACCTTTGGATCTCAGCATTCACTCCCTCTGGATCATCATCAACATCGTCATCATCATCATCAGCAGCAGCAGCAGCCACATTGGCATTCAGATCATCATCCCCTTCGTCGTCGCGTCGTCGTCATCATCACCACCACCACCACCACCACCATCATCATCATCATCATCATCATCATCATCATCATCATCATCGTCATCGTCATTATCATCATCACTACTCCCTCTGATCTCCACATCTCATTTCCTTTGGATCATCATCAGCATCACCTCATGAAGGAATGCAACAGCGGCAATCGCAGTGGTATTCAGATGATCCCCATTGCCATCCCTATCATCACCGTCAGCACCACCACCACCATCATCATCATCATCATCACCATCGTCATCATCATGGACATCTCAGTAGGGACCCATTTTCATCATCAACATCATCATAGATAATCGTCCCAGTAGGGACCCATCATGGTCATCACCATAATCATCAACGTCGTCATCATCATTATCATCATCATTATCATCATCATCATCATCATCATCATCATCATCACCGGCATCATCATCAACACATCACTATCGTCGTCCAAGAACATCGAAGAACAGCAACATTATGACCACCAATGTACTTACCCGCACCTGTGTATCCTTGTCTCCCGTCTGATTATCCGCCGCTTAATCTTCCCCCTCTAACACCGTCGTCATCCTTACAGGTGTTCCCGCCGTCATCATATTCAATCTCTCCGGGTGGGCTCACAGAGAATAAATCCATGTTTCACAGGTACATTAAATGAAAAGGGGGAGGAGGGAAGGAGGGGAGGAAGGGAGGAGGGAGACGAGGGAAGGAGGGAAGGAGGGAAGGAGGGGCCAGCGCAGAGTGAAGACATGAATGAGAAAAAGGGAAAGGAAAAGATGAGGATTTTTTTTTTTGAAGTTTTACAGAATTACAGTTCCAAAAACAACAAATGGGGAGCACACGGACCTGGTGACGACGTACAAAGAACACAAGGATCCGGACCACCGTCGTTGATGCAAGAAGGATCGGGGCAGAGCGGAGAATCAAGGAGAAGGAGAAGAAAAGGGACCAGAAGAATGACCAGCAGAATAGAAAGAAGAAGAGTAGGAGAGTCGAAGAGTAGAAGAAGAACAAGAACAGACGTGGTGCCGGATTGTTTCGTCGGACTTCACCGGCGCATCAGGAGCTTGAACCCTGGCAGTCGATCTGGGTGCACCACACCGCATCGCCGGGGTTAGCGGAACCCCGGTGCGCGAGGAAATGGAGGAGCAGGGCGCAGCACGCGAGAGCTGCACGTGCGTGCCCATGTGTAAGAGAGAGAGAGAGAGGGAGGGGGCAGCATGAACGGTCGGGCGCTTGCCTCTTGCGAGCGACGAACCTGACCGGCTTTTGCAGCCGGTTCATGCCTTGTCGTTCTTTTCTTGCGTTTCGGTTCTTTTCCGTTCGTTTTGCGGCCCTCCTCTCTCTCTCTCTCTCTCTCTCTCTCTCTCTCTCTCTCTCTCTCTCTCTCTCTCTCTCTCTCCTTTTTTCTTGCTTCGTCTATCTTTTTAGCCTCTTTCTATAGTCTACGTTGCTCGTTCTCCGGGAGTCTCATCGAGCAAGCGGCCGTTCTCTGATCACTTCCGTTCCTCGGGAGAGGAAACGTTGTTTTGGCGAGGAGGAGAGGCGAAGTAGAGATGCATAGCCGACAATGCCATGGTTCCACCTTACCGGTGTATGCGATGACTACGCGGCGTTCCATAATTGCCGCCATTTTCTCCCCTCTACGCACTGAAACGATGGCTGATCTAACAGATCAGCTTTCTGTAATGAGACCTTGCCCGCCAGGATAGCTAGGACGAGATCAATATCACGATCGTTTGTCGATAGGCTGATCAATTGAAGAAACAACAAAAAAGCGCCTTAGACGCCCGCGCCACCTGCTGCGCGCGATCGACCGAAAGTTGCCAAAGGTGACATTCACTCGAACGGGTTACGAATCGGGACGATCGACACCGAGTCGAGACTGTAACGCAGTTTCAAACCCGATCTCCAAGATCTCTTCACAATCGATCTGATAGCGATCCGCATGTCACGGCTTCCCAGCCTTCAGGTGTCCGAAATGGGCTTTGAGTCTTCGGCGACTACCTACATTCCCGCACGAGTCCTCTCGGACAACAGTTAAAATTGGAGCAATACATGCAGAGACGATTAGCAGACGATTAGCATGGCCTCTGTCGTATAGCGGGAGGGCCATATTTATTGGGAAATGTGGTCGACTTTTACCGTGGTGTAGTTGGAGTCCAGCGGTGCAAGGGAAGTGTGCAGTCCTTGTCATGAGACCGACCAGTCAGCATAGGGTCCGACCCCACTGCGGTGCCGATGGAAAAGACGTGTGGCCACGAAAAGCGGGCAAGTCATTTTGGAAAGTCGGAAAGTACTTTTTCCGGGACCCCATCGCAAAGGACCAAATGCGCTTGGAAACCCCTGTGGAAATCAATTGAGCCAATCCTTGCATGTTTCCGTTGGCACTCGTTTGTTTTGTTCTTTTTTCCTTTTTTTTTTTTTTTTTTTTT
>BFEA01000270.1:1376185-1391863 GCA_003427395.1 Chara braunii
GGAAATCAATTGAGCCAACCTCAGCTTTCGGCACAAATTTGCGGCGTCATTTCCTCCGCTCGCTGTTTTCCAGACCGCGGACCATGTGGAAACGTCCACAGGCGATCTTCCAGGCCACGAAATGCGGGCTGTGGGGTCCCGGACAACGGTTTTTGGAAGACATTCCGGCCTTTCCATAAACTTTTCCGTGAGGTGTGGGGTCCTGCAAACACTTCCGCCGCAAAGTTTTTCCTTTCCGGATTCCTATGGGGTCCGGGCCATAGTCGCAGAGCTTGGTAGGCGGAGGACTGGCGGTAGGCGTCAATGAGGGGGAGGATTGGACTGGCCGTACGTTGTCGTGCGCGTCAGGGGACCCTCACGGTTGTGTCATGCAGGAGTGCGAAGTCGCGAGGTGGCCAGCTGAGATGCCACTACAGCCGTGTGTGACAGCTATACCTCTCATAGCTCCCTGCGACAAGACAGGGTTCAGCAAGGCACAAGGAACCTCTACCCAAGGGGGTATCACCACCCGTAGATAAGTGTATCTCTGGTGAGCTACCGGTCGAGGGTGTTTTCTCATTTCACTTTAGCATAGGTATACGTGCGGTAAACGCCTTAGGACTGACCCCTGCAAATGTCGGGCATTGGGGTGCTGATCTCGTGACCGATTTAATTACTACAAGTCAAACTTTTTGACAAACCATCGCTCTTCGTATAATAGGGTTTGTCCCATAACCTTTTTCAATGATAACTGTAAACAATTAGCTTATAAAACTGGAGTCGCGTCTAAGTTTCTTTAAAACTTTCTACTATAATGTGTGAACTTGTCTTTCTCACACTACCTGCATTCGGGGACGCCATTCCATGTAAGTCTCATCGTCAGCCCTTACGAAACTGGGTTTATTTTGAAGGTGCATAACAAATATCTCAAGGAACTTCCATAACGACATCGGATAACTGCACTAGCAATTGGGCACCCTCTCACTTCACAGACGGAAGGCTAGAGAGGGTCTCACTTTAGTGACAGGGGTCACTTCGTGTGGGCGACAGTGGATAATAACCCTATCATGGACTTAAGGTTCAACCATAAATTTAAAGAGTAAATGACTCATAACCCAATTTTTGATTGACCACGACTTCATACGTATATATTGTGTCAGGATAGTATGGGTGATGCAGTCTCACTTTCGCAAATGCGATTTCTAATGAAGAACTTAAACACAAATACTTCAATGGACAACACATTTCACACGCACGACGCAATCCTACACACATGAAAAACACATCCAAATATGCAAAATGCGCTAACGGAGTCAAACTTCATTCACAAGATGACACATCCATTATCTACCTTCAAACGTTTTTGGTATGTGACCCTGACTCTGACTCATCAACCTAACTCCCTCACTCAAAGGATCTTTCAACTTATTTTAGACCATTCAAGCATGAATTCAGAGGGATTCAATGCTTACAAAGTTTGTCTTGGGTTATATGTCTTAAGCCATGAGTCACAGTCGAATCAGTATAACCTACTTATTATCGAAAGATAATAGAAAATGCGTCACCGTTTTTTTTGTAGATCACTTTTTTCAATGCACATGTACACACATATGCTCACTCAATTTCAACAACTCATTTCATCTCAACCTTTTTTTTTCTCACTGATCTAGGTTACTAAGTCTATCTGCATCACATTTTCAATCCTACTCTAAATATACTTAAAGCCTAGACTAAAGACATATTTTTAAAAATATTATCACTTATTCTCAAAGAACTTTCTATTTCCTTAAGTTTGTCTATCCCGAGGGAAAGTATCATTCCCCTTAACCGAAATGTCAAAACTTGTGATTATGTCTGATATAATCAAACACATCACACGCTTGAACTGTAATTGTTGTGATCATGTCAAGTATTCGATGTTTTTTCTATATAAATGACATTTTTTTTTTTTTTTTCCTTCTATTTTTATTCTCTTGTCGAGTACTCGATGTTTTTTTTCTATATAAATGGTTCCTCTGTGATTGCGATTAAGTTCTTCATTGGGATCGGAACTGGTCTGGACAATCAATCTCGCTTTTGTCAACATCCTCTACATCAAACGTAGAATAATAATAACTTTGTTCTAGCAAAAACTTCATTCATATTGAGCATTCGGTGTTGGGATTAAGGTGCCTCGTCGGAACATTATGAGTGAAAAAGGGAGAGAGAGAGAGAGAGGGAGGGGTAAATAAACAAAGCGATCTCTACGTATGCTACGGCTCGTCCGCTTCGAACATTTCGTTTGCCACGTCTGTCGAGGTTGTGTGAACCAGGTGGAAGGGCAAACTAGGTATATAGGAGCAGTGGAGCAATCGGGAGGTTGAGTGACGGCCCTGGTATGAGTTGCAGTACTCAGTTTTTGGATGTTATGCGCTGTTTGTTAACTGTTGTTGCTGAACCACGTGGTAAGTGAGTTTTTCAATACTATTGGCGCTAGGTTGTGCAATTGTTGCTTAAAAGAGTTAACTATTGCCTCCTTTAGCCACCATTGTCGAGATATCGGACCGTTGTTGCTCTGAGTCACTACTGGATTTGTTGCGGTAGCGTCGAGATGCTATAGTACACCACAACTGCTATGTTTGACAAATCAGTGTTGCTTCTTTTCAAACTTGATAATACTTCCGCTCAAACGTTTTTTTGTTGTTAACTTTCAGTTACTGCAGCTGCAATTGACCTTTCGACTGATGGTCTAATAATTGTTGGGTTTTGGAACTGCAACTCCGATTGTTCATCTTCAAGTGGCGGCAAGTGTGCGCGTCGTCAAGACAATGGGCAGTATCGGACGCTAGATCTGTAGACTCCCCGTCTCCATCAAGTTCATCAGCGTGGTCGTGGTTGTGGTGTCCTTGTTACATGCATGGTCGACACTTGCATGTACCTTAGTTGTTGTTACTAAACGTCAATGAGTATCTTTATTACTTGCAAATAGGATAGGGTAGGCATGTGCAGTTTGTTGTTTGATAGGTTGATGCAGCGGTCTATGTTGGGATGAGGAGGTTGCTCTCATTTTTAAATTGGTTGTAGCCTCATGAAGGGCAGACTTTGTAGCGTCGTGGAAAATGATCCGAGTTTGTGTGTGTAAGGAGGGGTGTGGGTCACATGGAAAGGTAAAGTTGACCACATTATTGCGTGTTGTTGTTGAATTTGTGTGGTCGGAAATATGAAAATAATTGGATTGAGTCATGACGGTTGCTTGTGTTATGAGAGTGTTAATGGACAAGTCATATCAAGGAGTGTGAGAGTGATTACCTGATGTCACATAACCCCTTTCTGTCTCTATAATTTACCCACTTCCTTTATGCGACTATGGTAGTCGAGAACACGATATAAGATTGTTTCAGTACTGGACTGATTGTGACCCAGACCTATTATGGAGGTTTTGCGTCCCTGTGTTTTATATGAGTACTTGAAAAGGGATAAGAGAGAGGGGGATGGGGCATCTGCAAAACCTAATTGTTTATATTTCGGTGGTTGCACAAGAGTGTCCGCGATAAAAGGTCGAGACAGTTGTTCGTGAAGCACTGAAAGTTTCTCACCGCCTTGCAACTCTCGCAAATATTGCGCATCAGAAAGTCTGCGACCACCCTCACGATCACCTAACGTCGAGGGGTTGATCTCTCGGAGCGCCTATTAGTCGACACTCGAGTGTCATGTGCCATCTCGATATCCTAGAGGGGCCGCACGGTTAGAGGCGCCACCACAACAACTGATCAAGCGAATGCGCATGACTAAACGTTACGAGTTCATCCACTCGTTCACATTTTTTTATGCATTCTTGTGTGAACCCCACTTTGTCACCCACTCATGATAAGAGTTATGAGTCTGAATATCCACTATGGGACACGTTATACGTACGAAACCTAAGGTCACAATATTTCGATTGTGTATCATGTGGTTGAACCGGGCGTTATAGTCAACCGACGAATAAACTACACGTGAGAGACCTGCGCACTACGGAGCGGTTCGCATTCGGGTTCGATACGACCACTAACCTGGTTGTTATTTTTTATAGTTGGACAGTTGAATCCGCAAGTGTCAGGTCAAACCCCTTGACTAACCCACTAGAGAGCTCCCGAAAAATGAGTTCACTCTTGGGGTGAGGATGACCTAGTTGCTACCACTGTCATGGTGGTTGAACGACTTGCCTTTTACCCGTTCAAAGCCATAAGGGGAAACTTCCCTGATGGCATCTTATATTCGATACTCATATATCGTACGTAACCTTTTGACCCCACGAAGGGTTGCATAACGTAAAGAGTGGTCCTGACGATGAATTGTGTAACCATACATAACTAATTTCGATGACCTCCGCTTGTACAAATGTCGTGTTATATGATTTCGTATCGGCCATAGTTCATTGTCCGCGCATGGTGTAAGTTAACAGTCTGGGAAGTTAAAAGGAAAACTAGGCGCGAGTTGTGCTTGAGTGTAAGATTATTCAGAACGAGCATCGCATATAATAGTCGTCCTACTGTCTTATATTTAGTAAATTTATGGTAACTTCGGTGAGGCCCCAAAATTTTGAAAAATAAAAATATATATATATTTAAAAACAATATGTTATTCAAGATTGTAATGCGACGAATTTTTGGCTGAGGGTCACTTCATAATTCCTTATAAAGTCATAAATGAAATATAAAAATAAAAAATCAAGTGGAAATATACCATTGGAAGTCAAAACCTCATTCAACCCTCTTTAACACCTATGTATACCCACTTCCTCACCTTTTAAAACCCATGTATACTACCTCTTCAAGACACTCTGCAATCAGGGGTGTTTTTCGTACATTGTAACATAGGGGTTGCGAGGGGTCGAACGCCTTAATTGGGCCCGCGTGTGAATCAACGCTCTCGGGGCTGATGTCCCAAACGAGATTCAACGCTGGCCGACTAGGACGGTCCCTCTAACCACGCGACACACCTCACCAAAATAAAACAAAGTTTTACACGTAAATCACGCCTAGTCCCTTTTTCTGGTCGACCTATAACCTTTTAATGATAATATACCTGAATGACACTCGCAAGACTTTGAAAAAAATTCGCCACGACGTAGGCTTTGTTATATCGACTAGTCATGCATGATTACACAAGCAGTCGCAAGAATGACATACTATATAATACTCATAATCATGTGACCGAGTGGTAGGCGGATCTTGACCCTTTGTAACAGATAAACATTTCCGACCCAGGGAATATGGCTCAATCATCTGAGGCCTCAAAACAAGTCAAGGTGTTCGACTTTGATAGTCCCCGTGCACCTTAACGTTAAACTATAAAAATTCTAAAAAGCAAAAGGTTAAAAAATATCTTCCTTTATCTCAGTACACATCTTTTCGATCATTACACACGGTTATGGTAGATGGTACTGATACACAATATGTATATATACAATAGGGTTATACGACACGAGATGGTCACCCTCACAATCAACAAGGTGACTTCCTTCAAAATATACGTATTAACTTCAATCAGAAAACATACTTGCAATCGTATCAAAAGACTTCAACTCACAAAATATACTTGCAATCGCATCAAAGATTTCACATTGACAAAACACGCAATATACTGGGTCAACTTCAACCACTTTCTCCACTCACACCCCTTGGCTTATCCAGACAAGCTCCAAACTTTGTCAAACCCTGTGAAACATCGTGTTCGGGTTCGTTCGGGACCGAACGCGAACGAGTGCCAAAACTCTCCGAACGCACGAACATAAAAATATTTATTAAAGAAAAACAAAGATGCTAATACAAACAACTTTTTCCCGAGAGGTATGCTCAAATTCATAACCCAACTCGAGTTATATATATATATATATATATATATATATATATATATATTTTAAATATGTTCGGTCGAACACGTTCGGGAGGTGCTCGGCCAAACACCCGAACATGTTCGGACGTTCGGAAAAACTCCTAACATGTTCGGTGTGCTACACAGGTCAAACCTTTCAAAAATCACGAAGTCTTTTTTAAATGATCATTTAATAAAAGTGCATGTAAAAACCCTAAGAAACATTTCAACCCACAGGGGCTAAGGCCTTAGGTTGAGTAGCATGCATGAGTTTAAATTGAGCCGAAAACCAACATGTTATCAAAAGATAACAAAAGATGATCAACGTTGGATGAACCTGAAACTAGTTAGATCTTGAATCAAAATGGTCGAAAAAACACTTGTAACACAACACAGGTCAATTCCAAAAACTAAAATATAAGTGTATAGAGAATAAACCCCCATATCATCTCTCACTCAATTTTTTCAAAGACTAAATTTAAATGCACCTTCAAGTAAATGCTAAGAGAATAAAAAAATTTCGACAGTATCTCGCTTATTCAGGGTGAATTTTCAAAAGTCTTTCTATCAAAATATAATCTAACTCTTCAAAACTAAGAAAATTTCGGCAACACGCCCTTTAAAGAAAGTGTTTTTTCAAAATTTATACTTGGCTGAATATAAAATTTGAAAGTAATCCTAAACTTTACGAGTCAAATTTTATCTAACTCTCTGATTTAATAAAAAAATGGGCAGCATCTCCTTTAGAGAACTAGGCTTCCAAATTTTATATTAAGTCAGATATGAACTTAACATAAAACTCGAATTCTGCCAAGACAAAATTTAACTAACTCTTTAGACTTGTAAAAATTTCAGCAGCACTCCCCTATAAAAAAATAATTTTTTAAAATTTGTATAAATATGAATACGAAATATAAAAATAACTCCGACTTTACAAACTCAAATTTTATCTAAGTTTTTGATTTGGTAAACAATTGGCAACACTTCCTCTAAAAAACAAGACAAAAGTGTCTTCCCATGATTTTTTCGATTTTTACTAAGCCAGATATAAAATTCAGACAAAGGTTGAATTTTGTAAAAATAAAATTTGACTAATTCCTTGGATTTGTAGAAATTTGACCATCTCTTTCCTTAGTAAAAGTGTCTTCCCATAATTTATACAAAGCCAAGTAAAAAAAAAAAACTTAGCTTAGAAAATACAGAAAAAATACAACTAACTCCTATAGCTCCAGTACATGACGAGCATATAAAAAAACTACTTGAAAAAAATAATACTCAGATTAAGCATACCATAATGAGTAAGTACACTCACAAAAAATCCCAAGTTATTTATGTTATTCAAGTAGTTGATTGAACCCTCAAGTGATTATCCTTTTACCCAGGCTTACACGAGGCACTAAGTTAGGCGATTCATCTTTAAAACAATGTCCAACCTCTTGCGTTAGTTCTACACGAACATGTTGTACAACTAATTTTCTCTTCTTTGGGGATGTGACTAGACCATTCGGCTTAGAAACAACTGCATAGTCACCATAAAGTGTTTAAATATCCAAAGTTTAGTAAGTATCTAACTTGCCTTCAAAATATGGGCAGGAGACTAAGTTATTCAACGTAAAAATAATGCTCAGCGGTCCTAGTTTACTTTCAATTATATCATTAGTTTTATCTCTCTTCTTAGTGATAAGACTTACGCTGAACCATTCGGCTTGGAAACAATGTCTAATTGTCTGTTCACATGCAAATATAGATAAATTACTTTCAATCATGGTTACCAGGCTAAACGTTCGGGGGCCCCCAGGTTGACCCCAGAACGTTCGAGCGTTCGAGGTCCCGTTCGGGGTTCGAAGCTGAAGGGGTTTGGCCCCCGCAAAAAAATATTTTGGGGTGTAAAAAATATTTATTTTAGATGATTTTTTTTTTGAGTCTTGTATGACATGCGCTATATGCATATAAATTTCAAGGCATTTTGTCAAACCTAAAAAAACAAAAAATTTCCAAAGATAGCGGTGTCAAAACGTGTTCGACCACTTTTTTTTTCCCTTCAATTTTTACTTTTTTTTTAATTTTATTTTAGTACCTCAAATATTTTATTATTTTTTGAAACATTTTTTATGAGCTTTATATTATGTGAAATACAAATCTATAAATTTCATGGACTTTTAGCTATCTAAAAAAATAATGAAAAATCGCCAAAGATGGTGGTATCGAAAACGTGCTCGCCCACTCACTAAGTTTAATTCTCATTTCATTTTTTTGTATTTTATTTTTATTTCAAATTTGGTAAGGAATTATGATGTCACGTTGAGGCAACTGTTGTTTGTTTTATTGTTCTGCATAACGTATATGATTTTTCAAAATTTTATTTATTTTTATTTATTGATATTGTTTTTTAGGTTCGCGTTCATCCCGAACGGTCGAACGCATCCCCAAGAGGGACCAGACCTTTGACAGGTTCGTGTTTGGGAGTTCAACCGAGCCCGAACGCCGACAACCCTACTTCCAATTATTTTTGCTTAGTCTGTGGATTCAAGCTAAGTCATTCATCTTAGAAACAATGCTTAACTTTTCACAAAAAAAATTATTCCTCAAAATAAAACAAGTAGTCGGATCTGACCATACCCAACTCTTAAACCCTTTCAACAAGCAAAGCACCACAAAAACAACAACCAGACCTGACCAAAGCCACAGTGTTTGGTTGGGGTAAGGAATAGAACGACATAGCATAGTCAGCTAGAACAAATGAAGCTACATTGTCTGACTGCACGGATGACAATTTACAGGGCTATTGTAATCATACCTTACCGAAGCCACATTGTCTGATTGCTAAGAAGACAAAATAATACAACAACCAAGCCTGACCGAAGCCACATTGCTTGGCTGCAAAGAAGATAAATCAACAAACATTTACATCAACTAGACCTGATAAAAGTCACATTGTCTAGTTGTAAAGAAAACAAAATTAAACAAAGGAGACTCAATCAACGAAAACAAAATTACCTTCCTCCCACCTTCCCCTAGTTTATCCCTTAGTCCGATTTCAGTCAAAATAAAAATGAAATTGAAATTCACGCATGCATTCCTTTAATTAATCTGATTAAGTTATGAAAACAAAAAAAATCATAAGGGAACGCATGCATACTTCTCAGACAAACTATAAAATATGTAATCAAATAGGAGTATAATGGGTTCAGACAGGGCAAAAAAAAGTTATACCCGAAGATTCTCTGCCTCCAGAACCTCGCCTGGATTTCGGTAGAGCTCCCTCAATCGGTGGGTAGACTCCCTACGAAGTCTTGGTGAGGTTCTATGGGTTGCAATTTCGCATGCCGCCTTCCTCTTCAAACACAAACTAGACTTAGATTAAGAAGGGTAGAAGAAGAGGTTTTCAATGCTCGAGATACGAGAAGGGGTCAACTCAACTCACACAAGAGGGCCTTGTTATATTGATGCATCTAAGGGCCCCCCAATCGCGGCCAAAACGCAATAGGTAGATTAGATCGTAGCCAATGGGCTGTGTTACTGTAGTTTGATAACCTTCCAAGTCGCAGGAGTGTTCCCTTGTGCAAGCCTGATCACCCCTGCAAGCCGTAATGTCACCTCCTATGACTAAACTGTAGTCACGCAACCTAGAAAGACTGCATTTGAATAAGGAACATCCCTGTGTTCTTGTCCAAGATGCCAATAAAAACATAGCAAGCGTACTACCAGTGCACTGCATACTCAACAAGGGCACTGTGAATGCACAATGCACATAACAATCCGAGGTACACATTATCCCCAACTAATATCGAAGAGGAACGGAATGTGGGGTGAGTCAATTGTTGCGACTTCAACCACACATTGATGTTACTCGAGAGGAATTGAGAATATTGCGGCGTTCGTAATCTGTCAACTTTGGGTTGGATGATCTACTGCTGCTTCATACTATTTGTTGTGAGTGAAATTTTTGTGTTTTCGACGGTTGGTCCACTCATGTTGTTACTGTTGTAATTCTGAAATTATCGCGGCATATGTGACCTGTTCACTTCAAGATTTGTGATTGGTTGCCATTGCGGGGCCCTTGGGGCATTGAAGGTCCCAAGACCTTCTCCATTATAATCTGAACGAATCTCTTTTATTGCATGAGAGACTAAATCTATTTTTTATGCCCTTCTTATTATCAATCTGGTATTTGGTTCGGGAGATAAAATAAGCAGGTGGGATTGCAACCCACAATACTACGTCAAGGCCCTTGAGGGTTCAACCACTGATTGTGGGAGCTCTGCCATAACCCAATTGGGGTCTTGGAGGTAGGGAATCTGAGGTGGGTTGAAATCTCACTTGTGTAACTCCATACTCCCTAACTATACTACGTTCTAGTTTGACTTTGAAAATGACTGTAATACTTATTCTATTAATTTATTTTATGACTTAATTTGAATTAATTGAATTAAGTATGTGAGCAAATCCGGATACTTGTCTGAAAGCAGAGAGAATGAAAGGGGGAGGGGTTGATAAAAAGAGAAAACATAGGTTGATATTGCTTGTGTTGACTGGATCAATGGAAAGTTGGGTTGCTGCTAGGCGTAATTTATAAGTTAAGTGATCTAGTGATATATTTTCTTTCTGACTTACAAGATTGTCTGCTTGATTTCGTAAATTTAGACCTATCTTAAGTTGGATTATTCAGTCGAATGTATCTTTTAGGGGTTTGTGAATGAAGGACAAGTCTGACCCTAAGTTGGGTGGTTAAAATTCCCTTTTTTTTTTGCTAACTATAAATAATTGGATACACATAAAGTAACGTTGATTCATTTATGTGCTTTATTCTGAGAGAGAAGAAGATACAAGTTAGGCATACCCCTAAGTTGGGGCAATCTAGTGATGAGTCGTTAACTTAACAAGAACCAGAGTATAAAATCTGACATTATATATATTACAACAGAAAAAAATATCATAATTAAATAATCAATTCTATAGTAAAATTACATTCTAAATTTTAAATTTTCATTCCATCTTAAAAAATATCATTCCAATTTTAAAATTTTTCGTTTTACTTGAAAACTTTCCTTCCAAGAATAGGGTATCCCTTCTTATTTGAACTGCATGCTAGAGATGAAATGAAAGTGTGGATGAGTTCATGAAATATTTTAATTGGATTGTCGTTCTAAGTAAGGATTTTCAGTCATAAATAGGTTAATCCAATCTAAATTAGAAGATATTTGTTATAATAGAATGAAAGTTTAATTAAAACATTTCATAAACTCGTCCAGACTTTCATTCCATCTTGAACAAATAGATGTAGTTGAAAGGGAAAACTCATATTTAGACAGAAATTTATCAAATAAAACTGTAAATTTTAGAATTCAAGTTTGACGAACACTGAAATAATAATTTATAAATATAAAGATTTTTTTTTGTATGGAATGCTTTTTCAACTTTAATTTATCGTGGGAAGTTTTTCGTTGTATTTGGCAGACTAGGAGTACCCCTAAGTTGGAACGGTCAAGTCAATATGTCAGTTAGAAGAAAAAACAGAAATGGCGAATTCACAATACAATCCTGAAATGCAACCTGAACAGATTGAAAGTACCCCTAAGTTGGGGCGGTCCAGTTCTATGTCCGTGATAACGTAAATAGCAGATAATTACTATAAATTTTTTTATTAAACATGAGTAAGATAAAATTAGGCATCTCCCTAAGTTTGGCGGTCTGATTGTCTGCCTGGAAGAGAGAAGGAACCCATAAGTTTTAATGTTGAATGTTGTTGTTGCTACGGAGGTTGGGTGTACCCCTAAGTTGGAGCGGTTCAATTATAAGTCATACGTTGTTCTCTAGGCATGCTAGGCGTACCCCCAAGTTGAAGCGGACAAGTCCTATGCCATATATAGTTGTTTGGGCGGGCTAGGCATACCCCTAAGTTTGGGCGGTTTAGTCATATGCGTTTTTGTTGCTTAGGAAAAAACTACATATGCGTTTTCGTTGCTTAGGAAAAAACTAGACATACCCCTAAGTTGAGACGGGCTAGTTATTTGTTGTACGATAATTGTTTAGGTCGATTAGGCGTACCCCTAAGTTGGGTATGTCTGGCCATATGCCTTATGTTATTGTGTAACCAGAGGCTGTGTGTACCCCTAAGTTGGCAGTTTTGTCATACGCTTTGTGTTTATTATCTAGGGTTCGTCTAATCATATGCTTTATGCTACTATTTAGGCAGGTTGGGCCTACCTCTAAGTTGGGACAGTTTAATCCTATGCCATATGTAAGAAAGAATAAAGGGTTTAGTAATATGAGAGTTAAATGAACTAAAGTATTATGATTAAAAAAACCCGAGGGTTGGTGAAAAATCTTACTCTGCTCATTTATGTGTTCTATGAGTTTGCCTTTGGGGTGTCTTTTCTTAGCTTAGTCGCTTAGATGTTCGCCAAGTGTTGGAGTAATACGTAAAATAGTATGGATGGAGGGGGAAGTTTAGGATAAGAAAGGGTGACCTTGCTCAAAGTCAGAGCTAGGGTAAACTGATTATATCTTCTTAAAAAAAAAAATCATGAAGGCTACTCTTAGGTCTGGCTCTCAAGTTAAGTGTCAGGAGTAAATTTCAAACCTGGGGAAGTGCCAATGATTTTTTTGCAAGTTTAGAGAAATACTCAATTTTTTTTTCGTGAAATTTTTGGCAATCTACCCCATCTAAGGGGGATAATGCCAAGCTTTTCCACAATCTCTGGTGTCGACCAGAGAGAGGTGAGATGAAGGTTAGTGAAGGAGTTAGGCTGCGATATGAAGTACACTCTTCATTCGTTTTAAAAATAACAGACTACGATATGGAGTACACACTTCATTCGTTTTAAGAATAACAATGGTCATTGGTCTGTACTGTGACGCAGGTCTACGCTTGACTGAAGGTTCGACTAGTTCCGGCCTGATCCATCAAGGATCACTCATCATCTGTAATCATTTTATAACAGATCAGTTCACGACATAACTTTGTTTGCCGCACCTTAAACTAAAGTCTTGACCTCGTGAGTTTGGGATTCGAGACGAGGACCACTCCGATTGCGCTTGTTGAGAAGAGCATAAAATGAATCAGTAAAACGTAGGTGACGACTAATTACTGTGGTGGATGTGATAACGACTACTACGATCGCAGTCGTCACCTAGAAGGATGTTGGTCGAGGCATGCATACCATGCACACTCTCCCTCTCTTTCTTATTCGTTATCCAACGTAGCTATGCTCTCCTCCCCACATTTTTTTATTTTGCATTTTATGTTTCCCTTTCACACGACCCTCCCGTTCGCGCCCAAGCCATGTAAAAAACAAATGAACCTTCCGCTAAAACTCTGAAAAAAACATCGATAATTTTCTTGATTTATTTCTACCTACTCCACTTACATTGTGCAACCCTTTTCTCGTATGGCAGTCCGTATGTCACTTCATTTGCCAATTTAGCTCCGACGATTTACTTGCAATACTCCAACCCCCCTTATTTGTCTTTTGAATAGTTGGTTTAATCATTTTCTTCATGTATTTTTTTTTTTATTGGGGTAAAAAGGCAAAATGTAGATTGTAAGCTAATTGTGATTCTTTCCAAAGATCTCAAGCATGCAAATTGCCAAAAGAACGGAAAAAAAAAAAAAAAACTTTTTTTATTTGGGTAAAAAAGATAAATATAGAGTAGAAAGTCATTGTAATTTTCCTCAAGGAATAAAATAAATTAAAATGGAACATAATGAAAAAAAAAAATTTATAAAAGAAAAAAAAAATTATAATCCTCTCCCTTCCCGAGTTGTTTTTCATATGTCATTCAAAAAAAAAATAAAAATAAAAAAATAGATAGCAATCTACTTCGATGCAAATTCCTTTAGGAACTACTATTCATAATATCAAAGATACGAATAAAATCGCCAAAAAAAATGGAAAAAAAATGCATAATAAGTGAGCGAAGAAAAAAACGGAAAAAAAAGTTTGCCCTCTTCTCCCTTTCCTTCCCGAGTTATTTTTCGGATGCCATTTAAAAAAAAAAAAAAAAAAAAAAAAAAAAAAAACCATTTGTAGGAGGAGGTTTTGTTGATGTGGTTTCTGATGGTATGCGCTGTCATGTGCCCGGTATCGCCCACCTGAAAAGGGAAAGACTGTTTATCGACGGAGTTAAAAAAAAAAAAAAACATCAAAAAGAGTTGATTTTATCCCGACTTCTCCCATCCCCCGATCTTTCCCATCCCGACTTCCTCTCCTCTCCTCCTCTCTCCGCTATCCCGACATAGTTCCAACCTGCCTCATCCTGATCTTTCCTATCCCGACCTCCACCCCCCCCCCACTTCCTCTTCCTTCCCATCCCGACCTGCGACCTTACTCCGATTCCTCCCATCCCCGAACTTTTCCCATCCCGGCTTTCCCTCCTCTCGTCCTTTTCCTTCCCATCCCGACCGCTCCTCCCCGTGTTTCTTTTCTCGACATCGCTTGATCCCGACCTTCTCCCGACCTTTCCCATCCCGACTCTCCCTTCCCATCCCGACCTCTCCTCCCCGTCCTTCTTTCCCCGACATCGCTTGATCCCGACCTTATCCCGACCCCTCCCGTCCCCACCCCCCCTCCCCCGTCTCCCTCCTTCCTTCCCCTATCCCGACATCACCGTCCCGACCTGTACCATCGTCCGACCTTTCCCATCCCGACCTCCCCTCCTTTCCTCTTCTTCTTTTCCCGACATCGCTTGATCTCAACCTTATCCCGACCTCTCCCATCTCGACCTTTTCTCCCCTCCTTGATATCACCCCCCGCTGTCCAAAAAAAAAAAAAACTATCCCGACTCCCATCTCAACCTCATCGCGACCCCCTCCCCCCTCCCCTTCCTTCCCCGACTTTGTCTCCTTCCTCCTCCTCCTTTCCGTTGTCTGTCACGTGGCACAGTGGCAGCAGCCCCCCTGCCTCTCCCATCGCGACCTTCCCCCCCTTCTTTCCTCGACATCGCTTGATCCCGACCTTATCCCGACCTTATCCCGACCTCTCCCATCCTCCGACCTCTCCCATCTCGACCTCCCCTCCTCTCCTCCTCCGCCTTCCCATCCCGACCTCTCCTCCCCGTCCTCTCCTCCTTCACCTTCCCATCCCGACCTCTCCTCCCCGTCCTTCTTTTCTCGACATCTGCCAAAAAAAAAAAAAAAAAGATCTATCCCAACTCCCATCTCGACCTCATCGCGACCCCCTCCCCTTCCTTTCCCGACCTCGTCTCCCTCCTCCTCCTCCTTTCCATTGTGTGCCACGTGGCACAATGGCGGTAGCACCCCTCCCTCTCCCATTGCGACCTTCCCCCCCCTCTTTCCCCGACATCGCTTGATCCCGACCTTATCCTGATCTCTCCCATCCCCCGATCTCTCCCATCCCGACCTCCCCTCCTCTCCTCCTCTGTCTTCCCATCCCGACCTCTCCCACCCGTCTTTCTTTCCCCGACATCGCTTGATCCCGACCGTATCCCGACCCCTCCCGTCCCCACCTCTCCTCCCCACTTCCCCTTCCTTCCCATCCCGACCTCTCCTCCCTGTCTTTCTTTCCCCGACTTCGCTTCCTCGTATCGGACGCTGCCCAACATTGCAAAATGTCTCGGCAGTTGCTAGTGGTAGATTCATTCGATTTTGCTCATCCTATCGTCTTATCCCGACTTCGTGCCTCTCTCTCTCCCCTATCCCGACTCCCATCGCGACCTCTCCCCAATTTGACAGAAAGTGATAACCAATCATGCGACAACAATGACCTTGCACTTCCTGCCGAAAAAGGATGGCCATCACTCATTATGTATCCACCGGGCATTGCTAGTGGCCCAAGCTGCTTTGCAGTGGGAGGGCCCTCATGGAAAAGGTTATTTAAAAAGTGACATTCACAGGACCTCTGG
>BFEA01000270.1:1392021-1409315 GCA_003427395.1 Chara braunii
ATCAACTCACCTTCGTCCGCCATCTCCTCTTCTTGTCGTCTCCTCTGGCACGCTCGTCTCCCTCTTCTCCTCTCCCCCGGCACACTCCTCTTACCGTCAACGGTCGTCTGCACCTGCCAACCTCCCTCTCTCTCTCTCTCTCTCTCTCTCTCTCTCTCTCTCTCTCTCTCTCTCTCTCTCTCTCTCTCTCTTCAAATCGTCAAACCGAGCCGCATCTAAACAACAAATCGAAACACCACCGCCGAAAGTAGCACGTAAATGCAAAAGCCGAACCGGCGAGAGCCTTCAGGATCGCAGAGAGGGCCCGCGATGGACGGTCCGAGAGAGGTTTCGGGAATCGTCTGGCGCGGATCCCGAAAACTCTCACCGGCTCGGCCTGGCCCCAAAGTCTTACGTGGTGTCTGTCGGGAATCGTCTGGCGCGGATCACGAAAACTCTCACCGGTTCGGCCTGGCCCGAAAGTCTTACGAGGTGTCTATCGGGCTCGCCTGCCGGTCCCACCTCGTTTCCCAACAGTGGAAAGCGGCCTCTCACGGGACCGTTACGCAAGGTCGAAACACCACCACCGAAAGTAGCATATAAATGCAAAAGCCGAACCGGCGAGAGCCGTCACGATCGCCGAGCGGGCCCACGATGAACGGCCCGATAGAGGTTTCGAGAATCATCTCTCTCGGATCCCAAAAACTCTCACCGGTTCGGCCTGACCCGAAAGTCTTACGTGGTGTCTGTCGGGAATCGTCTGGCGCGGATCCCGAAAACTCTCACGGGTTCGGCCTGGCCCGAAAGTCTTACGTTGTGTCTATCGGGCCCGCCTGCCGGTCCCACCGAGTTTCCCAACAGTGGAGAGCGGCCTCTCACAGGAGCGTTACGCAAGGACCGCTATTCACTTAAAGAGTGTTAAGGATTACTCCTACTATTATTATCTATTGGGGATTATTAGTATGGGGGTTATGGTCGTAAGTAGCTGAGGGATACACGATGCAAAGGTAGAGGCAAGTGAAGGTTAATGGTGACAAACATGAGATGGAACGAGCAACTGCAAGAGCTGAGCGAGAAAGGGAAAAACGAGAAGTGCATAGGAAGGAAGGTGGAAGCAATGAGAGGAAGAGAAGAAGGAAGGGAGAGAGAGGAAAGGAAGGAGGCCGTCGGGATTAAGCAATGATGGTGGGACCAAAAAGATTCGCTATGGGTGTGGACATGGGAACGACTTTCTGTTTTGTAACAACGGTGAATGAAAACAGGGTGCAAATCATACCCAAGGACATGAAAAATCGAATATCTTCACCGCACGTGTGCTCTTGAAAGACAGAAGTTGTTTTACATTACATTAAAAGACCCAAAATTTCTTTCTCGAGGTCAAGCACCTGACCGGTTGCTAATTCACAAAAACGATTGTCTCTACCGACTCTAATCAATGACCATTCGAGGTCAAATCGGTCCATGAGGAGAAGTCATGTATTTGGGCCTACACGTAGTCTAGATACAACGATAATGACAGGGCGCTCTATTCGGGTGAAGACATTGACTTTGCCACGTCATGTCATCCCAACGTTCTTGCGACATGTCAACTATGTTACTCTCGCTAGGAGCGGTGACGACGTCGATGATAAAAAATTAGTTTTATTTCAACATAGACGCCAAGGGGTGAGTCTAGCTAAGTTGGTACAATCATCAACTGACACAGACAGAGAGGGTCGTTCACTTCCCCACCCAAAAAGCACAATGTCAATCTCTCTACTTTTTGGGTCCATCCCCACGGTTCATTATGTTGCCAGTCTTATTGTGTGGCTCCGTTCTCGGCCAATCCGAGCTCTTAACGACCGAGTGAAAGAGAGGTAACAACGGAGAGAGGGGAAGAGAGACAGAGACAGACCAGAAAGACATACAAATAGACCAAATAGACAGACGGACAGACAATGACAGACATACAAACAGACATACATAACAAACATAGACATACACACAAGGACTGACACAGGCAAATACAGACAGACAGAACAAATAGAAACAGACAAACCGGAATAACATACAGAAAAAGACAGTGAGATAAACAGATCAATGATGTGTTGGCATGGCCTGAAAGCTTGAACTTTGGCTCACGAGTTCATTGTATTGCCCTTATTGGATGAAATCTCCGTGCATGTGTGCTCTCTAATTGTACACAGCTACTTTGATATTTGCGTGATTTTGCCATTTGGCTTACTGTATATCGTTCCCGCTCATATTCTTTGCAAAAAAGTAATCAGCTCATATTGATTACGTCCCTGCCGTTTGTACACACCGTCGTTGCTCCTACCGAATGAATGGTCCGGTGAAGTGTCTGGATCACCGTGTTCTCATCAATTGTCATTGGGGGTGCTGTATAAAGTTCACTGAACCGTATCATGTAGGAGGAAGAAGGGAACACATAGAAGAAGAAGAACAAGGAGAGGAGGAAAAAATAGAGGAAGAGGATGAAGAAGGAGAAGAACAAAAAAAGAAAGAGGAGAAACACTCCGAGTCAAACAAGATGGTCGGACGCAGACAACCGAACAGACGACCAGATACATACAAACATAGTCAACCAAACGGACAAACAAACATAAAGAAACAAACAAACAAACAAACAGACACAGACAAGCAAAGAGACAGATACACATACAGAGATAAATACACAGACAGACAGATAGACAGACAAACACAGAAAGAGAGAGAGAGAAGGGTGAGGTCGATGACGTACGAGAACGTACCTGAATTCAACGATGGTCTACAATGGGTCAACATCATGATGAGCTTCAGTTCTGCAACGAACGTCAACTAGATGCATTGTCAATTCGTAGGCTGCTAGTAGTTGTGTGATCATAAACTAGGCGTTGGGCATCAAGAAGAAGGAAGAGCCTCGGATACGTACGGAAGTGGTTGTGAGAGTAGGCTCTCACCGTCGCTCGGATTCAGAGCTTCGGTTCTTAGTTAGTGGGAAGACAGCGCATTACTGCTTTCTGAACAAAATCAAACTTTCTGGCTTTTAACGTGATTTTGTAATTTGGAATCAGTCATCTCACCATTTACAATTTTTCCTGCATTACTATAATAAACTTTATTATTATTATTAATTTATTATCATTATTATTATTTTTATTATTATTATTATTATTATTATTATTATTATTATTATTATTATTATTATTATTGTAGTAATCGGCAACCCTAGCAGGCTTCGTGCCCACCCTAAGTGAAGGTGGGCCTGAATATCCGCACAGGGCCCCTACCACAGCATTTTCCGACGTAGGTTTCAAACGGTTGCTGCAGGCTAGCTGGTTGAAGTGCAGCCTGGGCCTCACTCTGGGCCTTTCCAGAAGTCACAATTGCATCAGGGGACTGGGCCCGAGGCTTGGGTTGTTGTACCCTGGGAGCGCGCAGTATGAGGCTGTCACATTACGAAGTAACCATGGGTCACCAAGGATGCAACATTGTTTCCACGTCCGCGCTCAGGCACTGAGTGGTGTGGGGCACAACCGGGGAAATGAGGCACTGGCAAGTTGTAGCTAGACACGCGGAGCAGCAAGCAGGCACTCGCACAAGCCTTGCAGGACGGGCAGGACAACAAACACACGCACATGATCCTAAACACAGACATGCGGGGCAGCTGACGGTTTGCTGAGCCCTAGATTGTGTGGCGAAAGAAAAGGGGGTTACAAATAGGAGGTTACCAGAAAAGGAGAAAGGAATAGAAAGAGCAAGAAGGGGAAGGCGGGAAAATAGAAAGGGAAAAAAGGAAGCAAAAGAAGTAGGGCTCTTGTGAAAAGGTACATCAATAAAAGAGAAATATTATTCTCCTTCGAGCTTCTGCTTCTTTCAAGTTTACTCGAGGACATCGACAAGGACTACCAAAACTGTTATTATTATTATTATTACTATTATTATTATTTGATTATTATTATTATTATTATTTCTTTTATTATTATTATATTTTATTATTTGCTTATTAATTATTGTTCTTTATTGTTGATATTGCCATTATTTGACATTATATGTTGAAACAGAGGACATGAGGGAAGAGAATGCGGAGAATTTGGAGAGGAGAGCGACATTGTCACTGTGTGGTGTTACTACCTCCTCCAACCTTCATTTTTTTCTTTGATTGATCCTCCCAAGTACCTGTCTTCTTGACTACAAATTGTTTGAGAATATATTTTCACTAAGATAATCCTGGTTGTTCACTTTAACGGTCCATACAATCAAATACATAGACTAAACATGATCGATAAATAAGACGATTGTGGGAGCTCTGCCGAAGTTCAGGAGGAACTCTGGAGGCAGAGAACCATGAGGTACGCATGACTTGCCCCTTTCCCGTATACCATTACAGGCGACAATCTTCTATTGGATTGCATATATGGTTGTGTAATATACTATTTATGCTTTCTTCAGGATTAAGATTTATCAAGAGGGGAAAATGATATATGATTGAAGTAAGAATTATACCTGATGAAATGAAAGAAACTTAAAATAACCGAGAAGGAACCTAAGATTGATTGCACTTGGAGAACGGAGTGGTGCGATGGAGGCTCATGTGTGAGTCGTCGTGCTACTTGTGTATGTACTGACTCAACTAAAAAGTTGACAGTGAGGTACTCATGTGTGAGTTGCCTTACTATCTGCCGGATCGATTGTCGTCGTGAAGGAGAGGAATGTCTAACATTTAGAAACGATAAAGAGAGGCTCTTGTGCGGGTCGCCCTGTTAACCTATCAAGCATGTCTCCGAAGCTGGTAGAAAACTCATGTGTGGGTTTGACGCTTGCTTTATGAGACTGGGACGACTGACGCAATCAGAAGGTGGGGGTACTCTTGTGTGTGCTACCTTACCACCTTGATTAAATAGGGATCTGTTTGATGTTGGAAGGTGGGGAAATAGTTATGCGTAATTTATTCTGTTGCCCACGTCGACTAACAGGCTAAGTGATGACTGAGCAAATGCATACGGCAAGATGGGTGAAGACTCTTGTGAGGATTATCACGCCGCATGACTGAAACAACTTAGGTGAAAGTTTTACCGATCTCCTATGAATCAAATAAGTAATTGGAAGCTCGTGTGTGAATCTTCCTTGTACTTGTTTCATACTCGATTAACTAACTTAGAAAAAAGGTGGAGTGCGGGGGATTAAGCAAATAGTAAAATACTCATGTATGAGTAACCTTGCGATTTGCCTAAATATGACAATTGATTTGATTAATTACTAACAAAATGTTCATTCAATACTAAGCCAAAGGGATGGGGGATTTAGGTACTCATTCAAAGAGATCGTAAATATGAGAATTTTAGTAAAATATATTACCGACTCTGGTTCGGAACAGAATAACTCAAAAAGTTTCTTCGAATTATCTTGCCATATATTCCTGTTCAAAGTATGCTAAGAAAAACGATGTTGCTTTTTATGAGAATTGACTCAACTCATTCTCGGTGAACTTATAAATAAGAAATAACGCGCGCGGGTCAAAATGAGTCAAATAAGGGCGCGAAGGTCACTTTGGCTTATTTATTTATTTTGTTTATATAATAATAAGGCAACTTGAGTTGGAGAGCCGTGTGATGGCGACCACCGCGCACGGTTCAGAGAAAATGGAAGGCACAAAATCAAGTCTCTTGGGTTAGGCGCGAAGCGCACGGAAAAGTACACCGAAGAAGGATACACCCGAGACTCATTCTCCGCTGAACCCCTATCAAGGAGCTTATAGAACGACTTATGAAGTATGGATTTGTAAAACGCACTTACAAAGGTTATATCCTTCCTATGTCAACAAAAATTATGATCCCGATGGACCACGCAGATATACTTGCATTTTACAATGCAAAAACCCGTGACATTTTCAACTACTGTTCCTTTGCGGCTCCCTTGGCGGGCGTGAGTCGTATTATACACTTATTGTGGTCTTCATCCGTCTTATTAATAACTTAGAAAGGTTCAGTCTTTGCAATCACTCTACGTGTAGTAGGGGACTCTTATGAGGGTCATCCTATTCACGCGCTTGAGTCTAAGACTGACTAACGACTTGCAAGAAGTAATAAATCACATTGCTTCTCTTTCTTTACCGACTTACTTACTCTCAGGCAGTCTGATCACCAAACGGGTAGTGGGAAGGCTTCCGTAGGAGTCATCCTATTACTTGTTTGAGATATGGACTACTCATTACCCAAGAAAGTAGTAGGGGGGCTCTTGTTAGGGTCAACCTATTGCTTGTTTGATTCTGTACTAACTTGCAAGGTGAGATACTCTTGTAGGAATATCCTAAACACTCGTCTTCTTTCTAAATTGACCACGTCTTAAATCGGTTGGTCTCGGAAGAGCAATAAGATGCTCTTGTAAGGATCATCATATTGCCCTCATGAAGTGGACCGTGCATATGGTCACGTGATGGTAGGGGGTTCTTGAGTGGGTCACCTATTATTTACTTACACCCCTACTGACTAGGAAGGGGTGAAGTCTGATATTTATGAATGATGACTAAAACGGATGCCCTGGTAGGCGCCTCTCGAAAATTTGTTGAAGTCAGTAGAAGAATACTCTTGTAGGAGCTATTCGACTACTTGGAACGGATCCGTGTGTTATTTCTTACTAACGGTCTGCACTCGCATGAATGAAACTGAAAAGGTGGTTAAATACTCATGTGTGATTTACTTAATTGTCTGCTTTACTAACAGATTGTTGGAAGATTGACCAAATAGTAGAAGATTAATGTCTGAATCAATCTACTACTTGCGTATGTCAAGACAAAAAAAAAGAAAGGAAAGGACATCGTTCCTGTTGGAACGAGACTTCACGTATCTAGAAGAAGGACAATGAAAGAAGTTAGGACCGAGGAAAAAAGATACTAGGAGAACAATGGTCACCTCGTAGTCTATATCCGCTCATAGCTTTCAAAAGGAAAACCACAAACGTCAAATGAGTCAATCTCAACTACACATGCACCAAAAGGATGTGCTTAGAAAGAGAAGATGAAAGGGATGAGAGTAGAGGAAATATAATTCTCCTTGAGGAGATTTAGGACACACACATGAAACTCCTTGAAATAAGGAAGAGAGTGACAGACGAATTAGGGGAAGTTTATAAGAGTAGGGTTAGGGATTCGACTTTGGGGTGACAATCCCAAAACTCAGAGAGTTGATCTGAGGGCTTGACCCCTTTAGACATTGATATGTGGAAAAACGAGTGGGGGTTTTGAATCTTTGTTGACCTATGTGTGTGCAAGCCCCTATTTGATATACTGCAATTGAAGGAAAGGTTCTACAAAACTGACCCAATTTTCTGTTATCTATCGACAACAGGTCGGTTGTTAATGATTCAACTTTTCTCCCTTGACTGGATACCCACATCTAAAGACAAACCCTGTAGTCACTAAAATTGTCACATGTGGTCATTGCCTGAATTGTCCTAGTCACTCTTAAGGGTCCTTTGAAGAAATGTGAGGAGGATGGGCTTACGTCTTAGGAAAGATACAGTTGTCATACATGGTTTTAGGAGTGGGGGACAAGGTCAATGGTTGATGGTTGACGTCGTTAGTGCATGGTAACTGTCTTTGCATTATTCTGTGCAGATCTGTTTTATGCGTGATTTTTTATTGAACTGGACTGGATATCGTGAAAAGTGTCGGACGCATAACACTTGTGAAAGTGGAAAGGGTTATCTGCGGTAATACTCTCATATTCATTATTTGTCCTATGTAACCTCTATACTATCTAACTTTCAGTTAAGTCATAACTTGTGAAGTAGAGTAGAATGCTCTTAGTAGTGAGATGGTTTGATTGGTACTTTGATCGCTATGGTTAGAAGAATAATATACTTTAGACGCAAAAGCGGAATTAAACGACCTTTTAAAAGTTCGCCCTGAAAATTTAGAAGTACAAGATAGGGAAATCACATCTTGAACCTGACTTGACTCACGGGTCAGTCTTAGGCGTCTTACCGCTCGTACCTCATTTCTATGCAGCGACGATCAAGCAAACGCTTTCAGTCGACCTACCTCTACAAAGACATGTAAAAACCTTTGGTTGTGGGTCGGTAGCTCAACAGGCATACGCCTACCTAAGAGTGGTAACAGCCCCTTGGGTAGAGGTCGTGGGGTGTCATGAGAGGTATAGCCGGCGTGCACGGTCGGAGTGGTGACTGGTTCTTTTTAACTCTGGAAAAATCACGCGTGACACGACGGTGAGGTTCAGCGCTCCCAGCGGGGTGTGAGACTGCCTCGCGCGACACGGTACTGTTGAATTATCCGCAAACGAATGTTTTGGCCCTCTCGATGATGAGGTGTGCAATGAAATGCGTTACTCAATGTGGATTGCAGAAACCCGTGTGCCATCGCAGGAAGACGAGAAAGAAGAAGGGGGAGTGGAAGAGAGAGACAACGGGGGGGGGGGGCACACACAGTAGAAGCAGTAGGGAGTAGAGACACGCACGGTAGAAGAAGTAGAGTAGGAAAAGAAGGAAGAAAAAAGAAAAAAAAAGGAGAAGGATGGAGAAGGAAAAGATGTAGAAGGAAGGAAGAGTGAGGGTAAGGAGGAACTTACCTGCACGAAGATAGAGACTGAGGGATGAGCGGTATAATCGCTGATGATGCCGTGAGGTTGGGCTCTTTATCCGTCCGGCTCGTTATGAGTGTCAGTCGTGTCGTCCATGTTGTGGTCTCGGTATGCTGCACTTCGTGATGGATCAGGTTGCGTTGTGGAGGGGGGGGATCTTCAATCTGTCGACTGACGAAGATGACGATGTAGAGAGAGTGAGAGCAGGTAAGTCTCCAAAATCTTGCGATAGGTCTTGTAGTACTTATGCCAAATAGGATGAGCAAAATCGAATGAATCTACTGCTACAACAAGAAACTATGCATTACTACATGCGTGTATGTGTGTTCCTACCTCGCCGTAACCTCACGATACTTCCATCGATAGGATGAAGAATATCGAATGAACCTACTACTCGAACACGGAAGTGTATACCACTACTCGTATGTATGTGTGTTGTCATATCTGCTATACTCTAAGAAAGATGATGATTGTGCTAGGCTGTTTCATCGGAGGTGGCTGAATGTGTGTGTGTGTGTGTATGTGTACGTGAGATTGTGTATGTATTGCGTGTGTGTTATGTGCTACGTGTGTGCTATGTGAGTGTACTATCGTGTTATGCATGTATTGTGTGTATGTTGTGTGTGTGCTATGTGTGGGCTATGTGTATGCTACATGTTTGTTATGTGTGTACTGTCATGCTATGTGTGTGTACTATCATTCTATGTGTGTGCTATGTGTGTGCTATGCGTGTGCTATGTTTGGTGAAGGAGATTTGCCACTAACAATCAACTTTGTCTTATGTTTTTATCCTATAGTACTATGTGTGGTTTTTGGTGCAGCTGCTTCACGACTTACAAATAACTTTGTGCAGTGTGTGTGTTCGGTGTATGAGGGTGATAGACTGTTTCATCAGAATTCCACCAACTCATCAGGAGGATGAACCCCGAAAATTTGGCCCCCCTACAGTCTACCCAGGATGTGTTTGACTGATGAATAAGGACTCTAAATGTTGCCTGGACTCACACCAACACTGCAGAGTGTATGAGTGCGCATGTGTGTGTGAGTGTCCGTGTGTATGTGTGTGTTGTCATGTTCGTTATACACAACTACACAAAATAAGCATGATTGTGCCAGACTGTTTCATCGGACTATCACCAACTCATCAGGAGGTCTAACCCTGACAATCTGCCCCGGATCTCTGTGTGTGTATGACACCTGCCCAGTTGGGCAAGGATCTGCAATATGATAAAAATGATTGAATGAACATTGCAATGTCAGGGAAACATGAATAAGCAACGAGCATCCCGGTACATACAAAATGACACAAAGTAGCGCAGTGCAAGACTCAAAGATAAGTCCTAATCTGACTAGGACTAACGCGACATCCCATCATACACCATACATGTGAGAGAAGGAGGAGGAATCTACATACTAGTACATAAAAGAAAGGTATCTCCTTGACCACACACATGGGGGAGATACCACGGATGGGAGATGGGGGGAAAGGCGAGACGAAGAAGGAGGCGAGGGACAAGACCAAGATTGCGATAGTGAAGTCTAAAAATAGTCCTTTGTCGGATGTCCAATCAACGTATGCCTAAAAAATGTCGGATCAGATCTCGGGCGCTATGCCCGCTGTAACCTCTGCCTGTAACCTCTCTCTATCTGAAAAAAAAGAAGAAGAGGGATGAAGGATGAGAAACTCAAGGAAGGGGGTAAGGGTTGAAAGAGCCAAGAGATGGGCAAGGAAGAAGAAGTGTTAGGATGAAGACTCCAGGGTGAGTCGTCCTACCACTCGTATGTATGGGTTTATATATATGATTTTTTCTTACTACTCGTACATGTATGAGTTGTTCGTAAAGATCGTTTACCTGATATCCAGCCAGTAGGAAGAAGGATAACAACAGTTGTATTTTCCATCACCACTTCAGGACACTCTTCACCACTTGAGGATGCAGCCTGCCTAAACAGGTGGTTTTCAGGGTCTTCGGACCTTTCACTACTTCAGGACCATTCAAGTATGAAAATCCTGAATGGTCATGAAGTGGTGAAAGGTCCGAAGACCCTGAAAACCACCTGTTTAGGCAGGCTGCATCCTCAAGTGGTGAAGGGTGGTTTTCATGGTCTTTGGACCTTTCCCCACTTCAGGACCATTCAAGATTTTCAGASTGCCCAAAACTCTCACTTGACCACTTCAGGACACCCTTCACCACTTCAGGATGCAGCCTGCCTAAACAGGTGGTTTTCATGGTCTTCGGACCTTTCACCACTTCAGGACCATTCAGGATTTTCAGACTGCCCAAAACTCTCACTTCAAAATTTTCATTCCTGAATTTTCGGCTACCCGATAACCGCTTGTGAGCCAGTAGTAGGAGAATTCAGTGAGGGTCGTCCTATTACTTGTTCAAACTCAGTTTGGTCTGTCCTGGAGGATAGTAGAGTACTTCAGGGAGGGTCTCTCTACTACCTGTTTGAGGCTAGGACAACTAAGTATTGAGAGGTTGTAGGGTGTTCCAGTGTAAGTTACCTTACTAGCTAGCACTGAAAGAGTGGCATGACAGAGACTCCAGTGTGAGTCGTCCTACCACTATATGTATTTGTACGCATAATGTTCAGTACCGGACTGATAGTAGGATGCTCTAGTATGAGTTATCCTATTATTTGCCCACATATGTGTTGTTCGTAAGAATCATTTACTCAAAATAAAACCAGTAGGAGGAGGCTTCAGGGAGGGTCATCCCATTACTTGTCTGACCTTAGTCTGATGAGTCTGAATGATAGTAGAGTACTTTAGGGAGGGTCGCTCCACTACTTGTTGAAGACCAGGAGGACTCAGTGTTGAAGAGTGGTGGGGTGCTCCAGTGTGAGTCACCCTACCACTTGTTTGAACTTGTGGTTCGCCTAGTATTGAAAAAGTGGTAGGATGCTTCGGTGCATGCTATCCTACTACTTGTGTGACATAAAGTTATATGTACGTTACGTAGTATTGGACAAGAGGGATGAAGACTCCAGTGTGAGTCATTATGTCGCTCGTCTTTGTACAGACTTTTGCACATATGCGTCTAAGTATACATACTTATAATCTTATAGCATGCGATAACGGAATGTTTCTAGTGTGAGTTATTCTACTGCTCGCCAACCTATCAAACCGGTAATAGGAGGTTTCAGTGTGGGTCACCCTATTACTTATTTGACCCTAGTTTGATTAGCATTGAGGAGGGTAGAAATCGTTGGAATTGACAGGCAGTGAGATACTCCAGTGTGATTTATCCTACCGCTTACTTATATATGGTTAACCTATATATATATATATATATATATATATATATATATATATATATATATATATATATATATATATATATATATGCGTGTGTCATGTCTCATTGTTTACTAATTACATACAAACTATTTGTCTGACATTAAACAGGTAATGGGATACTCTTGTGGGCGTCATCCTATTTACTTGTTTAAGTCTCACTGCGTCATATTCAAGAGATAATAGGTGGCTCCATTGAAGGTCAACCTGTTATCCGCTTGAACCAAAACTAATTGACAGTGAAAAAATGGTAGGATACTCTAGTGTAAGTCATCCTATTGCTTGTTGTCTGCTTGCTTACATGTCAACTGCTCTAACAGGTAGTAGGATACTCTAGTGAGGGTCATCCGTCTACTTGTTAGAAGTTAGTCTGCATAGTATTTGAACGGATAGTAGGATACTCAAGTAAAAGTCATCTTATTATTTGTTTGATGATTCATCTGCGTGATATTCAAAAGGTGGTAGGAGAGTAGTAAGAGAGTAGACATCGTAGGAATTGACAGGCAGTGAGATACTCCAGTGCGAGTTATCCTACTGCTTACTTGTATATGGTTAACCTATATATATATGCATGTGTCATGTCTCGTTGTTTACTGATTACATACAAACTGTTTGTCTGACATTGAAAAGGTAGTAGGATGTTCTTGTGGGCGTCATCCTATTTACTTGTTTAAGTCTCACTGCGCCATATTCAAGAGATAAAAGGTCGCTTCAATGAAGGTCAACCTATGATCCGCTTGAACCAAAACTAATTGACAGTGAAAAAGTGGTAGAATACTCTAGTGTAAGTCATCTTACTGCTTGTTGTCTGCTTGCTTACATGTCATTTGCTCGAACGGGTAGTAGGATACTCTAATGAGGGTCATCCGTCTACTTGTTAGAAGTTAGTCTGCGTAGTATTTGAACGGATAGTATGATACTCCAGTAAAAGTCATCCTATTATTTGTTTGAAGATTTATCTGCGTGATATTCAAAAGATAGTAGGGGATTCCGGTGAGGGTCATCCTATCACTTGTTTGGAGTTAAACTGTGCAATATTCAACAAGGTAGTAGGAGACTTCAGTGAGGGTCTTCATACTTACATTTAATTTGATTAGGCTATAGTCCTCCGTTAGATTTGAAGTTCACATTATTGAACTTTAGGGAGAATCATGTCGATAACAAAGGGTTGTTGAGACCGTGGTTACTTGTGTGTAATTACATGTCATCTTAATCAAGAAGACTCATTATAACTCTATACAAAACTACATGTTGTTGCCATATGGTAACAGGTTGGTTCGCCAACTCAACCCTCACTCACCCTCGACACCCACACTTTGCATCTACCTCTGCACTAAAAGGCATTTGCGATTTTCAAGTCATCGTCTGAAGAGTCTGTGTCTGGTAAAAAAAAGTCCTTGAACGACTGTAATCAGATGAGACTAAATGACTAAGTCGAAAAGGGGATGTCTGGCTGCCATGATTGAAAGTATAATCATAATGTTGGTGAAAGTGACTGAATGGTTGACTTTGTTAGGATTGTGCAATGCAATTGGTTTTGTTTGCATGTCAGTAAAATGATCAACCATCCTTTATTCACACAACTTGCATTGACAAACTTATGTTTATCTGAGCTTTGACTCAGACACTTCATCGACACATAACCTTTGTACATTTGGTTTGGATATCCGACTCTACTCCTT
The DNA here is from genome assembly GCA_003427395.1 of Chara braunii. Lineage (NCBI taxonomy): Eukaryota > Viridiplantae > Streptophyta > Charophyceae > Charales > Characeae > Chara > Chara braunii. Next base: position 1,405,560 of record BFEA01000270.1, read on the forward strand.
CTTGATGTTAAACAGATTATGATCATTTGACAGGGTTAAAAGTCTTATACATTTCATGTTTTATTGAAAGACCATGAACTTATTTTATTTTTAATGCATGTTTAAAAAGACCAAGAGCCTATTGTTTGTTTCTCTTTCAAAAGTCAAAGTTACGTTCATTCTGATGCTTGCCTTTGCTTGTTTAAAAATATAAAAACATCTTCTTACCCTAAGTCTCAACCTTTGAAATGTATTCATTATATGTGTATCGACTTGAAATAATTTATATAACATATATAACTTATGGGTTAAATGCAGATAGATAAGTACATAGTATGCACGAAAGATCGTCAGTTAAGTCCACTTGAATTGTCAGTATGTCTGGGAGATCGACGTCCCGATGCCCGACACGTATACGAGTCAGTTTCAGGCGTTTCACCACGCGTATGCCTATGCTATAGCGACCAAGCCAATACCCTCAACAGACTTACCTCTGTGGTTGCAAGTAAAAACTCTCGCATATGGGCCGGGAGCTCAGCCGGGATATGCCTACCTAAGGGTGGTGACGCCCCTCAACTAAAGGTGAGTTGTACCTCACAGAGCTTTGTCTTATCGCAGAGAGTCGCGAGAGGTATATCTGGCGCACACGGTCGTAGCGGTATATCCGCATAGTCCATGCAATACCTTAATCCTGCGTGACATTAACGTGAGGTTCTATGTTCGCTGCAGGGTGTGGGACCGGTGTAACCCAACAACACGACCGTTCTTCGCCGTGTGATTGTGATGATCGAGCGGCTGAAAAGGTACCGCTGTCATTTTACGCCCCTAAGCCTGCTCTATCAAAAGAGTAAGCCCAGTCAGCAGACTTCATTCTCGATCCCCTCATCCATGATATATCAAGTCGACACGTTTAGCTATTGGGCTAGCTCTTGCTTTTGGTAAAGCAAGAGCAACCCTTCTATATGAACGACTTAGTCACCAGTAATCGGTCTACCTGTGGCCGAGTAAGCTTTGTCTGTCTGTCCTATTCCGAGGGACAGGTGCCCATCAACGACTTGAAGGTCACCCAGTCGGGCAGGCAACGACGCTGATTTCCCGACCCTCCGTGCGAACTTAAACTCCTTGGGTCCAATAATATAAAAAAATAAACAAATAGGCATCTCATTTCCCCCACACAACGACCTCACACTCGGTGCGACCGTTCTTTTTACCCTTCAACAGAAAAATTCCCACGAGAAATGGAAGTTCAAAAAACATTCCATAAAAAAAAAACCTTCATATTTATAAATTATCATTCCAATGGTCGTCCAATTCTAAAATTTTCAATTTTATTTGATAAGTTCCCGTCTAAATATGAGTTTTTCCTTCCAACTACATCTATTTCATCAAGATGGAATGCAATTTTGGACGAGTTTATGAAATATTTTAATTAAATTTTCATTCTACTACAACAAATATCTTCTAATTTGGATTGGATTAACCTATTTATGACAGTCCAATTAAAATACTTCATGAACTCATCCAGACTTTCATTCCATCTCTAGCATGCAGTCCAAATAAGAAGGGATACCCTATTCTTGGAATGAAAGTTTGCAAGTAAGATGAAAATTTTTAAAATTTATATGACATATTTCAAGATGGAATGAAAATTTGAAATTTAGATTGTAATTTTACTACAGAATGATTATTTCATTCTAGGAAAATTTTTCGTTGTTCCTAGACCCTGAATCGCGTGACTATATAGGTTTAGATTTATTACTTCATCGGTTGTGCGTCACTGCGACCTTATCAGAACGGAATATAGTTTGTCACAATGTTATTCTCAGATGTCGTCACACATTCGGTTTTTAGTTAAAAAAATAATTTTAGTCTCTCAGTCGTAGATCATGTTTGAATAAAATTCCTACAAACACTTCAACCTCATCAATTCAAAATTTTTCACAAACGTCGGACAACATTTGACATTCAAAATATCAAGCGGATACCCTTATAAGGGTTTCTGCTCCGACAACGTGCTATTTTGAAAGGTCAATATACATATAACAATAAAATAGTAAAGAACAACACCAACATATATCACTTCAAACAATGATACACGTATTGTATCAATTCCAACATATACACAACATGTAGATCAAAATCTTTCAAAAAATCACTACTCGATCCGAATATTAACGAAATTTCAAAAAATAGTACAACATAACAAACGATGATATAAGTTATATATAATATCACTACCAGATAATAAATTTAATAAACATCTACCATATATTGTCTACATAAAATATAGATGCAAAAAAATATATATATCAAATGGGGCATTCATATACATACTCGATACAATTCGATCAATCGATAAAATTTGCCCACATTAAAGTCATTAGATAAAAAACAACAGTCTCTATATTAAACCAACTACCAGATATATCATTTGTTAAACTTCCTCCAGAACAATTGGTTAACAAACTTTCAGTTTAAAATATAAATTAGCCTAAAAATATATAGCAGTTTTAATATTAAAATACAAACAATAATCACAAATTTATTTTTATAGATGTACAAACAACTAATTCATCACATGTAATTTACGTTCATCACAATTCTCATTTTCATCTTTTATTGAAACAACATGTTACGAAGTTCAAGAAGAAATATTAACGTCTTTAGTAGTTGCTGAATGATTTTCAAATTTCACAACAAAACAAAAAAAACGCAATATTCTATAACGATAATACATTTTAGTTTTTGAAGTACTTAACAAAAAACACTAGCAATTTTAAAACCATACACGAATGACTTATCATTTTTTTAAAAGTAAGATGAATCGATCATTGAAAAAAATGAAACGTTACACAAACTCCCAAACAAATTACTAGAAAACAAATCATAATAGAATACAATACTAATGAGATTAATTACAAAAACTCATCTTTTGAAAAACCTACAAATAACAACGAAAACGTTTTCATACAAAACAATTTCGAAAATAACAAAAAATTACAATATAATACAAAATCTAAAAATATTATAAACATTGAAAATACATTAATTTGCAAATTTATTTTTTTTATACAACACTATGGTTGGATAGTGACAACATAAAAAATTAAATGAATGAATCATTAAAAAAAATAGAATCGTGCTTACAACTGAAGATTTTTTCTATACATGTTGTACACAATCAAGTGATTTGAAAAAAAACTCAACAATATATTGTCAAAAGAATGAATAATGCACCCTTATCCACATTTCATTATTATTTTTTCCGTGTCACATTAATGGTAACCATTGGATATGAGGATATATAAATTTAGTTAAACCACTTATAACCTATAATGATAGTAAATAAAACATTAATGAATAATGCTTTGATAAAATTCAAAGATGGATTACCATTCAAACAAATATAAAAAACACACAATCATTTTATATCCATCGGCTTTTTCAATAAAATAAAACAAATTGTGAATTATTCATGTTACTAATCATAAAATATTTATTTGTTAAAAATTCACAAAACAATATCAATAATTTCACATAAATGATATATTATACTATAGATTCCTCCTACGTCATGAACTAAAGACAAATGAACTACAAGAACTATATCCACACCCACATAAATTTTATATACCACAAAAATATATTTGCAAACAATTTTAACAAATAACAAATGCAATATAACAAGAAACAAATGTTCTTAAAATAACATAAAATCTCTATTAAGAAAAAAAAAAAAAAAATTACCCATGCAAGGACCAGAGAAGGTCCCGGTAA
>BFEA01000270.1:1451340-1475625 GCA_003427395.1 Chara braunii
TTGCCATCATCAGTTCTTTGCAGAATAAGCTCTTTGTGATAGCATCCACTTTTTTTTTCCAAGTCTTTTATTTGCTTTTTCTTTCCCTTCGTTGCTTGCATACCAAGTGATCAGCAGCAGACCATCGATAAATCTTTTTCCGCTGATGATAATGCATATTTTCCCAGAGATTTCATGAACTTACACTCGGCGTGCACGCACACCAGGCATGCTAATGAGGGGCTTGCATGTCCCCCCATTGGAATGCCCATATGTTGCCGCAAGATTTCTTCCGTAGATTTGAAAAATACGTGATCCACCAGATTTTCCAAATCACACAATCTTATTGATTTCCAACCTCCTTCGCCAGAAGATTTGTTAAATTTGGCCCCTTTCCCTCACACTTCTATCCTCACCCAGTGTCATCTGCAATCGGACTCGCTTTAGCTCTCATGTTAAAATGATCTTTCTTTGTTTTTCCGATCATCGAGTTCAATGCTTGAGTCAGTGCTTTACATGCAGACCTTGTGGGGCTTTGATACGAGGGACATATTGGTCTCTTTCTGTCCAAATCTTTATTCTTACTCATTCTGAAGGAATATTGAATTCGGCCGTCTTGATTCCAGTTTGCAATTCTGTTCAGTTTCCTTTTTCAAAATTCTTCCTTCATTTTTTTCAGAATTTGTGTTTCCCATGCTTCTACCTTTCGGTAATTACTATTGGAGTTGAATGTCTTCTTCATCCCTTGACTATAATGCCAGGGGCATTCAACTAGCATGCCTCCAGGATTTCGATCAAGGGGTGAGAGGACTAGTCGTTGCAGTGCAGTTTTGATTCCATTTACATATTCTACATGGATGCCTTCCCTTGTCGTGTTCTTCCCTGCACTTATTTTCATGGGATTAATCGGTACATTTTCGTGCCATCCAATCAGGCCTGCCGTCCTTAATGGTTGCACTGCAACTTCACATGCCAACTCAATATCATTTAAGCAATATAATCGTCCAGGGGTATTGTTACATACTGCATTCCACAAGGGCCCTTTCAGGCCCGATGACTAGGCTGAGGGGTTCCGAGGGCCTGGATGCGATAATCCAGGCCAGGCCGGCCCAAAGGCCGGACCTTTTTAGGTCCCCCCTTTGGCCTTATGCAACCGGTTCTAGACCAGGCCCTGCAGCCGCAGGCCCTGGGCGAGAAATGGCCATACGTTTTCATTTAGACCAGGCCGCCGTTTAGGCAGCCTGCTTCCCGAAAACCGGTCCGACCTGAACCACGGATCAGATGATAGATCCGCCGGTTCAGATCGGAGGCCACCTTGGGAGGCAGAGGCCGAACTGGCCGCCGGCCGGTATTTAGGCCCAGCCAACGGCCATTTCGAGGGAGAGGAGGACTGCAACATTGAGGAAACGTTGCTGCGCTATTTCGGTTCAACACAGCGCTAGGTGTAGTGCTGGCTGTAGGGAGAGGAGAGAGCGAGGAGGGAGACTTACCTGACAACAGCTACGAGCGCCGTAGCTCCCAGCAGCGCAGCCGTCTCCTGCAGTAGACAAGGCACCACCTTGTACCATCAGGTAGGGCCTGGAGCTGCTTGCCATCTCCGCCGATGCTCTGCCCCTCTCTTCTTCTTCTTGTTCTTCTTGTCCTTTAGACTCCTTCAGACTTCTCTTCTTCTTCTTCTTCTTCTCCTTCAAATTTCTCTTCTCCTTCTTCTTCTTCTTCTTCTTCTTCTTCTTCTTCTTCTTCTTCTTCTTCTTCTTCTTCTTCTTCTTCAGACTGGAGACCATTGATACGACTTGGACAGAGATCAGTGATTGGGCTTCGTTGGTAGGAGGTTGTGATACTTATCGGATTCGAGACATTGGAGATAGTTGGGATTGATACCTGGCGGCTTCACAGATCGGACATCGGTTACATTAGGATTCTGTACCTCTGACATTGGTGACTTATGCCCACGACATTCTGATTTTGTTCGGTGACATACCTCCATGTGCCCCATATGGACGGGTTGGTGACATGCGTAACACGTGTCTGTTCTGGGTGCCATACTTACACCAGCTCCCGCCGCTGCTACTGCAGCAGGTGCTCAGGTAGGGAAGGGGCCGGCGCGGACATTAATGGGGCACATGGAGCGCATTAGCGATTCCATTCGGGTATTGTACTCACACTGTTCCTTCTTGCTTTCCTGCAGGAGGCTAACTAACGTGCGTGTGAGATCTAATATCGCGTTCGAATCGCCTGCCTTGCCTACCGGGGCAGGTGTCTGAACAGGTACTCTTGCCACCAAGGGTCCTGCACTTTGATCGGGAAGAGGCCGTTGGGTTGCCACCTGTTCTAGGTAGGTAACGGGGCCTGACACGAAGCCCATGTTTTCAAATTTGTGCTGGAGTGCTGCTAATTCCATTTTTGCTCTAGTTAGTCCCGAAGAATCTCCTTCCTTAGCATGGTCTTCCCCTTTGAGGAAGCTAGCGGCGAACTTCCTTTCCATTTCCTCAGCCGCGTCCATAATCTGCGTAATAGTATAGGTGATGGGGGAAAACCGCTTTCGCAATTTGGCTCGTATCGCTCTACTCCTGAGTCCGTCTATGAAGAAATCCCTTCCCACTTTTTCGTCCCTCTGGGATTCTACAAATGATCGGTAGAATTTGTTGCGGTACTCTGCAATGGATTCGAGGGGCTTCAATACTCGGTCCTTAATCATGAAGAACGCTTGCTCAGGGTGAATGCAGTCAAATCTGTGGAGGAAGTGTCTTTCAAAGGTAGGGAGATCAACACATACATAGGTACTAAACCAATGATGGGCGTCGCCCCCTAACCGGACCGGAATATTGATACTGGCTTCATCGTCGTCGTATTGTCGTACTCAGAGTGTGGCAAGCCATGCTCCTGCCAAAAGATCCGCCGGATCAAACAAATATAGATCCAGCGGAGCTGCTGGTGCGTGGTTACACGTCGGTTGTGGAGGCGCGAGGCCAGCGGGGTTCGCTGCCCCTTGTGCCTGATTCACATTCATGTCGTCGACGGATCTGCCTGCAGACCTGTTACGTGTTACCATGGGTTCACGTGGCGCCGCGGTTCTCTGCCCGGACCGTCCCCTTCTCGGGATCGACAGATCGGTTGAACTAAAGAGTCGAGCCCCTTGTCAATCCCTTGTCTTGACACGTGTCGCTCCGATACCAACCTCACGCCCAACGCGACTTCCTATTTCGGAGTATTAGTGGGCCTGGAAGTGCGAACAGAGTGGATTCCTAAACAGATATCTAAAAAAGATGTAGGTATTGGCCGGATCTCCTCTATACAGAGTGGATCTCCGAAATCGTCACCTGTCAAACTATAACCTATCTCCTTTAAACGAGGAAAATTTTGGCAGCACTCCCCGTAGGAAAAGTGTCTTTTCAGAATTTACACTAGCTTGAATACAAAACTGAAATGTTCCTTGACTCTGGAAAGTCAAAATTTATCCAACTCGCTGAATTAGTAAAAATTTGAGCAACACTCTCTTTAGAAACGGAGACTTCTCAGATTTATACTAAGTCGGATATGAAACTCAAAAGCAAAATTTAAGTTCAACTAAGACAAAATTTAACCAACTCCTTAGAATTGTATAAATTTCAGCAGCACTTCCTTTAGAAAAGTGTTATTCCAAGATTTATATAACGTCAAGTTCAGAATAAAAAAATAACTTTGACTCCTCAAAACCCAATGTTGTCTAACTGCATGAATTATTTAAAATTTGGGCAACACTCCCTTCAGAAAATGAGACTTTTCATATTTTTACTAAGTCATATACAAAATTTAGACAAACTGAACTTTGAAAGTCAAAATTTGACTAACTTTTTGAATTTGTAGAAATTTCGGCAGCGCTTCCCGTAGAGAAAGTACCTTACCAAGATTTATACAAAGCCAAGTATAAAAAATGATCCCATAAAATGCAGAAATCGACCTAAGTAAAATAAACTTAGCTTAGAAAATGCAGGAATTTAAACTAACTCCTATGGCTCTAGCACGTGGCGAGCATCTAAAGCACCTACCTATCAAACTAAAATTCAGACTAAGTAGTAATCTCACTTAGCCACATGTAAGGCCAAACCACAAAGGTAAGTACTCTCACCAGGCCAAAGTTAACCTTGTCAAACAATAGTTCATAGGCTTTCAATGATTTATCCCTTTATACCCAACTTACATAAGGCATAAAGCTAGATCACCCAAACTTATGGAACATGTCTAGCTCAACCATCGAATATACACAAACACAGGGCACTACAACTTTTCTCTTCCTTGGACACGTAACTAGGCCACCCTAGTGACGCGAAACTGTTAGAGTATCCAAGTTTTATATAATTATATGCACTTAGTCTTTTAAGGTAGCATATGAGTGAAACGATCATTTTTAACTCGAGATTCAACTTGCCTCTTCTTACCACAAGTTTATTCCTAGTTAATACTCTCTTCAGTTTGTGATAAGCTATAGTCAGACCACCCAAACTTATGGAACATTGTCTAACTAGCTTGTTCATAGATAAAGTAATAGTAAAATATAGTAAAATTATACCTTTTTGGTTTCAACATGTGTGTGGCATTGGACCAAGACCACCCAAAGTTATCGAAGATGTCTGGTCCTCTGCCTGATTCGTTTTCTTAAATAAAACTGGAAGAGGTTGAGTCACCCAAACTTATGGAACATGCTCAGACCCCCTCGTTCAGAACCAAAGAAATTGAGAAAACTCAAAATAAACAAGGCAACCAAGCCACCCAAACTTATGGGACAATGTTGCGTACCTCAAAAGTCAATCACAAACAACCCTCGCAGTCAGAGCAACCAGACCTACCAAACTTATGAAACATGTCTGGTTCTCCAAACAATTAAAAAATAAAACATAGCACTGGGCCTCCCCTAACTTATGGAGACTTGCCCAACCTTTAATTAACCTAGTCAAACTCAAGCAAAACAACCTTCTTCCCATCCTTCCCCCAGATGCAATCCCACAATCTGCTTTCAGTCAGACAACAAAACTGAAACTGACATTACATATACATTCTTTTATTTTAAGTCTGGTTCCAGTTTTGAAAGTCAAAATGAATGTCAAAGTAGGGACGCCCGCAGTATACTCAGTCAACCATAACAAGAATTACAGTTAGGGGTTATAACAGGGTTTATAGAAAGATAGTGAAACCTTTACCTTTCAGTTCCCTGCCTCCAGAACTCCTTCTGAGTTCCGGCGAAGCTCCTGCAATCGGTGGGCTGACTCCCCACAAAGTCTTGCTGTGGTCCTACGGTTTGCAATCCCGCCTGCCGCCTTCCTCTCATAACAGGATTAAACTTAGAGTAAGAAGGGCAGAAGATAAGGTGTTTTAGACGCTCGAGATACAAGAGGGGGACAAACTCAACTACAAGGAGAGGGCCTTGTTATCTTCCATCGCCTGAGGTACCCACAATGATGGCCAACATGCGCAGCCGCTAGTCAAACCGAAGTCAAACTGCTGACAGTCGATACACTGACAAGGCTTCAAGTCGCAGCGATAACCCCCTTTACAAATCTGATCATGCCACCAAGTCCCACTACCTTGATCTCAGACAGCACCGTCGCCTGACAATAGTGCACACCTCCCTCATACCTTATTAGAATGCTAGCAACTCGTAGCAACACATAGCAAAACGCAGCCTATTCGGTTAACTGCAGTCAAACTGCCACCTATTGGTTCCCCGACGATTCTCCCAATTACTGCAAAGACCTTTTCCCTCAACAAGACTCAGTTCCCCTACAACCAAACTCAGCGGGAGACAACAACATCTAAGCACAACTACAATAATATGGTTGGCAAATATACAGTATCAATTAACAGATACTTAAAATTACAGTTGCGGCAATCTGAGCATTTAGTCAACAACCGTATTTACAATTCACACTGCAAAATCTGACAGTGCAGCGGCGAGCCGATTCGTGACCTCAAGGTGACCCAGCACAGTCCCACGCAGCCCGCTGCGTATGTCTATTCCACCTATTACGACACGAGGTCACCACCTTTTTTTCTCAAATGACTTTCTTCCACCCTTTTGGCACGCCTCCTCCTTCCTCCTCTCAGTCTCTTCCTACCTCTACTATTGCTTCCCGCTTGGGTTAACGGTCGGGTTCGATCAAGAATCGTGAAGATAGCGAGGTAGCAAGGAAGCCTGCAGCTGCGACCACCCACTCCGACGAGAACGAGCCCGTCCCCCCTCCTTTCGTTTACAATCCGAGATTGACTCTCTTGTTAGAATACAGTCGGTGCAGCTCTTGGGACGAACAAACCACTGACTAACAGGTAAGTCTCCAACACTGCGGCCTCTCCATGCTACTTCCATCGATAGGATGAACAACATCGAGCAACGGGTAAATCTCCAACCTTGCAGCTGGCCTCACGCTACGTATTTCAACGGGACATACAAAATCAAATGAATCTCTTCGCAAATGCGGTTAGATTCATTCCCCATTTAGACAACAGCTAGCTACTCCCACGAGCGCAACTCTCGCACCTCGTGTCACTAAGTCCGCTACTCTATTGCGAAATCTGACACTATAATCGGATTCGCAATGGCCCAGAACCTTTAAGTAGTTTCTTCCCAGGCTTGATCTCATCGAGAACCAAGTGGGGCACCGTTTTCTTGCAACGACCGTATCTCCTCCTTCCGACAATCTCGCCGCTTCTCGCGCAATGCCTTTCTCTTTTATCTCTCATTCTACTAACCTTTATCCTAATCCGACTTTACCGTTCGATTCACAACACTTTAAAACCCCCGTCTAGCTTCCTCCCTCACTCAAATCCGCTAAGCATCAAGCAAGGTAAGTTTGTTCCCTCCTCTTCTCTTCGAGTCTTCGTCCACCATAGCTCGTCGCACTGTTTTTCCCTCCCATCTTTCTTTCTACTAACTCTCCCCTCAAACTGATCGTGGAATCGAGGTCGCCCTAATGTAGAACATAAGAATAACATTTTCCCTCATCTGATTCCGTTGGGAATCGAATGAGTTATGCACTTTTCACCTTCTTCCCTTCGACACAGCCTTCTCCCGCCATCCTCTGCGCAGACCTTTCTCCACTAACCTTTCCTTACACTAATTTTCTTCCTATTCTAACACCATAATCGGATTCGTCCGGGGCAAGGACCTCAGGTTCGCCCCTTCCCTTATCCAAACCGGCTCACAAACGGACAAGCACTGCACTTTTCCACTATGCGCACCTAGTCTTCCACCATCGTCGTCCTCCGAACGTGCTCAATACGACTTTTGTGGCCCGGTCCTCTCTTTCTCGCTTCCGCTCGTCTCGCTTTCCGCAATAGGCCCGTTTGTCATAGCGAGCGGTCCTTAGACCGCGTCAGCTTCAACTCCCGTGACTGATACTTTGAGGAGAACCAGCTACTAGCCTGTTCGACGATCTCTCTCGCGGAGTCTCACCCCTATCCGTCGGCCCGACGACCGAGTTGCAGATCCGACCTGTTGTGCACCTTCTCACAATGCCCTTCGGCCGCACCTTGGAGCGAATCTCATCCAAATTCAGATTCGTACTTCAACAACTTTTGGGTGCAGACGCCAGTACCAATCCCATGCCCTTATTGCAGCACGCCTGACCCCCCTATGTTCAGCCATTGGGGCATCCCTGACATTGTCGCGAGTGAGAGCGCGTTGATCCCGCGGCAACACCCTCCGGCTCATCTGCACATTGGACCCCTCGGTCCCTGTTTTAAAACGGACTTAGGTAGGGGAGTTCCCTGAACATGCGCAGATCCGCATCCCTTAAAAACCGGTGTCGCGTCGTGCTTGAAATAAGGATAAATAATAATAATAATAATAAAGTAGTTATTGCGGAACAGAAGTTGTGCGGGGGAGGAGAAGGCGAATGCGAGGCGCATTAATACCACCTTGGTCCCGGCGCCCACCTCGTGAATCGCAAAACCACGGGGATGGCCTCGTCGGACCCTCAACCCGTCGGTTTCCCTCTCACCGCTCTAACACTCCTGCATTGTCGCCGCTCGATCTCGATCCCTGAATCCCTCTGATGAAAGTCTGACACTGTAACCAATAGCACTAGGCCCAAGGCCGAGCCTCTTACTAGCGGACGCCTATACAAGCTAGGACTGTGCGACACATAAATCTGCCTAAACGTTTTCAAGGTCACATTGTTGTCGATGTCGTCCTCCGCACGTACGCACAGGTCAACGGTAAGCGCATCAATAAATAAAAAAACAAAATCTTAGTTTAATCAAAAATAAAAATCTGATCGGCGACCAACGTCGGTTTTCACAATCATCAAAGAAAAAAGAGATCACGCGCGCCTTAAGTTTGCGCGCCCACACACTCTCTACTCTGGTCAACCAACCACGTCAACGTAAACCACAGACGTAGTCGCGCCTCCCGCGGTATACTTAAACTTTTAAACCAAACTTATTTCCTGTCGCTTGCAAAAACCAGGGCAGATACCCTTTTAAGGGTATTCGCACCGACAAACCCTTAAATCTGCGCGCCCACGCACTCTCTATTCTTAGTCAACCATTTAGTCTGCGTAAACAAACAGACACTGTAGCAATGCACGCGATGTACTCAGACTCTAAACCAACTTATTTTTCATCGCTCGCATAACCCAAGGCAGATACCTTGTTAGGGTATTCGCACTGACAGCGCGGCGCATAACTTACTTATATCAACTAGCAATGCATGACTACGCAAGCAGTCACAGTGATGGCGTACTATGTAGTACCCATAATGAGGTGGCCCTTAGTGGTCTCAAAGGTCAAGTTTGACACTCAAGTGTCGGCTGACACGCGCCTTGAGAGGTTAATCTCTCGATGGTAGACAACCTCTAAGGCGTTGAGGACCACACCCTCTTGTGCACCCTGTGGAGAGTGGGTGGTTTACAGATTCCGACCTGTTGTGGCAGTCGGGTATAATTGCCCTGGAGACCAGCTCCATCATCCAGGGTCTGGAGAAAAGTCAAGGGGTTTGACTTTAACGTCTGCCACGAACTTCAACATCCAACTATGATAACTCAGAAAAACAAAAAAATGAAAGGGGATCTCCCGTTTCTCTCAAACACAAAATCACTTTTAACCCTTACGCATGGTCACAGTAGGCCGGCAAACACTCAAGGTATATATATATATATATAGATATATACAGAGTTGCCAGGCCGAACGTACGGAGGCCCCTAAGCTGACCCCCGAACGTTCCGGCGTTCGGGTCTTGAAGGGGTTCGACCCCGCAAAAAATTATTTTGGTACTTAAAAATTATGATTTTTTTCTGATTTGTTTTTTGTGTGTTCTCTGTTATGTAAGCTACATGTCTATCAATCTTGAAGTCATTCTATGGAGCCAAACAATAATGAAAAATTGGCAAAGATGGTGGTGTCAAAACTTCCTTTCCCACTTAATAATTTGTTTTTTTTTTCTTTTCACTTTTTGTTTTCCCTTTATTTCGGGGCGTGAAAAAACTTATTATTTTTTCAAACTTTATTTGTAGGTTCTCTATTACGTAAGATACATATGTATAAAATTTCATGGCATTTGACAAAGCCAAAAAAAAATGAAAAATCGCCAAATATGGCGGTGTCAAAAACTTGCTCGCCAACGCAATAATTTCATTCTCGTTTTATTTTTTCTTATTTTCGTTAATATTATTTATTTTTCGTATTTGATTTTTATTGCAAATTTGGTAAGGAATTTGGATATACTGTTGAGGCAAAAGTTGTTAAGTTTATTCTTCTGCATGACATATTATTTATTCAGAGTTTTTGGATTTTGTTTTTTTTTTTGTTTTATTTTTTTTGTTTTTTTTTTGGTTTCGCGTTCAGCCGAACGTCCGAACGCGTCGAGAGGGGGTCCCAAACGTTCGGGCGTTCGGGTTCGGGTGTTCGGCCCGTCCCGAATGCCGGCAACCCTGGATATATACATATATAAAGGGTTAGAAATACGAGACGGTCAATTCTCACAATCACATTAGGACTCTCTTCAACCGTATATATATGATCACAGACAATTAAATCCAGAGTCCTAACCACAAACATACCTGCAATCTCATCAAAGGTTCAACCAAAAATCAAAGCACTACACGCGGTCAATTTAAACCACTCTTTGTGCTCAGACCCCACGCTTTAGTCATACAAACCCCAACCTTTGTTCAAATGTCCATAATAAAGTACTCAGTATCTTTGTTGAATGGTCATTCAATAAAGTCCGGGTGAAAACCAAACGAAACAATTCAAACCACAGGGGCTAAAGCCTTAGCTTGAGTAGCGAGAGTAAATTGAAGTTGAATCGTAAACCGACGAATCGGTAACCGGTCTGTTATCAGTGATAACAAAGGATGATCCCCGTAAGATCAAGCTGAATCTAGTCCACATTCTGAATTGAAACGTTCAACAAGGACCTGTAACACATGACAGGTCAATTCCCAGACTAAGTTTATAAGTATATAGAGAATAACCTCCATATAATGTCACACTCGAATTTTCTCATAGTTAGATATAAATCTACATTCATGCAAGTGTCTAAGGAAAATAAGATTTTTGGCATAATCTCCCCTATAAAGGGTGGATCGACAATTTTTTTCTCATCAGAATATATTCTAACTCCTCTAAACCTGCGTAGCACCGTGTTCGCGTTCGAAGAGGAACGCAAACATGTTCGCCCGAACGCAAACAAGTGTCCAAAACCATCCGAATGCAAACATAAAAAATATTGGAAAAAAAAAAACAAAACGTTTTCAGAAAAATCTGAAAACAATATATGTTACGTAAACTATTAACACAAGTCACTTTTGCCTTGGAGTCATGTTCAAATTCATAGCCAGTCATGAGTTAAAAATTAAAAACTAATTTTTGTTTTTTTTTTTACGAAAAAAATACGTTCGCCCGAACATGTTCGCGAGCTGTTCGTGTTCGAACACGTTCGCGCCAACGTGAATGGGCGCGAACACATTCGCCGTACTACGCAGCTCTAAACTAAAAAAAAATCAACAGCGCTTCCCGTATGAAAAGTATCTTTCCATGATTTGTATTCACTCGAATATGAAAACTGAAATAATCTTTAACTCTAGAAAATCAAAATTTTATCTAACTCCCTAAATTCGTAAAAATTTGGGCAGCATCTCCTTTAGAGAAGTAGACTTACCAAATTTATACTAAGTTAGATAATAACTTAAATTAAAACTTAAGCTCTGTCAAGACAAAATTTAACTAACTCCTTACATTTGTAGAAATTTCAGAAACGCTTCCCGTATAAAAGTAGTTTTCCATTATATAAAGCTAAGTACTGAATCTGACACTGATCTTGACTTTCCAAAGTCAAATTTTGTATACTCCCTTAATTAGCAAAAATCCGTGCAACACTTCCTGTTGAAAAAAATATTTGTCATATTTTTACTAAGCCTGATATAAAACTTGGACAAAAAATTAAACTTTGAAAGCCAGATTTGACTAACTCCTTGGTTTTGTAAAAATTTCGACAGCGCTTCCCGTAGAGAAAGTAACATCTTAAAATTTATACAAATCCAAGTGTAACAAATGATCCAAAAAAAATGACAAAATTGACCTAAGTAAAAAAAAGTTAGCTTAGAAAATGTAGGAATTGAATTGACTCCTATAGCTCTAACACGTGGCGAGCATCTAAAACAAATACCTATCAAATTGAAACTCAGACTAAGTAAGACTCTCACTCAGTCACATGCAAGTCAAAACCACAATGGTAAGTACTCTCACCCAATTCTTGTCAAGAATAGTTCATAATCTTCCAATGATTATCCCTTATACGTAACTTACATAAGGCGTAAAGCTAGACCATTCAACTTAGAAATAATGTCTAGCTCAACCATTGAACATACACAAACACAGGGCACTACTACTTTTCTCTTTTTGGGCACGTGAGTAGGTCATTCAACTTATAAACAATTCCTAGTCGCCCTCAACTGTTTAAAATAGCCATGTTATATACAACTTCTTGCTCTTAGTCTTTTAAGGTAGCATAAGACTGAACCATTCAACTTAGAAACAAAGTTCAACCTGCCTCTTTTTACCACCAATTTATTCTTAATTGATGCTATCTTCATTTGTGATAAGCTATAGTCAGACCATTCAACTTAGAAACAATGTCTGACTATCCTGTTCATAAATAAAATAATAATTGAGTATGAACAAAATTTATACCTTGGTTGCAGCATGTGCGTTGCTTGAGACCAAACCGTTCAAGTTAGAAACAATGTTTGATCCTTCGCCTGATTCACTCAGAATAAAAAAGAAGAAGTTTGAGTCATCCAATTTAGGAACAAAGTTCAAACTTCCTCTTTCAGAAACAATAAAGAAACATAAGGAGACTATGTTATTCACTTAGAAACAATGTCCAGTCCCACTCAGAAAACCCCAAAATAAATCAAGTCGACCAACCCATTCAACTTAGAAATCATGCTTGGTTCTTGACAAAGCAAGCACAGACAACCCTCGCAAGTCAGAGCAACCAGGTCATCCAACTTAGGAACAAAGTCTGGTCCTCCAGACAGTCAAAATAAAATATAGCACTGAGTCATTCAACTTAGAAACAATGCCCAACCTTTAGTTGACCCAGACAATTCGAAGAAAAACCACCTTCCTCCCGCCTTCCCCCAATGCACAATGAGGAAACTGAGATTACACATGCATTCCTTTACTTAACTCTGATTTATGTCCAATGGGATGCATGAAGTATACTCTGTCAAGCATAGAAAGATGTATAGGTAAGGGTTTTAACTGGGTTTATAGAAGGAGATGAGGATTACCTTTTGGTTCCCTGCCTCCAGAGCCTCGCCTAGGCTCCAGCAGAGCTCCCACAATCGGTGGGGCAACCTCGCATAGAGGCATTGACACAAATTACGGGTGGTTGTGTCACCAGCAGTCACGAAGTGAAGTGAGAGAAAGTGGTTAATGAAGATTTGAAGAGTCATTTGCAATCCCGCCTGCCACCTTCCTCTCTAAGCCAATAGACTAGACTTAGAGTAAGAAGGACAAAAGTAGAAAGGTTTGAGTCTCTTAGATCCAAGGGTGGTGCACTCAGACTCGCGTGAGAGGACCTTAATCCCTTGATGCGGCTGAGGGTTCCTCAATGACGGCCTGAATGCGCACAACAACCTGGTCAACTAAAGTTAAACCTTCAGTTGTTGACTCTCTAAGGACCTCCCAACTCACAATAAAGACCCCTTTCAAAGAACTCAGCCACTCTGTCGGGCCCGCGACCCGAAATACACTGACCATAGCTCAAGACATGGGTTGTGAGTCAATATGTTGTTCCTTCCTCACACCGTAGTGGAACAACAGTGTGACCCAACTAGCCATGCATTAGGCAGTCTGCATGCATCTGGTTATGCAACTCTCACTAAGCCCCGACAAGTATCAAACCCACAGTTGGACTCACGCTACTTCAATCTGCAAGATGAGCAGCACACCGGTTAACAGGTAAATACACTACTTCAATCCGCAAGATGAGCAACACACCGGTTAACAGTTAAGTTTTCACCCCGTAGCTGGTCTCCTCGCTACCCTGACTGATGGGATAGGCGGCACGCTGGTCAACAGGTAAGCCTGTAACCTCACCTCTCGTTCCTTGCTACTCTGTGCAGAAGAATGGGTACCGCACCGACTGAAGCAACAACGACCTAACTGATTGCTGCCCCGCCTGCACCTACAGCAACTTGCTCAACCACGATGGTATACCTCCGTGTGGCGGGCGCCAAGCTCGCCTGCGTACACGAGGCCAATGGGGATTGAGCCCAATACCTCCAGAATGTCACTTGAGTGTCTTACCAAACTGGATTCGAACTCACGCTGCAATTCGACGACTTCATGTATGCTTCAATCGAGCAGTCTGCCGATGTGCAAAATAAGGAGAGATCTTTCGCTGAACTATGAAAATATGTGATGCCTTCTGGCCATGCGCGCACATAGAAGGAGAGTGACCACATCTACCGATAGGACGAGCTAAATCGAAATGAACTTTCAGCTAAAATATGGAAGGACTCACCCCTTTTTCAACAATCATCCCTCTCACGGGCTCACACAATTGCGTCCGCCAAATGTAGATATCGAAACCATGTCTCTCGTAAAATCGTGCAAGTAAACATCTTCTCCTCTTACGTTCATCTTCACCCATGCAACTCCATCCATTATCGTTCCTTCTCCTTCATCCTTCACATCCTCTACCGCATTTCTCCCTCTATTGACCCTCAATGCACCTAGCCCACACCTTGACCCGGTACATGCACTACAATTGCATATATAGCGATCACAAGGGTGACCGGGAACATCGAAGAGACGATGAATTAAGAGGACGGGCATTGTAGTGATGAGCACTCTGACTGCAACGAGCATCATTAGCGGACACAAGGGCGGCGAAGGGTTGGAATGGCGAATAGCACAGCGACCGGCGACCGCTAGCCCGATCTGGCTCTGCCCCGACAGTATAAAGTAGAATGAATCTTCCGCTAGAACATGGAAACATACCCTGCTACTCTAAAATCACCCCTATCGTGCGCTAAGCGTTCGAGAGAGAGTACTTACATCGGTACGATGAGCAAACTCTAAAATTAATCTTCTGCTAAAAAGCGAAAATATTCATTTGGTACTACGAAGCCGTTCTCCCTCCCCACGGGCAACTTCCGTTAGTTAGGCCGCAAGATCCATTCGTTTTCTCACCGAACCGAGTTCACCATTGGATGCAAAATGCTTGAAAACCGCAAATTTTTCTCTTCCCTCGCTCAAATCTATTTACAACCGAGCAAGATATGTTTGTCCCCCTCTTCTTCTTTCCTCCTTTCGCCATATCTCTGCGCTACACATTTTTTATCTAGTAACTCTTATTCTACTAAGCCTTTAGCAAAACTAACCTCGCCATTCGATTCATACTACGTCAAAACCCTTATCTCACATCTTAGTTCACCCGATTCCACCAGGAATCGAACAAGCTATGAGATTTGTCGTCCTCTATAGCTGGTTCCGCTAGCTCTTCGCACAGTAAGTTTTTTTACTAACACTTATTTACTATCTAGCGCTAAAACTAACGTCACTATTGAAATCACCCTACACAAAAAACTCTATTTAACATCGTTTTTCCGGCCAAATCCGCTTAGAAACGGACGAGGAGTGATTTATCCCCTCGACCATGTTCGTGTTTGCCACACCTTCATCACCATTCCGATCTTTGAAAGCATCAGGTCGAAATCCCGACCGGGTCCATACAACTTTGGCACACGAGGGCGGGCAGGTAAGATTGTCTTCTCTCCCGATACCTCCTTTCTCTTCTCTCTATATCGCTGTCGAGCGCATCGGTCCGACACCGCACGGGGCAGCGCGGGACCCTCCCAGTCGCGTCACGCAGGAGTTGGTCTAAATCCTCGTCGCAGATATATACATGGAGCTTCCGCAAGCCGCACCGGTCGTGGCCATGGGTGGTTTTGAAAAAAAATGCTCATGGGTAGGTATGGCCAGTTATATGTTGAAGAGGTTCAGGTAGGGTAGGTCTGGGTACATTTTTTTCTTCTTGGCAGGTGGAGACAGGTAAAGGTTCGGCAGGCCAGGTATACAGTGAGTATGGGTGGTTGGTTCTCAAAGAGGGTGTGGTTAGGTCAAATACAGGTATTCCTCAAAATCCCAGTTGCGAACTCTGATAGTCGTGCAACCGCCGCGAGACCTCCGGCCTTTGGTCTGAGCGTCTCGGTAGGCAAGGCAAATAGGCTCTGCACGGGGGCAGATTCCTTCCCTGCAGAGTCTAGGGCTTGAGATGTCCTGGACAAGGACCTTGAATCCCGGCCCAGGACCAACGTTCGACTATAAAAATCTATAAAAAGCAAAGGATAATAAGGGATCTCCCTTTCCTCTCAAACACATAATCTGTTTAACCCTTGCGCACGATCACAGTAAGTCGCGCGCATACCCAAGGCACAAATAAATATATACATAAGGTTTATTTATATAAGACGATCACTTCTCACAGCCACAGTGAGACTCCTCTCAGCCATATATGTATATAATCGTAGACAGTCACATCTAGAGTCCGAACCACAAACATACCTGCAATCACATCAAAAATCCACAAAAGTCCACGCACTACACGGGGCCAACTTCAACCATTCTCTGTGCTCATACCCCTTGCTTTAGCCATACAAAACTCACTTTTGTGCAACTCCCCAAAATAAATACTCTGTACTTTTGTTAAATGACCATTCAATAAAGTCCGGGTGAAAATACAATGAAACAATTCAAACCGCAGGGCTAAAGCCTTTAGGTTGAGTGACAAGAGTGGATTGGAGTTGAGTCGCAAACCGACGAATCAGCAACCGACTTGTTATAAGTGATAACAGAAAGATGATCCTCAAGGGATCAAGCTGAATCTAGTCCTGAACTTGAATCAAACGATCAAGAAGACTTGTAACACATGACAGGTCAATGCCCCAGTCTAAACCTATAAGTCCACGGAGAATAATCTCCATATCATGATCTTACCCAAATCATCCTAGTTAACTATATCTAAGCCTACCTCTAAGCAAGTGTCCAAGGAAAGGTAGACTCATGGCAAAATCTCCCCTATTCAGAATGGACTACCAGAATCATCACCTGTCAAAATATAATCTATCTCCTGTAAACTAAGAAAATTTCGGCAGCGCTTCTCGTAGGAAAAGTGTCTTTTTCAGAATTTATATAAGTTCAAATATGAAAGCAAAAATAATATTTAGCTCTGGAAAGTCAAATTTTGTCTAACTCCCTAAATTAGTAAAAATTTGGGCAACACTCCCTTTATAAAGGGAGACTTCCCAGATTTATACTAAGTCAGATATGAACTCAAAAGACAACTTGAGTTCCACTTAGACAAGATTTAGCTAACTCCTTAGTTTTGCAGAAATTTTGGCTGCACTCCCTTTAAAAAAGTATTTTTTCAAAATTTATACAAAGCTAAGTCCAGAATTTGAGAATACCTTTGACTTCTCAAGATCCAATTTTGTCTAACTCCCTGAATTAGCAAAAATTTGGACATCACTCCCTTTAGAAAGACAGACTTTCCAGATTTTTACTAAGTCATATATAAAGAAAAGACAAGTTGAACTCTGGTCCAGAATTTGAGAATAACTTTGACTTCTCAAGGTCCAATTTTGTCTAACTCTCTGAATTAGCAAAAATTTGGATAACACTCCCTTTAGAAAGGGAGACTTTCCAAATTTTTACTAAGTCTGATATAAATAAAAGACAAGTTGAACTCTGACAAGTCAAAAGTTGACTAACTCCTTGGATTTGTAGAAATTCCGGCAGCGCTTCCCGTAGAGAAAGTAGCTTGCCAAGATTTATACAAAGCCAAGTATAAGAAAAAATCCCAGAAAACGCAAGAATTGATCTAGGTAAAAAAACGTTACTACAGAAAATGCAAAAATTGAAGCTAACTCTTATCGCTCTAGCACGTGGCGAGCAACTAAAGCAACTACCTATCAAACTGAAACTCAGACCAAGTAGTAACCTCATTCAGCCACATGCAAGCCAAACCACAAAGGTAAGTACTCTCACCAGCCCAAGTTCATCTGATCAAACAATAGTTTATAGTCTTTCAGTGATATAACCCTTTATACCCAGCTTACATAAGGCATAAAGTCAGGTTACCCAAACTTATGGAATGCGACTAACTTAGCCATTGAATATACACAAAACAGAGGGCACAACTACTTCTCTCTTCTTTGGGCATATGACTAGACCATTCTAGTCGCCCTGAACTTATTTAAGATATCAAAGTTATATATACTTGTCTTCCCCTTTGTCTTCTAAGGCTGCATATGACTGAACTAACTTAAGTCCAGCCTGCCCTAGCTTACCATCAATTTTATTCTTAATTATACTCTCTTCAAGTTGTGATAGGCTATAGTCAGACCACCTTAACTTATAGAACAGTCTGATTAGCTCGTTCTTAAATAAAACAATAGTAATGTGCGAGGCTTTGAGTCAGACCACCTGAACTTACAGAACAGTCTGACTCTCTGCCTGATTAATTTCTTTCTGATCCATTCTGTGCGTGGCATTGGGCTAGATCACCTGAACTTACAGAACGATCTGTCCTCTGTCAGATTCATTTTCTCAGAATAAAAGCAGGAAGAGGCTAAGCCACCTAAACCTATAAAACAACTTAGACCTCCTCGTTCATAAGCAAATAAACAGAGGAAAACTCAAAATAAACAAGGCGACCAAGGCACCTGAACTTGCAGAATGCACTTGGTCCCTGAAAAAGTCAATCACAACTAGCCCCCGCAAGTCAGAGCAACCAGACCACCTAAACTTATAGAATGGCTTGACTATCCATGCAATTCCACAGCACTGGGTCTCCCCAAACTTATGGGGACTTTCCAGCCTCCAAAGCAATCAGACCCCTTAAACTTATAGAAGGGTCTAAAGCTCCACTCAAGCCAAAATAAACATAGCACTGGGTCTCCCCAAACTTATGGGGACCTCTCAGTCTTGATGACTCAGTCAACCCTCATGCAAAACATTTTCCCATCCTGCCCTTTCCCAGATGCAATCTTTTTCAACAATCTGCTTTCAGTCAATCAATAAAACTGAAACTGAGATTGCGCACACAATTTCTTTATTTAATCTGAGTTATATCCTGAATTTCAAACCCAAAGTCAACAATAAGATACAGGCAATATACTCAGTCAAAACACAACAGGTAGTACAGATAGGGGATATAATTTGGGTTTATAGAAGGAAATGGAAGGTTACCTGTCAGTTCCCTGCCTCCAGAACCCCTCCCGAGTTCCGGCAAAGCTCCCGCAATCGGTGGGATGACTCCCCACAGAGTCCTGATGCGGACCTACGGGTTGGAATCCCGCCCGCCGCCTACCTCTCAAAACCAACAGACTAGACTTAGAGTAAGAAGGGTAGAGGAAAATAGATTTAAGACTCTCAGAGCCAAGAAGGGTGCTCTCAGACTCGCAGGAGAGGTCCTTGTTATCTTCATGCGCCTGAGGGTCCCGCAATGGTTGTCAAACTGTAACAGCTTGGTCAAAACTGAAATCAAACCACCGAAGTCAGCCCTCTGACGACCTCCTAGTTCGCAGCAATAACCTTCTCTCTTCACACACAAACCCCTCTGCAGGACTTGTAACTCGAAATGTAGCGGTTACAAGTAAGTCCACAAGCTCTAAGCTCCCCTCCAGTTACTCCATTTGGTAAGCTAAACAGCGCGTCGGCCAACAACCAAGCCTACACTCTTTTGCTAATCTGCTGCCACTTTATTCGGCGACGACAACGTTGCTGGCTAATAGGTGAGCCTGCAAATACGCAGCTCATCCCATTCGCAACTCATCCCCAACCACTCCGTATAACAGGATGGGCTGCGCGCCGGCCAGTATGCAGTTTCACTGCTTTGGCCCGATGGGATGCGCATCGCCTTACCAAAAGGTAGGCATGCCTGTGTGTGACCCGCCTCGTACTTCCTTACCGGACCGCAACGACGCAGGCTAGAAGGGTTGTGTAAAGGCAAGGTCCACCCTCCGTGTTCCCACCAAATCGTAACAGGAGCTCGGACGAGTCTTCGTTCATACAGTTATGGGCATATGCAGCAGGTGCAGCAAGCCCGTGATACCTCAGTCCTATAACACTAGTTACTCTATCACAACAAAGCCCAACCGAGCACGACAGCGAGCGCACACACCATAGGACTAACAATATCCGGCTTTGCGGCTGCAGACTGCTGCCTCACTCCTAACGCACGGCCCACTGGTAGACCTTCGACCTCGCGGCTGGCCTCGCGCTGCTACCACCAATAGGATGGGCAAAGATCAAATGGATCTTTCGCTAGAATATGAAAATATACGCTGCTTTCAAGCCGTGCGTTCCCGCTTCGAACCCACCGGCCATCGGTAAGTCTTCAACCCCGCGGTTGGCCTCAGGCCACTACCACCGATAGGTCGTGTAGAATCGGGATGAAAACTCCCTCAGATTGTAAAGAGATTCATCACTGGTAGATCAGGGAAGCATGGGTCGTTGTCCGCCGCGCGACTGCCTTCACACTACCTCCAGTGGCAGCATGTAAAAAACGAATGAATCTTTGCTCAGAATGGGGATAGGTTCACGGCCAAATCTCCCCTCCCCGACTGAGCTTCATCCTCCCACAGTGCAGGAGAGGGAGGTGTAATGAACCGATTTCCGCACCGCGCGATTTTCTGCGCGGTAGCGACGAGGGGTCCTAAGCTGGGAAGGATGGGACAATTACGGGAGATTGGGATGGATGGGAAATTGCATTGGTATCCTCGCTTCTTCGTTTTCTTTTTCGTCGTCTTTCGGATGGATGGGTTCGGGGCCGGGTGAGTCCCGAGACGTTTGATTGGTTGATTTGCTGTGTGAGTGGTGCGCCGTCGTGCGCGCGAACAATAAATGTTGACGTCGCTTCTTTTGTTTCGGTTTTGGACTTTTAGGCGCGGACATCACGCGGGGAATTTTGCTTCGTTTTAAATTTTCCTTTTGATTTTTTTTTCAGATCTTGCCGAGCCCTGATGACTCTCGGAATTTCGGACTTCGTTTTCGGAGTTTGTGCTTTTTGCTTTTCCGCATTAGGTAGGAATTTAGGAATTTTGCAATTAGGACTTTCTTTTGTCGCGCGACGCTTTTTGTTTACGCGCTTCTTTTTGCGGCTGCAACGGAACTCTGATTAGTCGGCGCCTTTAATCGAGTGTGTAACTGTAGTATTCAAGTTGGGCGAGCGCCATTGTAACTGTATCATTTCTTCTTGTGCTTCGTCTTTCCCGCTCTCGCTTTTTCTTGCTGTGTCTAGCCAGCCCACGGACTGCATGCTCGGATCGATGCATGGAGAGAGGCTACGTCCCCCACACCGCGGTCTGACCATGCAGAACGCAAGCGCTCCCTCTCTAATCTTCTTTCTAAGTCCTTGTAATTCCGTGTTCTTCGCGCAGGCATGCACGATATAAATTCTGGTTGCGCAATTAGATAACTCTCTTAACCAGCTAGAGGAAGCTCGGGGTAGCGCGATCACTGAGGGTCGGCTCATGAGCGAAGTAAGAGGTGAGTGGAGTGGGAGTCGGGCGACCCGACGAGCTGGTGCCAAACGTGCGGGGTTGACGCGGGCCCCGACGGACTGTGGGTGCGGGCGAACCTGACGGGTGCGGGAGGACTAAGCGGGGTGACGACTTCGTGGGTTGGTGTGTGACGACGGACTGTCCGCATCGGAGAGAGAGAGAGAGGCAGAGGGAGTTGAGGTTGATGGACGCGGATTTGCTGTTTCTTTTGTCTTTTCTCCCTCTTTGCTTTTGTATATAAATTTTGATCTCGGTTCAGGGCGATTCGCCCGTTTTGTTTTCGGAATCTTGACATGGTTTCGGCCTACACTCGTTTTTGTGATTTCAATCTCGGATATGGTGTGTTATGCTGAATGAATGAATGAATGGATGTTATGTCTGTTTGTTTTTCCTTATGCCTAATCTTTGCCTTTACTTGTTATCTTGATACCTTCATGAGCATAGTAGGAAAGTTCGCGAAAGCCTCACTATTGTTGTCTGCCCTTTTTTTGATTTACTGCTGTACTGCGAATGCGTAGTAGCACCTTGCATATTCAGGGATGATTGTGTGCGATTCATGTGATGATTAGATGATCGGGTAGTTGTTTGCCAAAAATTCAGCGAACACCTCGCGGGGATGCGTGTAAGCGTGATCTAATCTGCGCACTTACACTTGTCCACGCGCGTCGATTCGTAACCACCCACACATGAAAAGGGTTAACGATTGCGGGGATATTTGATTGATTGGATGTGTTCAGTGACCATTCTGTGGCCACAACGAAGCAAGCGTCTCGTGTGAACACGTATAAGTGCGATCCAAGTCGCGCAGTTTACACGTGCTCACACGCGGTGATCGCAATAGTCGAATATCGGGACTGGCACGGAATTCCTGAACGCCGAGCTCGGGAATTCCCCAGCCGAGCGACCACGCGCTAAGGAATTCCGCGGCTTCACCATGACAAGATGACGCGCTCGAGAGACTCAGACTTGTCGTGGGATCCGGAGTACTTCACCCCTTGGATAGAAGAGTGTCTCCGACAGAGGTTCCCCTGCTTAACCGAGAATCGACTGTGTCCTAGGGAGTTCCATTGTGCCACAACCAGCGATTCGTGGTGCCCTAATTTCCCCACTTCTGACCACACGCACTACTTTATTTCCCCCGGTTTTTATTTCCCCCGGTTTTGTCGTTATCTCTACTAACTTCCCTCACTTTTGTCTTCTTCTTCCGTATCATCAACTCAAGGTCGTCCCGTGGAACGCCATAGCCACATATTGGCCCCGCACGCCCTGCGGGAATTGTCGGCGTCGCGGTAACCAGAGAGCCCCGGAAACCAGAGGGCCTAACCCAAATACGCGACGACAGCCGCCACGTGGCGACATCCGACGGCCTGACTCATCGGAATCACACCCACCCCGGATAAACCTTTCATCAAACCGCCGTCATCAAAACAGACGGTTCGAATGGCCTTGAATGCCCCGGGCATGCCATCTGCCTTACGACCGGAAGCGGTCCGTCCTCTCAAACCAAATTGCACCCGTGCCCCCGAAAAACTCTGCCACAGGAGACCCCAGTTCTGACCTGGGACTCCACCCCCACTTTCCCAAAAATCCTTGGCACACCCCTTTTCGCACTTTCAGGCCCACATCCTACTCCGATCAGGAAGTCGTGTTGGGCGTGAGGTTGGGCGTCACAGAGGGGTGACGAGGAGAAAGTTGGAGGAGGGAGAACGAGAGAAGAGGAGGGAAGAGGAGTAGGGAGGACAAGGACTACGACGATGGACGAGGATAGAGGATGGAGGCTGGAGGAGAAGAGAGGAGAGCGACGAGCATGGATGGAGGAGGAGGGAGGAGGGTGATGAGCATGGGTGGAGGAGGAGGGAGCAACGATCCATGGCGCGGCGAACTTGAAGACCGACTGCGGCACCCTTTTTCCCTGGCGGCACGTGAAATACCTACCATTTTCGAGTTCGAATTCCTGTCCCTACTGTTGCAAGGGCATCACAGAAAGATGTGTGCCCCTCGTGAGGGCATTTCAAGGATGGACCGACGAAACGCCACCAGCCGTCCAGTAAGGGCATATTGGAAAGTTACGCCCCATGCTAACAGGGGCCTGCGAAAAATTTCAGAGGCTAGAGGGGCATAACAGGGTAAGGTCGGCCTTCACAGGGGCACGCCGCAAATAAACGCAAACTTCAGGGGCATTTCGAAAATTTTCCCAACCAATTTTCGTTTTTCTTTTTTTTTAATTTGTAAATCAAGTCAAACTCAAAATAAAAATTATGGGGTTGTAGGGTTTTGCAAACCCTACAACTCCATATTTTTATTTTATTTTTTCGTTTATTTTTTGACCCAAAAACAAATATCCAAAAAATAGGGCCGCAAACCAGGCCTCCTGGCTACGGCCGCGACCGACTTTTCCGACCGCGCGACCGAATTGCCCGCGGCCTAGACCGCGGGTGTCACGTAGACCACATGTTTATGCCGGCATAACCCTCTCTCCTTTCAGGCTCACCTTGTGTGTGCTCCCTTGTGTGAGTGTCCTTTCCCTTTCAGTTGGCAGTATCCGTTTGGTGGTTTCTATCGAGCTCGGTGTCGTCGTGTTACTCTTCCTCTGAGCCTGATGATATTTACCTGGTTGTGTGGGCACCTCCTTGGAGTTTACTCTAAGAGTTGTACCCGCCGCCATCCTACCCATCTCTACCTTTACCATGCGACATAGTTCCTTTTCCCTTTATTCAGGTGTTGTGCATTGTGTACACGACATGTGAGACTGTGTCACGTTCTTTTTCGACTTAGGAAATTGGTCTTTTTATTCTTTGGCCTTTAGGGCCCTGATGTTGATTTATATTCGACCACATTGGCTTAGGATACATTTTTCTCTTTCTTGGCCGATACAAGTCAAACATTTTTTTGCTTTTTGGGTCGACTCAGTCCAGACATTGTTTCATAGATTAGGCTTGATGCTTAGTCTGCATTGCATCCCTTTTCCTCCATGGAGCTTGCTCTGCATTTAGGATTGTTTTCTTTGCAGTTCCTTTTAGGTTTCCGCTATTTCAGCGGATAGTGTGTTTGATGTATCGCTTGATCCATTCACAGTTTTGAGGGTCGTGTAGCAGTACCCTTGCGGCCCGACAGTGAGGCCAGGCCAGTTTCAGGCCGATGGCCTGATCCTGGACCAGTACCAGGTATTCCCGTACCTGAACCTGCGTGCGTGTGTGTGTGTGTGTGTGTGTGTGTGTGTGTGTGTGTGTGTGTGTGTGTGTGTGTGTGTGTG
>BFEA01000270.1:1487761-1500986 GCA_003427395.1 Chara braunii
CAGTTTTATGTCTGTCATTTTTTTTCTACTGTTGTTTGTCCTCTTTCTGATTTTTTCTAAGTTTTTTTTGTGTGCCCGACTGAGCACCATTAGGTAGTGCCAAACAGTCGGTGGTTCCTTGTTTGGAGTGCCAACTGCACTCTTAGGGGGGCGCTCGGTTCGGGATGTCTGTGTTGCCTGTAGGTGATGACGGATGCTCGTCGGAGTGTCTTCCTTGCTCAGTGGGTGGTGGGAACCAACAGTCTGTGGGGTTCACCGGTGATGTGAGTAGGTGATGTGCTGCTTTGCTCCGTGTTGGATGTGTGGACGACCCCGTCTGCGCTCCACCACTGCCTTGGTGCCCGTTCCGCTTGCCTCGCAGGTTGTTCTTGGCTGGATGTTGTCTTCGCTGTGTGTGGCTGGGTTGTGGCGTTGCCTTGTGCTTCGCTGCTTCGCTGCCTTGCCGCCCGTCCGCTGGTCGTGCCTTTCAGGTTCTTTGCTTGCGCACCCTGTAGTTTGGTCGCCGTGTTGGGGTTGCCTTGTGCCCCTCAGCATGGTCGCTCTGTTGCTTGTTCGCTTGCCCTCTCATCCCTTGCAGTGTGGTTGTCTTGGTAGTGTTGCCTGGTGCTTCACTGCTTGGGTGCCCTGCTGCGAGTTTCGTGTGCCGTGTCGTTCCTCGCAGTCGTTTTTTGTGTTGTGCAGCCGTGTTGCCTCTACTGTGTTGCCTGGTGCTTCACAGGGTTGCTGCCCGCTGCTATGTTCCTCTTGGGGACAGTCTGCCTTCAACAAGGGTCAAGGGTTCATGACCCAAACCATCAAATACGGGGATTCCGCAGATTGTCGAGGGTTCAGCCTCCTGCTGAGTCGGTGCAACTCCGACGAAACAATCTTTCATCATCTGTTTATTATTTTTTTCAGTCTTTGCCTTGTTTATACTTGTATTTTTTTCGGATGTTGTTTTTACATTGTCGTCGTTTGCCTTGTTGTTGTTTCTCTCGCTGCCTTACGCTGTTTGTTTGCCCATCCGTCTACCCCTTGCCTTTCACCCTGTGTGCTTTGTTGTTTTGTGCCGTTTGCCTGCCCACCCGCCTCCCCCATGCCCTCCAGTGTATATGCTTTACTACCTTGTGCTGTTTGCCTTGTGGCATGCTGTCAGTCTGCCCATCCGCCTCCCCCTTGCCCTCCAGCCTTCGCCCTTTGTTGATGCCGCATGACTTTTTCCCTCGGTCTCTTTTTTCTGCTTTCCCCGAGTTGCTGCATATTGTTTTTTTTCAGCTTATGGCTTAGTGCCCTCGAGCTCAAGTCCTTATGTCTTTTTAGGGAAGTCAGTGAGGTCGTGCATACCCAATCGAATGGAATATTTGCTCGGATCAGGGTGTGTCTCGTTCGATGCTGTGATGTATGTGCCATTGGCATTATTTATGTTGTGTCTTATATAAACGCAGCTTGTTGCATCGCGAGGTGCAATAAACCCATCTCACCAAACACACACACACATATCAACATCTGAGATTCAACGATTAAGGATCGGCGAGAGAGGACTCAAAAAATGAAGACCCCCGCGGAAAAACAATGAGCAGTGAGGGCATGTATTGCTTGGCAGGCTCCGTAATAAACCTTCAGCGCACCATCGAAGGGTGGGGTACCCGTGACATTCTAACCTCACGCCCTGTTCTGTCTTTTGGTCAGAGTGATAAATTGTGCGGAAAGGCCCTGATAGAACAACAATATGGGGTGTGTCAAGGAATTTTGGGAATATTGAGTGTGGGGCCATGGACGGAACTAAAAGCCCCCATACGATTCCAGTTTTAGTGAGGAAGGACCATAGTCGTGCACGGAAGGAATGGCGCAAGCTGCTTTCAAATATTTGCCTAATCCAAAAACTATCTCTGCACCTCCATGTGGGCGAATAGTCGTCTTTTCAAATGGAAAGGTGGGGGCACATACATGGGATCTCGTTTTCGAATTATGTCCTGGTGCCGTTTGCTATAGAGTTCGGAATCAGTTGTTGATGGCCTCAGCCTGGTGGCTCTTTCCCTGTGTTCGACCTCACCACGTGTCAGGTAGTGGAACCCCTTTTCTCGATAACGCTTTGTGCGGCGACAATCGCTACACAAAGTGTTGGGCCAATGGGGAGCTATTGTCGTCCACGGGATGAGAATCAGTTATTTAAAAGGCAATAATAAAGAGTACGGGGGAAAGTGGGTATCGATAATGACAAAACTTGCGCCTACGAATCCCAAACACCTTGTCTCGGGTGAAAAATAATACCGTCCGTCGATCTTGGCGACGGCTTCCCGTACGTCCCACTCACATACACGTGTCCTTTCCTCGTTATACGGGAATGGTCGCGATGAGGATACGGGAAGTCGGCCCCCAGTCGGATCGGGACAATCGGTCCATATGGCATAGACAAAGTGTGAGCACCTAAGTCCACCCAATTAGTTATTCAATCACAGAAGTAAACGGTCGCAATACTGCATGCTCTATTGCCTTCCATTTATCCGGCGAACCGATCCCACAAAAAGTGAGTTTGATCCAATCAAGACGACAATCATCATTCATTGAGTGAGTGGTGAGGATGCATTCACATAATCTTAGCGGACTCTTAGCTTAGTTAGCCCGATCGATCCATATATGTAACAAATCTCACATACACGAATCCTCGACTGTTAAGAGACACATTAAAAAAAAAAACAGTAAGCTCACCTTGGTTTACTGGTCCCTAAATTATGACGATGCTCGTTCGTGCAAGATTCAATTGAACTCGAGAGGCACACGCGAGACCAGGAAAGCATCAGATCATTCTGACATCCATCAGGTACATGGGAGCGAAGGAACACGAGAGAGAGAGAGAGAGAGAGAGAGAGAGAGAGAGAGAGAGAGAGAGAGGTGTAACTAGACTGAAGAAGGGAACTGTGTGCGTGTGTGTGTGTGTGTGTGAGAGAGAGAGAGATTTCCATCGACAATATGAGCAACGCATCGACTAACAGGTAGGTCTCCAACCCTGCGTCTGGCCTCACACTACTTCCATCGACAGGTTTGCTCTTTTCTTGGCCACTAGCAGGGCTCTATGAATTCCCCCAGAGGGCGGCCATGTGCAGCCAAGGCCGCAACCCTGCAACCATGACCGTGGGCCGCAACAATGAAAAAAAAAAAAAAAAAAATCTGAAAAAAAAAATGTTATGCAGAAAAATAAATTGAACAACTTCTGCCTTGTGGTCATATCCAAAAACTTCATTGAATTTGAAATAAAAAAACATATAAGTTTCATAGTTTTTCTTAGAAAAAAATAAGAACAGCTTTTGCCTTGAAACTATTTTCACCTTTGCAGTAGCCGACGCAGATCCCAGGGCTCGATCCCCTGACCTTAGCCTCACCCGGGTACAGTACCGAGTCGCCTCCTGTGTGTTTGAACCCGTGACCTGTGTGTTGGTAGGTGCTTGTTGTCTGTTGGAGGATAGTGTGGTCGTCGGGTCTTGAACCGTAGTTCTATCAAGTAGGGGGTGTAGCTGCGTAGAAGTCGTACCTGCTACAGTCCTGAAAGGTCAAGGTCGTAGCTGCTACTGTCTCGAAAGGCCAAGTCTACAGACTTCCGGAAGGTCCGGAAGTGGCCTTTCGAGAATTGCTCAGGTTAGGCTAGAGGCATGTGGGCAAGTGGGCAGTCCAACCTTGTCTAGTGAGCGGTACCCAGTCCCAGTCGCACTTTGTCCAATCAGCAAGTACCATGTGGGACTGCGTGCACCTTGGATCCAGTGGAAAGGAGCAAACCAGTGATCAACCGAAGTATAAATCAAGAGGCAGCGTCCAATTATTCATTCATTCATCCTGTGAGTCGTACAAAAGCATTGTCTGAGCGACTTCAATAGAAAAATTCCCATAAGAAATGAAAATTGAAAAAACATTTCATTGAAATAAATCCTTCATATTTAAAAATTATGATTCCAATGTTTGTCCAATTCTAAAATTTCCAGTTTTATTTGATAAGTTCCCTTTTAAAAATGAGCTTTCCCTTCCAACTACATCTATTTGTTGAAGATGAAATGAGCTTTCCAGTTTTATTTGATAAGTTCCTGTCTAAAAATGAGCTTTCCCGTCTAAAAATTTCACAGATCTTTCACGGGCGAGTGTGGGAACATCCATTTGCAAGAAAGGACACGTCAACGGGAGGAGCGCTAGTAGTTTTCGGAGTTCCCAACTGCCGAACAAACTTCTTAGCGCGCTCAGTAAGACGCGAGTAATTCCTACATAGTTGCAAAGGCGTCCAAAAGAAACATCGTCTTAGATGTGAGAGGGCCTGGTTGGCCTGCGATTCTGTGCACTGAGGTAATAGCAAAAAAGAGGGGTACCCCAAAAGCCCAAGAAAGATTCGAAAAGTAGGAACAATAAAAATTGAGGGCTTCATAAGATCGTTTGGGTACAGAAGCTGGTATGTCACCCCCGTGCAATCTTTCATTTTTATGCTCGTATTTTTTTACCTTCCCTCTTACCCCGCATTTTTTTTACGTTTTTCCCTCCCTTTTTTTTTGAATTTTTCGTTCCTTGCTGTCCCTCGATATCCCTCCCCCTCTCACAAGAGTAAATTGACATGGTCAGGCTTGGGGAGAGGTGAGGAACGAACCGTCAGACGAAAACCTCGCAGGAATGAAGGAAGACATGAAATAAAATAAACCAGTGGCTACGAAACTCAGACGGTCGTGGCCTATCTGTTTTTTTCGTCAGATGTACAATTGCTTGAATTCTTCTTTGATTCCTTTTTTTCTTTTCCTTTTTTCCTTTCTTTTTTTTTTCCTCCCCTTTTTTTGTTATCTCTTTCTTTTTTCATTTTGTTTTTATTTCGTTTGGCTGTTTTCTTCGCAATTACCGCGTGACCCTTCGTGCCCCCTCCGGGCCCTCCCCACTTCTTTTTGAAGAAACCCACCAATTGAAGGCACCAACAACGAGAAAACACACCAAGATAGGTTTCGAATTTTCCACCCCGGAAAGTGACGAAGGAAAGGGGAGCGACACTCAAATAAAAAGAAGGGGACAGTAAACACTCAAATAAAAAGAAGGGGACAGTAAACANTCAAATAAAAAGAAGGGGACAGTAAACACTCAAATAAAAAGAAGGGGACAGTAAACAAATAATCAATGCTCGAATAGGTTAACACAAGGAGGAGCGCTGCACGTGAGTTTGTGGCGGTAACTTACATGTGGAAATGACCAGAGAAGTAATTTGTGATGGACGTCGAGATCAGCCTCGACCAGCTAAAGGAGTAGGGTGAAAACGAGGAAGTGGTATAATCTCTTCGCTTGCCATATCCAGTAGTCAGGGAGAAATAGCGCAACCACGAAGCACTGGACGTTAGATGATCGATTCAGAAGAGTTAGCCATGACTTCATGCATCGTCGCCGCATCTGTGCAAGCATCACTTTCACTTCTCATTTGCTTCTATCTCATTGCACTATTGTTCTTAGTGCTCATTCCTAATATCGTAATCGTAGCAGCAATAGTTTGGCTTAGCAAGGAGGAGTCCATCTGGTTGAAGTTTGCTAAAGTCTCTTGCGCCGTTACAACCTTTGCAATTCTTTTCGCTGTACTGGCGACATGCAACTTTCTCACCTTCTTAGTTTTTTTAGCACTACTGGCGCCACTCCTATTTGTCCTAGCCTTGCCTATCTCCTTCCCCACCCCGTCCTCAATCTCTCCTATTTCTCTCCCTCCCCCTCCTCCTCCTCCTTCCCTTTCCTCCTCCTCCCCCTCCCCCTCGCCCCATCTTTCCTTTCCTGCCAAAGACCATGGAAGATGTTCCCTCTAATAACGCTCCGTGTGGCGGGAGCTGAAAAGCACTTCAGGGATGGTCACTCCCTTCCCGCAGATCGGTCATTTGTGCTCATACCCCTAGGTGCCGAGTGGAGTGTCTGGAGGTGCATGACCTAATATGGGATGTTTTTGTTCTCCCTCCTTCCTTCTTTCTTCCTTCCTTTCTTTCTTTTTTTCTTTTTCTTTCTTTCTTTCGCTCAGATGAAGGATCGACGATGGTGGAAGCAATTCTCTGATGTTCGATCAATAATGAGAGTGGTATTGAGTTCTCCTTTTTGTGACACTTACCTTGGCTATAATCGTACGAGATGACTGGCGTTTTTTGCTTCCTTTGTTGGCCGGATTCGTACTTTTTCAGAAACATCACATGCCTTTACCTGTTTTTATTTTTTTATTTTTTATTTTTATAATATTTTTTGAATTTTTTTCTTGTTTTCCTTTGCCTCATCTTATTTTCGCTTTTTATTGACTAAAGATCAAGAGAACACTTGACATCCGGAGTACGTGAATGACTTGCGAGCATCATCGCTCATATTCATGGCCCTCGGATCACAAGCCAACTCACAATAAACTTCCTTGGAAATATTTTAAATAACGCTGTTTTTTAAAAAGAAACGGTAGAGTGCTAGGATTGGTTGTCTGAAACTTGGTAGAATGTTGGGCACCCGATGAACGGTCATAACGGACTACCAACGTTGTTCATATTAACGTTCCTTGGCTCGCAGGCGCACTTACGATTCGATGAGGCACTTGCCTTATTTTGAATCATGGAAAATGGTCGACCACTCTGTTTGACTAGGCTATCATGGGAAATGGTCGACCACTCTATATAACTAGGCTTCGTACTTGCCTTCTCAATTTTTGTTTGATTTCTCCTCTTTTCCTTCCTCCTCCCCCCTCTTATGTTTTTCTCGTGTCCGTCGTTATTTATTTATTTCTATAAAGTTCGGCGATCCGCTAGACATCCGAGGAGCATACACAACATGCGAGCATCATCGTTCATATTTATACCCCACTGATCTCGAACAATTGAATTCCGTGAAGATTACTGCACGATCGTTTTTAAAAAAAACGATAATTCTTCTTCTTTTTTTTGCTTTCTCATTTTTTCTGAATATATGTTGTTATCACACTAGGAAGAGCGTCGAGCATTCAGAGAACGTAGATGGCATATGAATGACCAATTGTCGTTCAGATCTACGTTCCCCGGATCTCAGGTGAACTTACGTCTGATGAAATGATGATTCTCTACAAGGAACATAGATGACATGCGAGCATCA
Organism: Chara braunii; assembly: GCA_003427395.1. Taxonomy (NCBI): domain Eukaryota; kingdom Viridiplantae; phylum Streptophyta; class Charophyceae; order Charales; family Characeae; genus Chara; species Chara braunii. The sequence goes on from BFEA01000270.1 coordinate 1,494,827, forward strand.
TCACTCGTATTCACGCCCCATGGGTCGCGAGCGAACTCACGATGAATCCCCATGAAAAATAGTTAGCAGTGCATTGCTAGATCTGTATTATGACAATCACTATTTTGTTATTTTTCTTATTATTAATTTTATAGCAAGAAAAGGCACATGGCGCCCAAAAAACGGAAATCATGAATGTTCTCACTGCACGATCCCTTAAAAGGAACATGAGTTCTCTTCTACCTTTTCGCGTAAAAAAGCACTAAGCATTCAAAGAGCATTGATAATATCCAAACGACCATCGTCGCTTGTTTCTATGCCCCCGAATCTCAGGTGCACTTAAAGCCAAAGCTGCATCTAATTAAGTGAGGTTTATTCATTTAACCCCCTTGACTTGAGACATGGACAAAAGGAAGAGCTCCCTGAGTCACCCTACCTCTGAAGCTCCTTCTCCCCTACAAACAACCCTTGAAGAGAAACAAACTAAGGGAAGACAATTGTATGCTGATTGAAAAACCCCCGGTTAATAGTAAGTTTGCAATTATCATCCTGACGACTCACTGGAAAAGTATACGGTCCAGTTGCCTAGTCATGCTGCTCCCGCCCTATGGTCGTCACCCTAAGATATGCCAACATAGTCAGTTGAAGCCCATATAGTATGTTGTGCATACTATCCAGTGCTTTAGCACACACACTACACACACACACACACACACACACACACACACACACACACATACACACACACAAACCAGTGTGGCAGTGTATATTTTCATGTTCTAGCGACAATAGATGCATCCTATCGATGGAAGTACCATGAGACCAGCCTCGAGGTTCAAGACTTACCTGTTCTCAACGTATATTTCCATGTTATGGCTCTTCCTACACACACACACACACTGACCGACATTGCCACGCTTCACGAAATGAGCAAAATGGGATTGAATCTTCCCTTAGAAAATGGAAGTATCCACTACCACTACATGGAAATATACACTGCCAAAGACCGAAAATGTGTTAGTGTATATTTCCATGTTCTAGCGACAGATTCATTCCCATTTCACGAATCCTATGGATGGAAAACTCTCTCTCTCTCTCTCTCTCTCTCTCTCTCTCTCTCTCTCTCTCTCTCTCTCTCTCTCTCTCTTTTGCTCGCTCGCACGCGTGCGGGGTGACATTTGCATCTGACAGCTCCTCAGTCCATACTCACACCCGAATTTCTTTGCAATGTATTTGTTCGTCACGGTGTATCTTCCTATGTTATTGCGGAAGATTCCTTCTATTTTGCACATTGGCAGGCTGGTCAGATGATGCATACATGAAACCGCTCACGTGCAGACGTGAGTTCGAATCCAGGGGCGACCGCAATAAAATAGTTCTGATTTACAAAGGATCAGACGGCGTGCTGATGCCTTGGCCGATGCCCTCCCAATGCTGCACGTCCCTCATGTTCTAAAACAAACATGCGCGCGATGACATTTGCATCTGTCAGCTCCTTAGTCCATACTCACACTGGGATCTCTTTGCAATGTATCTGTCCGCCGCCGTGTATCTTCCTATATTCTTGTGGAAGATTCCTTCTCATTTTGCACATTGGTAGGCTGCTCAATAATGCACACACGAAACTGTTCAATTGTAGATGTGAGTTTGAATCCACGGGCGACCACATTTAAATAGTTCTGATTTACAAAGGATCGGCGTGTTGATGCCTTGGCCGAAACTCACGGGCGACCACAATAAAATAGTTCTGATTTACAAAGGATCAGACAGCGTGCTGATGCCTTGTCCGATGCCCCCCCAATGCTGCACGTCCCTCATGTTCTAAAACAAACACCCTCAATGTCACACGGGCCAGATAATGGCCGTGCCTGGGGTGGGGCTGATGCCGGGCCACGGCGGAGGGTCTCGCGTTTCCAAGATGGGTCAAGCAGGCCGCATGGGGTAAGTCCGGTCACTCGAATAGAATCCGCTTCTGTCCCCAGATGTTCGAATACAAGTGCATAGCAACCCCAAATGTTTGAATACAAGTGCATAGCAACCCCGGATGTTTGAATACAAGCGCATGCAACCCCGGATGTTCGAATACAAGTACATAGCAACCCCGGATGTTCGAATAGAAGCACATAACAACCCCGGATGTTCGAATAGGAGTACATAGCAACCCCGGATGTTCGAATAGATGCACATAGCAACCCCGGATGTTCAAATAGAATCGCATAGCAACCCCGCATAGCAACCCCGTATGTTCAAATACAAGCGCATAGCAACTCGGAGCAGATGCAAATGTGCAAAATGAGAATAAATATTCCGCTGGAACATGGGAAGGTGCACAGTGGAAGGGCGGTCACTCAGGGCCTCGCCACACCACTATCGAAACATGAATTTTCGTGAGTTTCGCATCGCCACACAGCCTATCGAAAAATACAGCTGTGAAATTCTTCGATAGGTGTCAGACATCGGAATTCGATAGCCCTATCGAACAAACTGTGAACGCCCGCCTGCAATGGCCTTCTTTTCGACAGCCTCCTTTCTGGACTATCGAAATACCGCCCATGCACGCGCTAGCCGCCACAACCCTCACGCTGACGACGTCAGTTTTTGTTTTTTTTTTCTTTTCGATAGTCCGGTATCGAATATCCAGAGGGCAGTGGCAATCGTGGTCCGGAAACGCGCCCATCGGAGTGGCCCATGGGACATCGGAGGGCTCCAGGCACTCCAGTAGCAATTCGCCAAGCAATTCGTCGGGAGAGGCGTGGTCGCCACACAACACTATCGAATGCGGACCCGGAATGGAGAACATTCGATACCCGTATGATTCGATAGTGCTGTCTGGCGAAAGGGGGGTTTTCTATCGAATGCAGGACTATCGAAATATTCTGACAGTTGTCGAAAAAAAAGGCATTTCGATAGTGGTGTGGCGAGGCCCTCAAATCCACTGCTGTTCCTAGACGTTCAAATACAAGTAACTGGGGGCAGACGCAAATGTGCAAAATGAGAATGAATCTCCCGCTAGAACATGGGAAGGTGCACAGTGGATTCACTTTTTTTTTTCTTTAGTAGATTCCTTTGGCATGCACAGAAGACAAAAAAATAAAATAACAATAATGGTGTATCTTTCCACCTGCTCAAAAGACCCTTTCACTACTCAGGACATGCATTAGAAACAAAAGTATGGTGGTGTATCTGTCCATGTTTTAGCACAAGATCCATTTTGATTTTGCACATTTGGTGAGTAGTGCATGGAGGCCCTTACCAGGTTTTTCTTTTCCTCAGGTCACACTCACACAACAGTGCCAAATCCGTATAATCCCCAAAGTCCTGAAAAAATAGTGTCAAGGGATAGTCACACCAGGATCGCATTTCCCCAAACTACTTATTCGTGACCCCATTTGTCAGTCGCCTGAGGGGCTGTGGGGGTTGGGAGTTTGCGGTAACCTCGGTAACCTTGGGAGGTTACCGCAAGTTCCCTTAAAGTTTCTTGTTTGGAATCAACCTGCGGAAATGGAAATAAATTTGAAGACGAAGATATTGCCAGGAAATGCGATCTTGCAGTGTGACTGGAACAGTAGAAGAGGACCCAAAATCCAGGCGGTCGCAACCTTGTCTGTTGCAAAATGGGGAAGCAGTGTGACCGGTCCAGCCACTATTTTCCCAAATCGGGTATTCCATTTTTTTTAGAAAATGCGATTTTGGAATTTTTGGGTCTGCAGTGTGATCTTGCCCTCCATCGTGTACCTCACTGCTCTCAAAATGTGCAAACAAGAGTGAATCTTTCGCTAGAACAGGGAAAGATACACTGCCATGATTTTTGTTCTTTCTATACCACCCCTGCAATGTGTTCCCCCCCCCCCCACCAACCCCACTCTCGAAACGTGCAAGACGAGAGTGAATCTTTCGCTAGAACGTGGAAAGATACACCGCCATGATTTTTGTCTTTTATGCATGTCGAGAGTAGTGGAGGGAGGGCGGTAGAGTTGATGCTTTTTTTATTTCAATGTGTTATTTCCCCCTTCACCCCTCTTGGTCCCCTCACGTTTACAGCGGGCGTCCTCGTGTTTTCTTAAAAATGGAGTCTTGTCGATAGGAATAGATCGGGGGTTCTTCGGTCTGGAATTTGACGTTCTTATCTTGATACTCCCCCCCTACCCCCCCTTTCCCTCTCTCAGGTCACCTTCCAGTACCTACCACTACTCCTAAGGCTACACAGGGAACCCCTGCAATCCTAGCTACATCACGTTCAAGGGATTGCATGAGAGTAGAGTACAGAAAGTTGTGTCTGTGTAATCGACGATGGTAGGGACCTTGAAGCCTGTAGAGAAGCCCTCGACGACAGACCAAAAGGTGATACGTATGAAGCTTACGTAGAGCCGCTCCTAAGCGCCATATGAATCAGCTGCCACTCATGGTCACCCACGTCATACTCAGGCTATGGGGCCAACTGGCAAATGCTGGGTCCTTGTGTTAGCCGGTCCGCCGCGAGTGGCCCCAACCCTCACCCCCAAACTGAGCCCTTCGACAAATGATGTTTCCATTAGAAGAAAAACAAAAACAATCAATGTGGTCGCTTGTCACAACCCATCATAGGCGGTCAGTCATCTGACTCAACGACACTTCTTCGATGCAAACACGCATATTCCAATCAATGTGGTGGGTGGCCTTGCACACTCAAGGCCAGCACGTTTCTACAGCCACGGCGAATTCCGTGTCTGATCAAGGCCAGCAGCAAAACTTGCACCTTGTGCGCGATTGATGTATTTTCATCGATTTTGGATGTACAGCTGGACTTTTCTTGATGTATTTGACGAGGACAATGCCCTGATTCAGTTGGACGACACTCAGTAGGAGTAATGGTATACCAACACAAATCGTGCCTCTACGATTGACCCAATGAAGTACTGGAAGCAACATGATTTGCACTGATTTTGAGAGAGAGAGCGCTACACATACTCACTGCCTCAACGTAACATAACGACCTACCCCTTTGTTCTTTGTTATTGGCGTTTTGACAGGTGGCGACGGGACAGGCTTGAGCTTATCGAAGCAGTATGAATCAATGTCACGGTAAGAGCTACAACTTTCTTTTTCCTTATTTTTTTAAGGGGCTAGCCCCTAACCTCATGATGTCCAGCACGATTCGAACTCTGGATGTTTTTGTTGTATTTGCAGCAACGTGTGTGCATCACTTGGCCACCAGGGTGAGGTGTCTTACCATCCTATCCCTTAAGGTGCTTAAGCAGCATTGGCGGCGGGGGGGAGGTCCATGGCGCGCTGCATGCTGGATTCGGGTCGAAGTGTTGGTGAGGGGCAGGGATGAAGGCGATCAAGGGCGGGGCAGGGAGCGAAGGGCCGCGCGTACCAAAATGTTCACAGCACGCCATGAAACGAGAGCGAGTGCCCCGGGGGGCGGGCACACTGCCAGCGTTGATGCGGACAAATGTCTCAGAGGCGAGCAATCCGCTATGCGGGCGCCTTAATTTTTTCCCTTTCCCCGGTTGGCCGTCGCTTTGTGTCCGCCTTCTTTTTTTTTTCTTTTCCCCGGTTGACCATCATTTTGTGTCCCCCCTTTCCTTTTTTCATTCCTCGCGCCTGTCATTTTGTGTCCCCTCTTTTTTTTGTTTTCTTTTCCCCAGTCGGCTTTTCCTTCTTCTTTCATTTCCTGCGCATGTCGTTTTGTGTCCCCCTTTCCTTTTATTTTCCTGCCTGTCGTTTAATGTCTCCCTTTTCTTTTTTTTTGAACGTGAGGCCACCCTTTTCCCGCCTGTCGTCTTGTGCCCCCCTTTTCTTTTTCCTGCCGTAAAAGAGAAAAGGGTGGCCCCAGGCTCGCTCGCCTGGGCGCACACACACACACACACGCATACACGCATACGCGCATGTGAAAAGTTGGCAAGTACCCAGGCATTTTGGTAAGTTGGACGGTAGCCGGTAGGAGTATATTGCAAAGATGGGGTTCCAACCAGCGCCAGGGGTGTTTCATAAAATATGTTTTCCGTCAGAGGGGCATTCCAATCTACCCACATCTTTTCGGAACATTTTGGCATATATCTCAACTTCTGGTGGTATCTTGCAAACTATCCAAATTTTCTTATTTTTCTTTTCCTTGCTTTTTGTTTGGGTGCTGCTTCACGGTTCATCTTTTTGTCCCCTGTTTTTAGTCTTTCGTGCATGTAGTGAAGAGAGGGCC